>VWZI01023917.1:828523-851009 GCA_013396835.1 Psilopogon haemacephalus | reverse complement strand
TTTTTTTTTCCGCTGTAAACTTGGCAAGTTGTTGAGAAAACTGCGTTAGATCATGTAAGACCCAATGATAGCTACAGGCGAGGAGGGCTTCGCAGACCCTTTGTGCTTCAAAGTGCTTTTCCTGTTCTGCAGTCATCAGCCAAAAGTTTTTTATTACACCTCTCACATGCACCCAAATGCAGGAAATGGGAGCGTTCCCCCAGCTATGCTATAACTTCGCATTATTTCCCTTGTATTCGCCTGCGATTGCGGGTCCATGGGGGAATGTGGGGGAGGGGACACATTATCAAAGCAGCCCTGGGAAATCCAAACAGCTCTGCTATCAATAAATGCATTCAGTCCTTCAAAGCCATTCCAGTGCAAATAAAATCCCTTCAGGAGCCCAACGGAGGAAGGGGCACATCCCGGACGGCCCCTGCCCGCTGCCGAGGAACACTCTCCTACAGGGCCAGGATCTCGTCCGCTCCGACGGGGCTCTGCCGGTCAGGTAAGTGCAGCCCTCCTCCAGCACCAGCGGCAGCCTCACACACCAGACAGGCAAGGTCCTCTCTTCCAGATCCCCTCACCACGATCCCCACTCTTCTCAGTGTCGTTTGTGTGTGCCCCCTCCCCGGGTCGCCCCCTCTGTCACAGCTTTGTCCGGGCCACCCTCCCTGGGAGAGAGCCGGGCCGGGGCGGCCGGTTCTGAGCATGGGGTACCCGGCTGCGAGAGTCGCGGGTGCGCGGAAGGGGAGCCCGGGCTGATAGAGCAGCAGCAGAGCAGCGGCGCGGGGGGTGTCAGCTCGGAGCGCCTCTCTGGCACCTGCCCGCCCGGGCGTGGCCTGAGGCCGCGGCATTGCTCCCCGTGGATTTAGCCCCTAATATCCGGGGTGCCTTTTCCTGAAGCATCCTCATAGGCTTGGCTGTGGTTCGTTCCGAGGTTCCTCGGGACGACCGGTGAGGAATTTGTAAATTAGGTGTAGTACCAGGTACGGGATGTGGGGTTTAAGGAATAAAGGGGTTGTTCGTTCCTTTTAGGAAGACCAACCTTAGTTTTATGCCTAGTAAATAATATTTTATTGCCTTTGGTTTACTGTGGCATTTCAATTATCCCCTTTAGGAGTCTGCAAACTGCATGGGTTAAAGGTCATTTCTCAAATCACTAGAATTAGTAAAGAATAGCAGAAAACTGTAATAAGAGGAGGAGCTGCATAATAAACCAAGAAAGATCTCCTGAAATAAACTAATAAAGAGCCTCGAGCTGTTTACCTCTCACATTTGTATTCCCGAATGATGTTTATCATCATGTAATTGCATAATTCATCGGGCCTGGGAAAACGCCTAGCCAGGGACAGTCAGTGCAGGCAGGCAGGGCTGTCAACAGCAGCTTGGCAATAGGTGAAGCCAAAACCAGATCAGTTTTGTTGCCGGGATTCCTAGTTGTTACTTTTGAAAAGAAAACTGAACAGGGAATTTATAAAACGTGGGCAAATTTTCAAGCTGTGGCACATAGATGTGGAAATAAAGGGCAGAAATCCAAACATCCTGCAAGACTTTAAGAATTTTAATTTCTCCCCACTATTTGAAACAGCTGGGTGAAGCTACAGGGGGCAGGAGGGGGAAGTACTGACAATGTTTCAGGCGTATGTGCTGCCCAGGCTTTTGTTTTCCAGGTTTGCTGTTGGTGCAGCTCTTAAGTTCACCAGACAGCTGATCCGGTTGCTTTACTGCCAACGTCAAAGTGGTTTCTGGAGGAAAAAAAATTGTTTTGAGTAATATGATAGGAAATGCAAAGATACCGTTTCATGTCCTCACAGCAGTACTGGAGGATTTTAGAGATCTGCTATAGCTCTGCAATTCCCTCTAAGACAGAAATAGATTATTTCTGGAGTTTTAGATGTGTTTCTGCCATCTTTCTGCAGAGTAATACATTTTAGCAAAGGAGTGGTCATATCGAAATAGTGCATACATGTGTTGATTTTAACATGCAGTACTGGGTGATTTATATCTTTACACCTCAGCCAATGGCAAACATGTCAGAGGGCCTTTAGCATAGCTTTCTGTCATGAAGAACCCACTTGGGAAGCAGAACATTTTCCTGTATGTTAATGGCATTTGAATATATAGTATAGGACTTATTACACACATTGGCCTGAACTGTTGCGAGGCCATCTGCAACTGCTTTGGTATTGCTATGCACAGTGTATCTGCAAATACATTATTTCTCTAGCTGAGTGCCATAAATACAGCCGTAATGACCAACCTGTTCTAGTTAAATATGTCCCTGCTTTACTGCAGGAGATTGGACTAGACGACCTTTGAAGGTCCCTTCTAACCTAATGCATTCTATGATTCTGTGATTTGACAAACAAGTGTAGCACGTTATTTTGAACCTGCAACCTGCATTTTGCCCCACCAGGGACATTTTTTTTTTAATTTTTAGAGACTTAGGTGCAACTGCTTTGAAATCATGTATGTACTTTTCCTACAGCTGTTTTCTTTCCTAAAACATGCTGCTGCTTTCTTCTGCAGACCACCCTGTCATCCAAAAGATGGCTAAACTACAAAAGAAATGCCAGAGACAATGACTTTATGTTAAATCTTGCAATAATTATTATTCTCCTACATTCTTAGTCACTAGAGGCAAGAAACAGCACAGGAAACTCTCTCTTTAAATAATGGTTTTGTATTTCTGTCTTGCCAATTGCTGAAGAAAGTTTGACAAGTTAAGACTAGAAGGCAAAAGAATATGATGTCCGTTCTGTCGTCTTGTCCCCTCTTCCCTCCCCCTCCTTCCCCCAATCCCAAATTCCTGTTTTTGAAAGAAGCCAGGGTATTTCAGAGCTGCAATAACTACTAGAGAGTATGAAACAGAGCATAGATGAGCATTCATCTTTACCAGGTGAAGATGTATTTCAAATGCAGTGAGATGCAAATAAGAGGCAGCAGGCAACAGAGGAAAGTTTGCAAGATAACAAAATGTCACAGTTTCTGGGAAATACACTAATGTACAAACCTGCAATGTCTGTAGAAAAAAAAACCTGAACATTTTATAGTTGAAAAGCTGTTAGCTATGCCCATTTCTTATTACTAGGACTGAACAGCACAACAAATAGAACCCTCCAAACCCTCGGCATTTATCTGCATTATCAACTGGAGAAAAAAGTAAATTTTCATTCTTAATGTGCAAAACATGGGTGAGTTCTTTTCATTCCCTGCTAGTGAAGTCTGCTAAACCTTGCTGTCATTGCAAAAGTCACAGACCAGGTACAACATGTGTGTGTGCTGGGTCATGGGGGAACATTAAGATGTAAGAAAATTCTTTACAAAAATGAGAACTCTAAAAGCTGTTGAACATCTGCCACATCTATTGGAGCATGAGACTTAACTGCCATGAGCCCAGCAAGGTAGAAGATGGTAAAAAAATGTCCTCTCACAAGAGCAGTAGAGGCTACGTTTTGATGCATCACAGTGGTGATTATTTTCCTGTTCTGGGAGACTGGTGCTACAGGCACCAGGCTTGTGCCCAGCCCCAGCTCTGGCACACTGAACTCACTGAGCACAGGAACTGATGCTGATGCCAGTGTCTGAAGGAGGTGTTCAAGGAGGACAGAACCCCTCCACAGCTGACAGGACATGGGAAATATCTGCTTAGACCTCTGTTTCTGTAGTAATTGAGACTGTGAAAGGAGAGCTTCTGACATTTTTAGGTCTGGAGTATCAGGGTTGTTGAAGGTAGTTAGCAAAGGGATAACTTTATGCCCCAAGAAGTGTTTGCTGTTTTCTCCTCTCCTGCCTCTCTGGGGCAGGCATCCCTCTCCTTGCACCTTGTGCCATTGCCTACAAGCCATGAGTCTTTATCTCAGTGATACCTCTCCCATTGGCATCTCAGCCATCCCCCTGCTGCCACCATATGTCATTGGAATGTTTCAAGTAGCGAGTCTGGTTTACTTAAAGAATAGTGCTTTTAGAGGAATAATACTTTGCTTTGTTTCCATTAGAACCTTAAAAAAACGTTTATGGGAGGAAAAATAAACAATCCCACCACCACTCCTTAACAACAGAGTACTTTCCCTCGCCTAATGCTACCAGTTCCTTCTTTCACTGAGGCCAAAGGCACCTCCCATAAACTCTGGAGGGCTCTTACATGTTTCTTCTGAGTGGCCTGAACATAACTCTCCCCAGTACACACACACAAAGGCACACAGAGAGTTCATTCTCCAGAGATGACCAGACGGGGAGCTTTGTCACACTAACTACAGAGCACCATAGTCTCCTGATTCTTCCTCAGAAAGCTACAGAATAGTCGAGGCATGGAAGGCCATAGCTACAGAGAGGGTCTGCCCAGGAGACAGCGGGAAAGGACAGGGCTTTTCTACAGCTCACCCCTGTCACTCACGTGTAACAGCTGCATTTCCACACACAAGTCTCTGCCTTCTGACTGTGCTTCAGGTTCCCAACTGCAGCAGCAGAGAGAGGGCAGAAGCAGTCCAGCACCTGTTACGGAGGTGAGGGATCTCACTGGGGACATCTCTGCTCTTTAAACAGACATCCCAACAAACAGACTGCCTATGCACTCTGCTTACACTGCTGACATGCCAGGCAGACTGAGGCTTGGGCTGGGGCTGGGTGGTACATCACCACACTTGTTTCACCATCCTCCTAGGACCATGTAAGACAGTATTCCTACTTTAGAAAACCTTTTCATGCCATTTTTTGCCTGGCATATTTTCATCGTGTTGCTGTGATTGCTGTGTCATACTCATGACCCGCAGAGAGGTAGGACTTTCCCTGCCCATGGCAAAGGAATTGGAACTAGATGGTGTTTAAGGTCCTGTGCAACACAAACTGTTATATGATTCTCTGACAGTTTGATGGCAAACAAGACAGGAAGGGGAGGAGAGGAAAAGTACCACAGACTTCCCATGAGCATGGACCCATCTGACATCCACTCCTGATGTGGTCACAACTATATGTTATTGCCTGGGGCTGTGTTTTCTCCTGAATAGCACTACTTACCTTCAAGAAGATTAGAAGATTAGGCTCAAGTTTATGATTGTAGCAACATTAGACCCTCAAAGTCTGCATAGCTCAAGAAGGAATGTAGGTGGATGCTGTCTGAAGCTCTCACCTGAAATATCACAAAGCATTTCTTTAAAATATGTACACACACATCATCAGCAAAGTGTGTTTAAGAGTGAGGGGAGGACCTTGGTTAGCCCTTATATGACACTTATCTTAGAGACTACTTAGCTAATTCATTTCCTTAGGACTAGAGATGTCATAACAGCTAAGCCAATGTATATTTGTCCATGACTGCTTAAAGCCAATATAATTCTGAACATAGCTATCAAACTATGCACCATGAGCATAAATGTAACCCTTTCTTTCAAGCTCCATTATCGTCTGAGGTGACCTTGATTCTTACTAGTTTATTTAGAATACGGCATTGTTTGACAACTCATTTTACAAAGATATTTCAGGTTTAGACTAATTTTGAACTCTTTAAGTATTTGACTAGGCAACCCTTGTGAATGATTGCCTCAGCTCTACATTATTTTTCTCAATTCAAATGCTAATTGTGGAAACTTTTGAAAAAGGGGCTGACAGTGAGGCTATTTGCCTACAGTGAGTAACGCAAGGATACACTGATTTGCACAGCCATGGGACCAGGCTGAGTAGTGTGTATTAAGATTCTATACAGAATAGGTGCCATGGCCCCATGTGTTTACTTGGCAGTTAGGGCAAATCCTTTCCCTGCTAAAATCACTAAGCCAGACTTGAAAAGTTGGAAACTGATTTATCATGGACCACCTTCCATCTGCTTCTGCTGTTTAGAGCCTGTAGACTGTCACTTTTTGACTTCACAAAACCAATGATCTTCCAAGTATAATCTTAGAAGAAACAAAGACCATTGTGGTGGAAAGGGTATTGTGCTTCCAGGCAGGACCTAGCAATGGAGTGGATGAGAACTTCTGTAGTGAGGCCCTTTGCTGTTCTCCAGCCTACCTGAGTTCTGGTATCAAAATCTAGAGCCTGTATATGTGTGACTCCTCTTGCTCTGTTTTTTCATTCCAAGGCAGAGAAAAAAGCATTTGAGCTGGAGCTGGTAATCCCACCAAGATGGAAGATGATCTTCTGTTTTTTATAATAGCACACGACACTGCAAAGTTTTTTTTTTCTCAAATAGCTGTATTTTTTCTTCTGGGAAATGATGACAGGTACTCATTACTCTTTGGTGTGCTGCTTTGAACAGCTATGGTAATTTCCTAGCCCTGACTCATTGGCATCTGTCCTGGTCACAGCATTTCTTCCACCCAAACAGTCAATAATAACCTATATTTCAAAGCAGAGTGGTGACTCCCTGTTATCACTTCTAACAAAGCAGCCAAGCTAAGGAGTAGCTACAGGAGTAGCTACAGGACTAGCCACTTAATTGTTTGATAATAGTCACTGCAGTTTAGTTTATCTCATTGTCTTTATCATGGGTTGCCAATTTAGCAATTTTTCTTTATTTAATCAGCTATTTTGCTAATATTTTCATAATTTCTGGACTTTCTTCCAGAATATTTGAGGCTTACAGGGTAACAAGCTCAGAAGAGAGGCGTATGTATTGATCTGCTACTGGCTATAGTGAAATCCATAGGGAAAACAAAATCTCATTCCTTTCTGTAAGGTTTTGTAAGAACTTTTATTTAGTTTTTCATGATCAGCTATGTGTATTTTTACAGAATGAAGGAAATATCAGAGGCTAATACTCTACCTACTTTTCAATCAGGAGTACACTACCATGCAGTTCCCATCAGCCTATGACTTTTTTTTTTTTTTTTTTTACAATATACTATGAAGTTATTTTGATGACTGCATTATCATGAGTAGGTTACCACAAAGATCTCTATTTCCATAGAACCAAATAGTATTCAGTCACAATCCTAAAACACCAGCTTAGGGAAATACTTCAAATTTCTTCAGTATTGTCTTTGTACCTCTCTTTATCAAAAAGGTGTTTTAGCTATAAGCCCCAGCTTGACTCTTAAAAATATTAGTATAGAGCATACATTGTAGAAGTTGATCAAGTAGTTAAATGTGTATCACAGCAGGGCGTTTTGCCACTAAGTAGGTAGGGTGATCTCCTTCCAAGTGCTGGACTTTATACTTGCCATTTGCACTGGAATGAACATTGACAGTCCTGTCCCTGAGACTAGAGCAGTCTTGGGAAGAGCATTCCTTGTCTGAAACACAATTTGAGCAGTATTTTATTATACTGTGACCCTGTGAGTATACAATCAGGAGGGACTCCTGGGGTTTATTTCAGCTGATTATGGAACACAGAGCAGAATACAGGCAGTGACCTCTGTAAATGATCACATATTTGACTTTTGGATAAGAAGTCATCTAGTCATAAATGATTTATCTGAAAGATTCTATCTGATCTGAGACTAAGCTTCACTCAGCTGCATTAGCAAAGCATGTAACAATTTATAAATTTCACATACTGTAGTACTTTAGAAAATATATTTACATTTTATATTCTTTACATATATCTGGACTAGATTTTGAAAGCTAATTCAAAGTGAAATCAGATTTTTAAAAATATTTGTTAAAAAGCCCTTCCTAAAAATCTGGTATTCATTTTAGGATGATATCCTGTACTTAAAAAGAATTGTTAATATTGTCTGTGTAGCATAATTACAAAACTGTACTAAGATGTGGCACTCAAAAAAAAAAAAAAGTCCTTTTCATCTTTGTTCCTGCAGTGGAAGTAGGATGTGCATGACATCAAAACTGTCTGTTCAATTGCCATTTCATTTGTAACAAATGGAATGTTTTGAATATGCAAATAGGAAGAAATCTAGCAAAATATAAACATCTGATTTTTAAAAATGCTGAAGGACCTTCCTGAAGGCACTAGGCTATCACACATCAAGGCACCATCCCTTTCATATGAATTCAGATATCTCATTTACTCTATTTTCAGACTGCAGTTTAATGTCTGTGTTGTTAAGTAAACAAAATTGTTCTCACAACTGGCTAGGGTGTCAAGGTCCATCAAATCAGTTGCAGAAAATATCCCTTCAGTGCAATTTCACATTAATCACTTTATTTATACAATTATGAATGTATTTGTATTTGGGATTTCAAAAGTGAGAGCGAAAAACTAAACTGGCAAGTAGTCTGAAAAAAAACAGCATTCCCAAACAACTGATTTTAATATATCCTGCTAATTCTCTGGAACACTACTGATGACAACCTAATATATACCAGGGAAATTTATATATATATATATACATATATATATAATTTTAAAAAATAATATTTCAGTCTCTGTAGTGCAAGATGCTGATTATATTCAAATCCCATAGCAAGCAAAGAAAGGAGAATGTTTTCATATTACACAGAATAGGACCCAGAGGTAAGTCCAAGACCGAAGGATGTGTTTCATTTTAGACAGTCTTACCTTAGGTGCCTTCTGCCTCATGCGAAGTCCTCTGTGAATCCCCAAAAGTAAGTGGCACTTTGGTGTGAAGAATTTCGAGCTAAAAAATTGTGCACAGCACTGCAGAAAGTAGAAAAATCAGTTCTGTATACCCTGATGGCTGCAGTGGAGAAGAGCAAAGAGAATAGAAGCAAAGCATAAACATTTTAACGGAAATCATTCCCTGTGATGTTGTGTAGAGAACAGATGTGGATGAGGATTGCTAGGAAAAGGCATCAGTGTATGACCATGAGCATTACACCAGAAACATTTATAGCTGATTTCAAAATTTAAGTCCTGTAAAATATGTTCACATAAATAGCTGCACTCTTCTATAAGCCATCTGGCCAATTACAGCCCAAAATGCCAAGCGCTGATACCCCTTACTCACTTGATAAGAACTGAGAGTAATTCTTTCTGACTCCAGTAGTGTTACTCATGGAAACAGCATGTCTCTCCTGCTCTCTGATTTTAAATTCTTAACCTGTTTCAAAGACATTAATGAATGTGATAACATTTATAGTCAGATTAGTAAACCGTTCTCTATTTCTTAGCAGTATAACTATCCAGTGCACTCTGCTTCACATAGAATACTATGAGATAGATCAGTTCATTTACCTGTGGATTGCAGTAACTGATGGTAATCTTGAAGAAAAATTAAGAATACCTGCATGATAATCAGGATTGAAGAAAAGGCTTCCACTGAAATATTCATGTTCTTGTAACCAAGAAAAAAAAATCCTTAAATCCTTATCACATGAGCTGGACAAGTCCTTTCCTGTAGTTTTCAGACCTTGGTGTTTTATTGACCAAACTCCTTGCTTTAGACTTGAGCTCATGTTCTCTGAGGAAGTACAAGTGGTAATTATGCAAGTCTTTCCTTCCCTGTCATAGGCAACATTCACAAAGAAGATTTACAACCTTCAGCTTTCAGATACTAGGACTGGTTGTTTAACTTCAGTGAGAGTAGCTCTGACATGGTGAATGGCATCAGAATTGGAATAAATCCTCTAGAACCTGTACCACCATGGGAGTTAGTTAGCATGAGGGGAGGGGGCTGCCTTTTTTTTTTTTTTTTCCCCCTGTAGTAGCTACAACTGAAAGATTGGTCAGAATTTATTTTGTTTTAGAAAAGAGACTGCTTAAGCATAATGCATTTACACCTGAAACAACAGCAAATCTATCTATAGCAGTAGGAAACTAACTTATGGACTGAATGAGAATTATTCAATCATGACAATTTTTATGAGCTAAGTAACCATAATGTAGAGACACTATAATGAGAGACTGTGTTAGGAGTTGGTAGGAGTAGAGTGCTGACGTAGAAACAGACTCAGGACAACTATAAACAAAATAGATTGTAAATGAGCTTCAGTAATGAAACCTAAGATGTATTTTCTTATCATAAAGCATTCAAAAAGTCAGGCAGTTTGTCATCTGAATTACACTTAGCTCAATTTCTGATATATAGAGGAAATGGTTTGGCCCCATGCTCCTGTAAATGTACACATTTGCTCCAGAAAGAAGCAAGTTGGGTACAATCAGAAACTTACTTTTAAACAATAGTCTTTCAGTTCACTTCAGTGAAGTTTGGATTAGTCCCTTAATGCACACCCTTATCATGACTGACAACAATCCTGCCTTCACACATTTGATTGATCTAAGAGTGGAGAAGGTACAGTGGGCAGGAGAGTTATGCATGAGGAAAAGAATGAATTGATACAAGAATCTTTTTATTAAAACAAACCAAAACAAAATAAAACTGAAAGAGCTCCAGGGCAGATCTGTGTTCTCTTTTGGCCTATGTTAACCTCTAGCCAAAATCTGTCCATATAACAACAAAATTTACTTCAGCTGTTTTTATTTTTGAAGTTTAAAATTAAATATAAAGCCTATAATAAAATGCATATGAGGAAACAAATCAATATATTTGAAAACTCTATTAAGAATTACCAAAGCAGATAGCTTTTCATTAGCAAGGGTGTTCTCCTCATGAAATTCGGAAAATGCTCTTAATCTCTTGTATGACATGATGTTCTTTTTTTCCATGGTAACCAAAGTGGTAAATACAGCAATATTAGACAACAGTAATCAAGAAAAAAAAAAAAAATCTTATTGCAAAAGAAGGCAAGTAAGAGCCAAAACAGAGGTGTTTAGATGATAGTGTAATTTGCTATAATAACTGTTTAGCCACATATCTGGCAAGCCCCGAGTAACTCACTTATGAGTAATGCATTTGTCCAAATTACTTTTTTTTGTTTGTTTTTTTTTTTTTAATTACCATTCTGCACTATCATGCATTCTGTAGGGGTGTTTCCTCTCTATTGATTTTCCACAACAAGAAGGCTTCTTATTGAACTCAGGTTAACCGTGGGCTGATTACTTCTCTTGTGCAGCTTCTCAAAATTTGGTTAGGTGATGTGGAGCCACACATCATCAGTCCTCCACTATCTGGAGCTATCTAGCTTCCTTGTGCAGCCTCCCACTCGCCTCTTCACTGTCTGCTCCATCTGGAGGGAGCTGGCTGCTCTTCCCCAGCCCCAGCTCCCAGAGCACAAGGCAGCCTGCAGCTGCCAGCACATCTGCTGTCTCCTGGCCTCACTGGGGTGAGTACCAAAAGCACGGCCTTTTCAAAGTTGGACAGTCCTCCCTGATAGAAACTGGATGAGTCCAAAGTTCTTGGATTTGTCCTGAGACTTGTAGCTACGTGGGAATATATGGTATAGCTATCAGTAAAGCAAAGTCAGTGCACATTTCAAAGGGATACTGGCAGTCCTGAGGATGCAGCGGCATTTTGGCTGCACTACCCATGCATCTGTGATGCTCTGGTTTTAGATTAATAGCATTCTGAAGAAAAAGTAATTTTGAAGAGCAAGGAGCAAAGGGAATGTAATGCCAAACAAAATTAGCCCTTGATTCTGCAATTGCATCCATCAAGGGCAGAATTCTCAATAGAGCTACTGCTGCATTGGTGCCTCCAGAACATACACAATCTGTAGTGATGTGTTGTAGACTGTGCCTAGTGAAGGCAGAGTTTGCGTCTTGTTTGAAAAGGTACATTTCAGAATCAGGTGTCTTAGCTGAAAATAAAAATGTAGGCATGAAATAATGTCACTCTATTCTCCCAGGAAGAAATTCTATAGCAACCCCATATTAGCTGTCTTTTTCATATACGGGTGATTTGCATGGCTCCCACTGACTTCCTAAGAGGAAAGGTATTACATAATTACACCTGACTTGGCATTATTTAAAATTATTTCGTACATTGGTTATTAGAAGTCTCATATTTTGGAGAAGTCATGTCAAGAGGTGAAATGAAGTCATGCCTTTCTTTGCCCCTCTGTTTTGTACTTTTCTGTCAAGTGCCTGCACAAGGCAGGACACAGTGTGTCTACTTTGTGCAGTTCTTCCAGGGTTAAATCCTAGACCTGGAGCACAGTGTCAACAACCAGGAGATGCAGTAGGTGTTCTGCAATTGGCATTATCCAGCTTGTGCTGCTATGGAGCTGTTTGGGGCTCTTGAAGTATCTGAACTGACATGCTGGTGTGAAATGCAAGCTGACAGATGGCCTCATCCCTTCAATGACCCCCACTGCTTATACTTTTGCTTGCTCAATCCTAGGGCTACTTTGGCTTGTCTGGAGTGAACAAACAGGCTCTCTTAGAAAGATCCCTCAGTCTCAGAAGAGGTTGGCCCTTATTCTGACTCTCTCCTAGGACTGGAGGAGTTCTTGATTGTATGAACTCAAACTTCAACTTGAGGTGAGATGTTCCTGTAGCCAAACCTGCTCTCGCGGGAGCTCCTCTCCCGAGGCACCCAGCAGACACACTGGTCCTACCTTTTCCCCTAGGCCCGCACAGACCTGAGTGGACTCTTCTGAAAACACTGACAGAAAATGGGGCTCAAGAGCCTTTTGCAGTTTCCCCAGATCCACTGCTCTTCTCCTCTATGTCCTCAGTCTAAGATGTTGGCACATATCATCCCCTTCACTGTGGAGGGAGGCAGGAGCTGCCTGTAAAGCAGGAAGTGATTAACACTGAAAATAGAATTTTTAAAACAAGTGTGTTTCCAGTGGAGTGGGATGGAGAGTCCCCTAATAAGAGCACTGCCTGAATACAGAAACATTCTAAAAATTGTGCAGGTCTAGAAAGAAGATAGAAGCAACTGCTACTGAATTTATAGTATTGCAACTCAAAGCTAAGTAGGCGTAAGTAGAATACACAGTAAATGTATATTTAGCTGTAGGTAGAAGTGAAACTTAATATCCTATGTTAGTACATAGTACTCTCTTACCAAGAAAACTAATTTATAGGTAAAGAAACAGAGCTTAAGAGACTGTGTGTTTTTAAATAACCTAAGTAAAATGCATACTTACTTACGTTTTATTCTCCTGCTGTGTGTGCCCTGAGCTGGTCCAGAGAGTTCTATGAGGTAAGAAATTCCTGTTCAACAAAAGTTCCTTTTCTAAAAAAAGAGAACATAATGGAAACGGGGAGCCACTTACCAGGCAGCTGAAAAAGGAGCTGACTGTGCAGAGAATTTCACACCTTATGGCTTTTGGTCAGTAAAGTACATAAACAAAATGTAATTTTCTATGCAATTACACAGGGTCACACAAGAATATTATGTTTTAGAAACCCACTCAAAAGCATATTGCTGTCTAAGAGCCCAATCCAGAAAATGGTTCCTCACTTTACTAAAGTTGCTTCTAAGCATTTCTGGGAGTGGAGCCTAGGAGACATTTTCCTTTTTATGCTTTCTTAAACAGTTTATATGATAGTAACAACAGGAAGATAAATTACTTTGAATGGTAGCAATTAGAGAAATAAGGAATATGATAGATTTACCATGTGGAAAACATCTCTCACACATTTTCTTACAGTCATTAAACCTACTTTTAATGACACAACACTGATTTCAGAAAGAAACAAAGTTTATTTGATGAATATAAACAAGCTGATCAACACTAAATACTTCCCATACACATGATAACAATGTTATGAACTCTAAATATCTTGGTACTTTACACTTCTACTAGACATTAAGTTACAATGACTGTCTAATACATGCCCACTGGTATTTCTAGGAATTCCTTAGTTTCATATCAATGTCCTTAACCATATATCAATATCCAGAACATGCCACTCACTTGGAAAAATTGTTACAAGAAGCACTATCAAATGAGGATCTAAGGTAAATAGGGAACACTGACCCATTGCTGCAGAACATCACATTCAAATGTCACCCTACACACACACAAAAAAAAACATCGCAGATATAGGTTGTGTCAACACATCTGAGGTCTTTCCATAAACACTGTTTAAAAAGTAAATTGAAACCCACTTTCAAATGAAAGTCAGTGTGCAGGTACGTGCATACTGGATACACAAAAGTCATTAAATACAAAATTCATACTGTACATTTAAATGAAAGAAAGAATGTGCAGTACAAGACTGATCTCACATTAAAATAATAATCATTATCTTAAATGTTAACCAAAAGTTGGTTTGTTTCTTTACACATAGAGGGGAGGAAAAAAAACCTACCAAACATTGCTCAAATAAAATATTTCCCAACATCACAGTGTTTATTGTAAACCCCGAGATTCTATTTTAGTATATGAAAACATTTTCTTCAAACACCATAGAGTATCACATGGAATGAAAAGGGGAAAAAATTAAAAAAGGGGTGGGGTAGGGGTGGGGAAGAAAAAAAAGCAATGTTAGAAAAAATTTTCCTCTTTAGGAGCTAACTTGTAGGCCCTGATAAAAGTTCAGATCAATACTATTACCAACATGAGTGGAGCAAAAATGCCCCTAAAATAATATCTGTGACAAAATTGGCACATACATATAAATATCTAACTGTACAGCTTTGTATCTGTGACCCTATTTTCCCCCCCAGTTATTTCCTACTTCAAGTATTCAGTTGCAGAGTTAAGGTAAAGACCTGATTGTAAGAGACACAGACGATTGTCCCCTACTGTGACAACAAATTTGTCATGAGAAACTAGTTTTGTTGTCTGAGTTTCCAAGTGCAACATTTGTCATATGTGCTAAATATACTCCCAAAAGCTTTGCTGTTTGAAAAACAAAGATCTAAAATGCCATTGGTAGTTAAAGGACAAACTTTTTAAACATGAATGAAATTGGGATTATCTATACTATACTAATTCTATACATTTTACTCCTTACTGAAGACAGTAGCATCCGACAGGACTCCTGCTCAAATAAATTGCTCTTTGATTGCACCAAGAATTATGGTACAAATAAACAAAATATCATCTCTAGACAATAATTTTAAAGGGGTTACTATGTATGGCTCATGTAGGATGTTTAGGGTTAATTGCACCACAAGTTCAAAAAATAATTTTTCTAAATTCAGTGCAAGACTTCAGGAGTATTCATTTAAATTTCTCTTTTGTTACAGCAGCAAAGAAAAACTAAGGATTAAGGCCACCCATGCTTAAATTTATTGTTTGTCCTTTAAAAATGCAGATATTCTATTCCCACTCCCATCGGCATGGAAACATTTCTTCCATGGACAAAAAGATGCCTCAATAAAACAGCCAAACATTTGCACATGTTTGCCAGACTGACAGAAAATGTTCATGGAGTCATAAGGATCCTCTCCTTGAGAAGTGGTAAAGATTTGATTATCAGCTATATTCTCTCACTGAATGTAATGACTTCACATTTTTATTTTTCCTTGCATGTGCTTTAAATTTACTTTTACTAGATACACTTTGTTGATACAAACAGCCTTTAAGTGCCATTTGTTCATTGGTATTTTCTTTAGCATCTAAGATCTGTTGGGATCCATGTTGGAGAATGTCTTTCAATACAGAAAACAATAACAAACAATTCCTCATCAACAGTAGATCTAGTGCATGTACTGTATTCACAGCAATCTTAACTTTAGGTTTGTTTTGCCTTTTTTTTTTTTTTTTTTTTTCTGTTTTTAAGAGTCCCAGCTTTTATTGTTGAAAACCTGTATGCATTTGGATGGTAAAAGGTTGATACGTCTTTGTGTATATGTCCATATATATACATACATATGTATTTTATATGCCTCAAGCTTTTACCATCCAGGAATAAATACATCTTTTATATATCTTGTATTTATGCTCAAATTAGATGTCCTATGCATTGTCAGAGACACACACCATTATTTTTATAAAGCTAATTTTTGTCATCGGTCATTAGTACCAAAAATTGATTTCATTTCCAACCTGGCCCAGAGCTTAATACCAGTTATTCTATCAATGTTTTTGGGGGGTTTGGTTTGTGGTTTTGTTTGGTTTTTGGGTTTTTTTTTAAGTATTATTATTCTATCAGTAGATATAAGAAAATAGAGGAGGGTAAAGGCTTCATTTATAGTTATTTGGAAAAGCCCACATCTACTTGGGGGTAAGATTAATGCCAACACCCTTATATAGCATTTTACTAATACCTCTTTGATAATCTAGTGCAATAGAAGTGATACTTTAGAATCGACTAGGTAAAACTGGCAAATGGCAGATACCACATCTAAGAGAATCTGAATTACGTATTAAAATCAATATCGATTTACCAGAAATTAAATTACCTGTTTAACTGAACTTTGCTAAACTATAATAATCTGAATAGATGGTTTCTTTGTGAAAACAGACTAACTTGCAAGACCCATTAAAGACAGAAGTGAAGTTGTTACCATTTCTGCTTGAGTCTCCTTCATTATTTTCCAAAGTATNGGGGGGGGGAGAAAAATGCCAATTAATGCAGCATTTCATTAGCTATCAACTGCAGTGTTCATTTTCTTCATCTGTGATCTTCTCCAGGATGTCATGGTCATGTTTGGAGATCCAATGCAATAGATTATCATCGTTACATTCCAGTGCTACATCTTTTTCTTCCTCTTTCACTAGTTCCTCTGACAACTGTAACAAGGGAACAAAATATTCCAATTAATAATGTGCTTGAATTAAATATACTTGAGAACATCCTGTTCTTATGTAATCAAGCTGCTTATAGACATCGGTGGATATATCTCTTTTCTAGAGACTAAAGATTAAGTAAGGATTTCAATTTAATTTGAGCCCACTTGTTATGCCCATAGGGTGGCAATTAGTTTTACAGCTGGTTGGTATGACAAGATTCTCCCTAAATGATTTCAAACTCCAAAGATGTGAAATTGTAATGTGCTTGTGATTCTGTAAACAGCGAGTCTTCTGATCTTCTCTGTAAGCACAGTAGCTTTGAAATGAAAATGCTATTAATAAAACTAAATATTTTTATTTGGAAATGAAAGGAATCATCCATTTATTTCTGCTGAGTTCCATGGCGGGTGGGAATACATAGTGCCTCCAGCAACTCTCCAGGACTGAAGGTACTGAAAGCAGGTTTTATCATTGCCTTTTAAGCACTTTAAGTCCACTTTAATTTTCTAAACAGTGTAGAAAGGTTTTATGGATACAAGAACCTCAGCTTTATAGAAGTTTACATACACAACAATCTGTTAGGAGTTTTTCAGCCATGCAGTCATCAGTCAATGACTTGACTGCTACTCTTCATGGCTTGGCTGGTATCGCTGATAGCTAGGGAATGAGAAGCAACTGGTGTAAGCTTGAGTCAGTCAGTACAAAGATTCTTCCTGCTTTCCATGGATTTTGGACTGGGCTCCGTATCTAAGTGTGACTACAGAGTGAAACCTGAATGATTGTAGTTGCTGTGCTAGCTCTGCTGCAAGCAAATGGCACAGTACTTGTGAACAGAGAGCAGTGAATTAGTCTTTTTAAACATTACCCATATATCAGACAAGTGGGAGGAATTAAATGGTTGCTTTACAGGGTGGTTGTTCATTTGTTACTGACTCTATTTATAGAAAAGTGGAAATAGGATATGTATGGGATTCTCCATTATTGCCTTTGCATTTATGTAACCCTAGAAGTTTCTAAACCATCCAATTTTATGAGAGAGAAATTGCCATAGGCTTTTGAATACAGCTGAAAAACTGTTGTTTTGTAAATAGAACTAGTTAACAAAAATGCCCCTTTTAATGTGTGTAAAGTGAAACGTTGCTTACAGAATAAATGCCTAAACTTTTTTCAAGTTCACGTTTCTGTGGCAAGTACCTATACTGGTTTATATAATACGAACTCAGGTGAATAGCTGTACTTTTCCAATGGGAGGTTGGTGCAGTTCTCCTGCTTAAAACACTTAGGGGCTAATCCAAAGCCCACTGAAATGTGGAAAGCTTCCCACTGATTTTAACAGGTATTGGATCTGGCCCTTGAACGGAGAAAAAATTACTTCTGCAGAGCTGGAAAGCCAGGGAGTTCCTAAAGTAGATCATGTTACTAGTTCTGGCACATAAAATCTTTGCAAACTTTTTATGAAAACTGTAAGTCAGAGCATGCGTTACGTTTCATGAACTGTGCATAGCTCCCATTCTTTTGTGCCCTGAATACTTCTTAATCATCATTCAAAGAGATACACAGGCATAGGAAGCACGCATATAAATTAATGAGGAGAGTACATTCCAGAAACCAGAGCTTAAGAATGTCCCTTTTTTTTTTTTAAACTGGTTTGCTAAAGCATAATCACAGCAAACCTACAAGATACTCAGTATTTTACAAGCTGAAGTTCCTCTGCAATTAACACTCATTTATACCCTTACAAGTAAGAACCCAGAATAAAGCAGCCAATCTGAAGAACAGCAACAAATCAACAATACAATCTCTCTCTGGCTCGCACCCCAAGTTTTCCCTGGGATTTTATTACAAAATGAAACCCCCAAATAAACCCCACCCATTTAATCAACCCATCCATTCATCAGGAAACCATAATATGTATTGGAAGTGTAACAAAAACTTGCTCACCACAAGTAGGAAATGCAAAGTATTTCTCAAGTAAGTCAAATAAATATATAAAAGGATATTGCTGTCAAATACCAACTGAGGTTGAGTAAATTAAATTTATATTAATTTCTTTAATGCTGTACTTGGTCGCTGAACCTCTAAAGCAGAAATGAAATTTGGTAACATACATTGAGCCTGAGAGTCAGCAATGCTGCAGCTGAAATTCATGTCTTATGAGTTTGGCACCTCTGACAATCCATTAGATACTAGTCAATGAAAACAGCAGAAAGATGTGAAGACATAAAAGTGTAGTAGCCCACAAATATTTGTTCAGATTGTTTTTCCTTTGGATAAAGACACCTGCCTGATTACTACTTTTTACCTCCAATCCTTTCCTCTCAGCAGTGATTTGCAGAAACAAGCTGGAGGGGGTGGGTAAACACAAAGGGGTTAAAGGGGAAACTGTTTAATAACAGTAGTAAAATGCAGGCTATTTTTGACATCTGGGTTAATGTCCATTATGCTCCATATGCTTTCCAAATGTTTGCAACAAGCACCCAGATACAAAAACAGATACCCATTCATATAGGCTTAAATTGCCCTCTCCTAACCTGTTACACATGGTACCTACATAAAAGGCCAACAACTGATATGGTAATTAGTGAGTCAGAAAGAGAGGGAACAGCTACTTTATTGCAGGGTATTGGTATCTGACCAAATGTTAGTGGAGAAGGATATAATTAATGAAAACTTATTAGGGTTATTTCTGCTCCTTAAGCTATACCGAGGCATCTATATTGTAATGTGACATCTTTTAAAAAGCTGTCAGGACAAGTTCATCAGTTTCCTCTTCTAGAATCATTCATGATTGTAATAATGAGAAATTATTTCACTTTCTGGAAACAAGTAACTAGGCTGAAAAGGAGTATTAAAAAAAAAAAAGGCTATAATTCATAAAGTCTTTCTCAAGTGAAAAAGAAAAAAAAAAATCCTAAGTTTTTACTTTTGTCTATGCAAAACCATGAAAAGAATGACACAATTAACTAAGACAAAGTCCTGGAATGGTACTAGTTGGAATCCTGTCCCTGCCACTAGCTTATTGTGTTACCTAATGAAACAGTCATACACTTTTTCTGTGTCTAACTCGCTTTTTGCTATAGCAGGGATAACATCAGGCTCCTCAGAGGAATTTGCAAGGCTTAGTGTTTGTAATGTACTTTAATAGTTTTGAATGAGTGCTAAGTATTATTATTTTTCAGTCCCTGCATTTGATTAAAACTGAAATAACACAGTAAAAAATAAATTAATATATTAAGTTACAAGTAAAGGGCAAGCATGTGGTTTGTGGAGCTACTTGTAACACTTTTAATATGAACACGTATTACAGACTAGGTGATTCCCAGGGTCTGTAATGACATGTACCATGTGGGCATAGCTTAACAACTGCAGAATCCCCCCAGATGTTTGATTTAGCCAAAAAATCTGTTCGTGGCTTCTGTGTGAGTCCAGAGCTCGGAGCAGTGGGAGTGCTGTGGGCTGCTTTTCCCCTGCCCCTGAAGTGCAGTTGCAAACATGATCACAGTCCAGATACTTGCAACTGAGCACAAGAAACAACATTAGGTAGCACAGATCTGCCGGAGCGCTTGCTGCTATACAGTTCCCTCAAAAATGGCATGATCTGTACTATTTGAAATTCTCTGTCATTGCAGTCCCAACAATAACTACTGTTCTTGCTACTTCCTGCTGGCCTAAGTCTGGTGGAAGGAATGAAACCCCACCTCTTGCTTTCTGAAGAACACAATAACCTGTTAAAGCCTGTTATATCAATATGAAAATCTCTAGCAAGGACGGCCAAGAAGAGAAATAATTAAGACATAAAGTTGTATCTAAGCTATGTAAAAAAGCTTCTGGTGCTGAGATGCCAAAGACACCTAAGACACTTGTTGAGCTGAGTGAAAAGGTAAAATCTAGTTTAAATTTATAGCATTCCTTCAGTGTCCCTCTAGGAGTTTGGCTTTTTGCCAGTGTTCCTTGTTAAAAATTTGTTAAACGTGTTTGGCATTAATGCAAACACAAAGTGCTCATTTGTTACAAATTCTATTGGAATGCATTCATTTAAGGCAATGAAGTAGTTACCAGAAAAGAAAAAATGTTCATTAAGTACATTTTAAAAATACAATGATGTATGCGGTGCATAACTATGGCGCCCCAGTGGCTGTATAAATATCTGACAGAATAACCACAAGTTGTGTTTGGTTTGAAATTGGAATCTTTTAAACATAACCAATAGAACAAAAACTGGTTTTGTTTGTTGTCAAAACTGATGTTAGTCTTTCTTGTTTAGAACTAGTTAAAATAACCAAAGCTTTGCCATACAATTTCTTGCATCTCAAATCAATAAAGCCCACAGGTTAAAGCAATGCTAAAGGAAGTTTCTTGACTCAAATGGTAAGTGCAGCACTGCACATTATCTGGAGAACAGTGAGCACAGAAAGTAAACACCCTCCTTGGAAGAGAACAAATTTTAGTCATTCTTAAAAACTCCACTTAAGGAAATGTTACCTGGGAGACCTGCAGCTGTCTGACAACATTCAGGAATACTCAGGCAAAGGTGTCCTGCTCTGCTCTTAATTCACTAATCCTTTCAGAAAATCAATAGCTGAGATCCTAATGACAAATCTCTTCTATAATAGTATTAAATATCCCTGATAATCATAACTCCTGATTTTGAACAGCAGTTCTAGGGTGTGCTTCTGAGAGGCTAGAAAATATAATCTTAGCTACACTGTAAAAGTAGAACCACTTTTCTTTTTAATTTTCCAATGATTTATAGTTACTTGTAATAAAGCTTAAAATACACTTTACACAAATAAAATATATTTTGAAAGAATGATCCAGAAACTCAGTGATTTAATTAAATATTGAGAGAGGTTGAAAAAAAATCAGTATAAAAAGTTATTTATAAAGAAAAAAAATTTTTTTCCAACGCTGGCAAAGAAATGATTTATCCCATTTGTTGCTATTTATGTTTTAAATTCATTATACAGTAAACTTCAGAAAGATCTGCAGCTGGTGGTAGAATCACTGCATGAATGTGATGAACTTTCCATATTGCTATAATGCCAGAATTGTTAATCTGAGTTGGGGATAAAAGCAGATTCCATTGGGATTAATAAAATCAAATGGATTCAAGCACTCTAGAGAGTAAGAGTCCTTGAAAACTACTGTATGATTATATGATAAAATTAGATGAAGTTTATGAACCTTGAGACTATTTGGACAAGGATGCCTTCTCTACTGGGAGTGTTTATAAATCAAAATGAGACAAGTGGTATAGCAGTTGAAAGATAGCTTTTTTTTTTTTTCCCCCTTTTGATACACATTTTTTTTCCTTAAAACATGTCTAGTCCAAATCAAAGCTCTTCGGAAATATGCAAAAACCCAGCATATATTCTTCAACCTGTTGCTTTCACACTGAATTTAAAAGGAGCTTGTGGGGAAATGTTAAGGATGGTTTTGTACTTGCACTCTGATGAGCTGAGCAGGAGCGTTTTGAAAGTGATGGAAAAGTTTCTATCGACTCCAGCAGGCCCAAGAACTGGCCACAGGGGCTGCAGTGACTCAGCAGTGCAGGGCATGGAGATCTGTGTCAGGACATTTATGACTTCCTTAGGATGAAGCATGTGAGATCATTAAGGCTTCTTTTTTTCTTCTTTTTTTTTTTTTTTTGTCTTTCCTCAACAAGTTACAAATAAAGAGGAGTTTGAGAGCGAAGTGATTCCAGCAAAAAGAGTTCCCAATGTGATCCTAAAAACTGTCAATAGCAGAGATTACTTAATGAAATTTGAAGGAGCCTTTTTTATCCTTGCTGATGTGGAATGCCATTTATTCTCATGCTAGGGACTAATTAGGGGCCTTTTTTGAAGATCAAGGTTTTGCGATCTCTGCTTCTTAATAACATGGTTTGCCTGTCTGCCACCTGGGACAAGGCAAGGCACTCTCTCTAACTCCTGAACAGCAGGCACTGCCTTAGGCCATTGCAAGTGCAGGCAGGAAACTGATCCTGCCTTTTCTTTCAGTCGTTTAACCCATTGACTGCCAAGCCTCCAAAAGCCCACTCAAAAGTCCGGAGTAGGCAGCAACCAATCCAGTAGGAAAGCATTAAGTTAATTTTATAATAAAAAATAAATTA
>VWZI01023917.1:670578-816477 GCA_013396835.1 Psilopogon haemacephalus | reverse complement strand
ATGTACTCTATGATGTTACAGAACCCATGCTAAGAGAGAGGAGAGGAGAGGAGAGGAGAGGAGAGGAGAGGAAAAAAGAAAATAAAAAAGACAACATGTGAGTAATTATGATGTGAAGTATTAGGAGCTACTGACCTTGAGCTATTTTGCACTAATTCTGTAGAATCCCTCGTGTATTTCTTAGAGAAAGCTACACAGTGATTTAGCCAAACTAATATTCTTTTGAAGGCTGAATTCATGCTTTTGCAGGAGATGAAGACTGACAGGAAAGGAGTAGGAGGTGGCCACTGAGATTCAAAGAGGATTACATTTAATGCTGGTTAAGTGAATAACCCACTGAATGAAAATGTATTCATTTAAGGAAATGTGCCTCTTCTTGTTATGTGTTACTGCCTTGAAATGCCTGGAAACTGTGATAACTTTCAGTAATTCGTAACTCCTGTTGAGCAGTAACACCACAAACATGTCCCTCACCATTCTAAACAGGGAACACTGCCCAAAGATGCAGACAAAACATTTTGTACATCTTATGCACAAATAATTGGAATTCACTTCCAGGAAGGGAGATTACTCCCATCCTACAAGCAGCATCAACTTTATCAAGAACACTAACCTAAATTCACAGTGTATATATAGTTGTGATTATGTGGACAGGAAAAAAAAAAAATTCTCATTAGCAATGTTTCATTTTGTTTGATATTTCTGTTCTCGTCAGCAGATATAACATAATTAAAAGTACATCAAACATGCAATTACAGCACTGTAAATGCATGGACATACCAAATAATTATATCTGTTGTGCAAATGATTCAGATGCCAGGTCACTTACATCCACTCTCCACTTCCCACCCCTGCTAATGTTTGGGGATGGTGTTTAGCAAGTTTGACAACACATCTACAGCAAATGCACCAGATTCCCTTATTGAATTCTTATCTTTTGGAAGCTTCAATTAGAAGTGAATACTTTCAAGTATGAAATACATCAACCTGAATGAAAGCATCCACTTCCTACACACAGTGGCAGGCATCTGGACTTCTTATTAGAAAGTAGTATTGATAATAAGAAGTGTCTACTGATAGCATAAGGGAGGAGGTACTTACTGGAAACTATAGGAGATAAAGAAGATTAGGATTTCTTCCTGGAGAAGCAAACTAGGGGTGAGATTCCAGGAAGAAACTCCTCTGAATGCCAGAGCAACTGTCACTTTCCCAGCCTGTGATCTAAGTGTTGTGAACAATAGGACAGGAATTCAGTGTTCAGCTCCATTTGTGTTAGTGGCTCCTTTTGACACTCTGAGCAAGTTGCTTAATCTCTCTGCATCTTGATTTTCATTCTCAGCTGTAAAAACTAAAAAAAACTTAAAAAAAAAAAAAAGAAGCAAACAGCTACCGAACCTGGAGAAGTCCCTTACAATCTACAGATCAAAGTGGGTTGTAAATGCTGAGCTTTCTTCTACACTACTACACCTTTTTCAAAATTTTCAGGTCAAAAACTACATGCAGTGTTATCTGAATTCAGTTTGATTAGGAACCATGGCTGACCATTTAAAAGCAAACAGTCGTCCTGGAAGACAATTTTTTAAAAAACTAACAATCCTGTACTTCTACAAAGTATTTCTCTAACTTAAGATGCAGGAATGAGGTCCACCAATTCAAAGTTGTGTTTTGCAGTAACTGCTATGATGCTGTTGAAAGATTGCCCTTTAGTGAATGATGTAAGAATTGAAGAGAAAAAAAATGGTAGTTTATGTTATGTTGACCCTGAATGTCAGAGTTGAGAGCATTCCTTCCACAAATATATCACACTCAAAATAGACAATTAAGATGGCAGAGATGAAAGTTCTAAAAGTTAACATTTATAATATAAAAAAAAAAAAAATTGTCCCACTAAAAAGAATTTGAGAAATTGTATGTGACAAAAATATAATTGGAATACAGACTATAAGCCAGCATATTGCTTCAGACAAAATCAGCTACATCTCACTTTGTAGACTCTGAAGAAGGAACTTCATGCATGAAAGCAGCCACTCATAGCTACACAGAGTTATTCTTCCTTATCCCAGAATGCTTATTTTTTGCTCCAGTCAAAAATAGACTACGGAGCAGCTGGTCTAAAGGTTAAGAACATTTTTGATTATTGAAGAGAATTTCATTCCAGCTTTTATTCCTATGTCCATCGAATTTTATTGTGTTTATTTTTTCATATCTCTAAATCCCAGTTTGGCTCCTCTGAAATGTTGCTGCTGCAATGTCAAAGTAATATGCAGGTAATACAGCATTCAGAATTGCATAATTCCATCCTTCATCATAATGAATACTATTGTGGATACACTTATATAAAATTGCTTCACTTGAACATCCCAGAAGAAAAGAAAGTCTATTATGTGTGGCAGAATCCCTTCAGTAACGCAGCCTCACAAAATTGCGTGCCATTACACGTGATCACCTTGCACAAAGGCAAGTTACAGGAAGCAAGAAACTTGTACCAAAAATCCTAATACAACAAGAGAGTTTTGTGTTTTCTGAAATAGCAATAGCTTGGTACTGATGTCAAGCATCAATTGTAATTCGTGTTGATGTGTATATTTATAGATGCCTTACCACTCAACACTTTTATCTAAGCCTGAGAGCAAGCAGTTCCTTTTCTCAGCACATCACTGAAACTACAGCAAACCTGATTTACTGAAGGTATTGAGCATAGACGGTTTAGGAAAGAACTGCTAATGATTGCATTTCTATGACATGCATGGCTTCCAGGAAGTCCATGGCAGGTAAAAAAAAAAAAAAAATAAATATTTTTAAAATGTCACAGTATGGAAATACTCTGCAACTTTAGGATAGATTCTGACTTTGCATGCTGAACTTTTTAATCAAAAACACTCGTTTCTTTCTTGACTATAATTTTTAACAACCGAGGGCAGAAATCTTAGAAGGAAATCTGTACCAATGTATCTTCCAATGAGATGCAGACGTGAGAAGGATTTTCCTTTAAAAAAAAGCAGCACTTTTTTGATCTTTATCTCCCATTTGCATGGTAGAAGTATTCAAAGGAGTGAAGTATTACTGTCATTAGTAAGTAAAAGAGATATCAAGTGTACTAAACCCAAAGATTATCCATCAGAAATGAAAGAAAACAAAAATTCTGCAAGTATAAGATAGCCTCTTTCTCTGGTGGCTGAAATCTTTCATATGGTATGTAATGCTGGCATAACAGAATTTTTCTATTCACCTTTTTCCCTATTGAAAAGTAATGCTCTCTTTATCTAACCTTTTCTAAACCACCATTGAAAATTGTATTTTCTGATTCAAACACAACATTGTTTTTCTTTCTGCCTCATATGGCTAATAATAAAGACTTGAGGTAAATCTCCCTACAGCTGCTTTCAGTTCATTTTAAGTCAATGAAACCTATATAATCCTGTAATACAGTCAATTGTTTCTTTTCTGCAAGGCCTGAAGGGCTGCAAGCTTAGAAAGGGAAGAATTACTGTTTTGCTTTTAAGCACCTATTAATATTTTGCCCCTCCAGCAGTTCTTTTTTTTTTTTTTCCCTTTGAAGCCTTTTTCCCACTAAATTAATGTTTAACAATTAAATCAAGCTGAAGGGGATCTTAAAAGATCTAGACAATTACTGATTGGGTAGAAGAACAGGCCTTTAATTTAAATGGGAAACATCACTGAAATGATGGTATGAGACCCCACAACTAATTACATAATTTTCTGCATCTGAGAAAACATGGGCTGGGAGAATGCAAATAGAGCCACACATGTAATATCAGGAAGAAAAGCTGGAGCTCTAACATCTACCTATTATCTTTGAAAATAGAGCAACTTGTAGGAAAACAAGCTTTGTGCTACTAGATATACAGAGTAAAAATAGAACTTTACACACACACAACAAACAAACAAACAAACAAACAAACAAAGAAAATCCAAGGGATAGCATCTCTTTTTCAGGCAAGTATCACCGATACACCTAGACTGGCAATACTAACTCTCTATGTAAACATCACAAGCAGGCCTAAGAGCCCTTTCAAAATTGTATATTCTTTGTATATATAGTATACTTTTGTGTACTTGAAAGACAGAAGTGTTCTGAGTTTCCGGCTTTCTTCTACAGTAATGTGTATGTTAACTTAAAAATATGAAAAAGTAGTAATGGAGTTTTTCTGTTTGGCCTGAATAAATACAGTTTGTCCTGAATGGAAAGTTCTCAACATGAACTGAAAAGCTGGTTAGTAGCCACCTCCTTTCTCAGATCCTCTAGAGACTGTCTGCCCCCTTGATTGAGACAATCTTTTGGGTACCGAGACCTGCTCAAGTCCATAGCCTCATGTATCCCTCCAGATCTCACAAATGCATTAATGTGTGCTAAGACCACAAACACTGCTCATTTTCCTTCCTATCCCAAGAAAATGCCATCTGCTCCCAGCAGATTATCATGACTAGCCTTGCTTCTTAAAAATGGTCAGACCAAACTACACCCAGGGAGTGTTTGAACCAAATATGGATTACCAAGACCTAATTAATGAAGTTGATGACATTATCTTGCTCCCAATATACTTGCAGAAACAGCTAAGGGCACCTACTAGGATGTCCAAGCAAAGGATGGATGGTATCAGAAACCAGATGGATGGTATCAGAAAGGATGGATGGCAATCATAAAGTCCCTGGTGTGAAACTTCCAACAGTGGACTTATGCCTTTAAAGCTTGTCCATTGCACAAGTACTAGGGACAGACATTTGATGACCCAGACAACTTATTTCCGATAGGCACTCTACAGTTCTTTCCAAAAGACTTCCACCAATTCCAAATCTGAGAAAACCACAGTTTTTAAGAGAGATTTTCTGTTGGGTCCACTTAAAACATATAATAACTGAACTCTTCAGGAGTCTAAAGGTTTTGTTTGCAATTTCCTTGTTGACTAAGCTATAGCAGTTCCTTAAACATTTCAGGAACTGCACATTGTTCTTCTATGAGATTTCAAATACTTCCTATGACAACACAAGCTACAGCCAAATGAATGAAAATAAAAAACCCCAGCAGATTTTCACAGTTCAATTGCTTAATATTTTATACGGCGTTTCTTCTAATTCAGCAGTTTTACTCATCCCTAGATAGAATCAAAACATCATCTGAGGAAAAAGTGATATTCCGTTTTATGAGTCATCAAATCATTTTGAAACACCAAGCGCGCTTTAGCTCACCATCTGTTATATAACCTCAATGCAAAGTGAAAAAATGTTATGTTTTTGGCTAGAAATCCAAATTCCATTTTCAGGAAAAAAGTTGAGATGACAAACAGACTACTATGAAGGATACATTCAGCCAACCCAAAACACTCCTGCCCTTCCAGGAATTAAGCCTCTCACTACAATAACAACAATGACCATTGACATAAGAAGGTCATGTCCTTTCCTGCTTCTGATTTTTTTTTTTTTTAATATAAGTTCTTTAGTATCTTTCTATCCATTTTAAATGTTTCATTTCACCAAGCCCATTTAATTAACGATATATTTCCCAACACAGACTGTAACTGATTCATGAATCTGTGCAGAGCTGAGGCACATACACTCAAAAGCTATCTTCAACGTCTTCTTTACGTCCACAGACAGAACAAACAGATAACGACCTCATGTTTTTGTAATTTTATACAATACGTCAAAAATCAACAAAAGTAGGAATCACTTGTATCTTGTGCAAAATCCCCCGGGCCGTTCTGCAGTCACATTTCATTTATGCTCCTGAAAGGAATTGACTCTAAAGGAAACAGATACACCGAGGGCCAACACAAGCACTAGCTCCTGGCACGACAGCACAGGCTCTGCTCACAGGTTCATTTCACTTAGTCCCTGTTTGGAAATCGCCTGTCCATGAGTGGGTGGGACAGGTGAGAACCTCTGGGCCTGTGACTGAGCAGGCACCAAGAGGAGACACAGCTGAGGAAATCAGACAGAAGCTCAGGGGCTCCCACCACTGTCAGCACCAATCAGGTGCAGAACGTGTTACAGTAGCTCTTAAATGAAATCCAAGGTGTGGTTTTAAGTGCGCAAGTATTTACTGAGCAACTAGCTCTGTCTCCAGCACAGACCTACCTGGTGCCACCTGTTTTCCTTCTGAGTCATTCTGAGTGCTGTCAGAAGCAGCTGTCCCACACCTCCAGTGAAACGCTGGAGCCTAGCCCATCCCTAAGTCTCTAGAGTCTCCGGAGGTGTGAAGGGCCCTGAAAGGCTAGGTGGCTTGAGAGCTATCATGACTCAGGAGGGGACGCCTGGGACACATCCCACTAGGAGGAATAATGAAGCTTGTTCCTGCAGAGCCTAGGCCAAACCTGTGCTGTGTTGGAAAGCCTCATCTTGCCAAGCAGCTATGTTTTACTTTTGCATTAGAGGCAGCGGCTCCTATTACCAACAAACCACAAACCATGTCCTCACTCTTTCCCCTCCATTTCACACACCAAGTAAATCTGACGAGGACACTGTCCTCTGACACCTTCTTTTTCAGAGAAACTACAGAACAAGCAAAGATGTTGTTAACACTTAAGAATGTGCTGAGCTGGGCAGCATGTTTGCTAAGGATTGTCTGAGAAGGCAGAACCATCCTCCTGGGGCAATCTGAAGGGAGCACAGTATTAAGCACTGTTTCTAAAAGCTACGAAGATAGGGTGGGTCAAGAAGACAGATGAGGCAAAAAGTAGGAGATAGATGAACAAAGCTACAGGCTTTGTGCCAAAAAATAAACTTTCCTTACTGTGTAGTGGCAAAGGTCAACGGGAGTTGACTGGCAGCAAGAAGCAGGCTGCAAGTTTCCAAAGAGGGACTGTGCCCCTCTCAACACAGGAAGAAAGAAAATGCAAAAATGTTTCTTTCTTTTGAATTCAGTATATTTCCTGCAGTGTCAAAAGTTCAAAGTGGAAATTTCCATCTCAGTCTGAAGAAGAACAGTGCAAAGATTTGAGCTTAAGGAAAGCATGAGGATCTTCTTGGGGTTCCGACATGAGTACATGCCCAAGCTAAAGACAGCAGGTCAGCAATTAGGAGAGCATGTCTTGAGAACACGCGTAGGAGCCCTGAGCCAAAGGCAGTCCCTGGTTCTGCTCAAAGTCAGGAAGATTGAGAGAGCACAGCTCCAGTGTAGTGGAACCTGAAGACAGAGCTTGGGGAGCATCCAGCCAGGGGAGCCTGTCCAGAGCTGTGACACCTAGTAACAAATAAATAGCAAACAAAGATATATACCGGTGACAACAATGCACCAGGAGAAGCCTGGAAAGTGTAAAACCAAACTGTGTTGCTAGGCTAAGACAGTGAAACTAATTCTACAGTAATGCTGTGTCAAGTAGAGCTTTGCACAGAGGAATTTGAAGACCAAAAAACTAGGAAGATTAATCGTTATTTAAATTTCCAGATTTGGATCCTTCCTGTAAGTCTGACAATGAAAAATTAATAATACAGACTCGTGAAGTTTGTAATAAAGAAGCCAACATTATGTTCTCAACAAACATTAGCCAACGGGCAGGGGAAGTTTTAAACTGTTACCATTCAGGGTAGTGATGATGAGTGAAAAGTGACACAGGAAACTTGGGGACTGTTTTTAATCACCCTTGCACAGCTGTTAAAAGCACAATAAAATGGCAACAGGACATTATAAGCAGAGAATGTAAAAAAGGCCTTCTGTGACAGGGAGAACTGTTACAGGCTGCTTTATTAGACACATCACCTTAAGCATTCACCTCGTTGCCTTCCCCAGTTGGTCAAATGCTCTGTTCCATGTTAAGCTTGTTTGGCCCATTTCTAATTTCATATTGAGAGAGTGATTTATCAAAGAGTTAAAAAGAGAGTTTATCAGAGTATAAAAAGCCAATCCAGTAACAACACAAATGTTTTAAAACTTCTTCAATTTCACAGGGAGGATACCAGCTTTGTCATAAAACCTTTACAAGACTTGAAATACACTTTAAGCAATCTGGAATGTTTGGAAATAAATTTGTTTGCAGAAAAGAAACCTTTCTTCCCACAAAAATGCCAGGAGAAGATGGAAATTCCTGGTGATTTTTGGTTGTGTCAGAACTGAATTTTGCACATCTGTCTGCAAATCACTCCACACAAAACAACATCGTGTCTTGGCCTAATTTTCAGAGATCATAATGCCAGTAATCCCACTGAAGCCAGTGGCAACATACGACCAGAGAAAGGAATCTTAACATTTATGGGGAATAAATGATGTCTGCAACACGTGAGCCTATCAAATTCTAGCTGAGATTCACATTTTACAGGAACAGTTTCAGCACAGAGCATGCAAACTTAAAAAAACAAGTCAAGACAATTTTTTTCCCCAATCTGGATTCTTATTTCACTGTCAGTTATGAACTACAATGTTGAGCATAAAAATCAATATTCAGAGTGGACACTGGAGAATCACAAATTTATTTCTAGCTTTCACTTACTTTTTGCTATTTGCTCTTACGTCACAGATGTGCACACTATTTCACTGATACTGTGCATTTAAGGCCACAGCTGGAGATAAAGAAAATGGAGTTCCCTTTTAATAACTTGTCAGCAATATTCACTCTTTGCAGTCACACAACAGCATAAAGCTCATTAAAAAGGAATATTGCTGCTCATGTCACTTAAATTTCTTATTCATCCTTCCTTTCCCCAAATGTGCACTATGTTCATCTAATCTCACTTGTCATTCACAGAAATGTTTCATAATGAAAAGAAACTCCTTAAAGAGAAAGATAATTTCCCTTAAGGCTAAGCATAACTGAAGTACTCCATGGAAAAAAAAAATATCTGGAGTTCTCAAAGACAAAAGGACTGTTTGGAAGATCTACAGTTCTGAATATTTTTAGTCACATTCTTCCCCCAAAATGAGGAAGAACACCAATGATTAAAAACAATGAGTATTCGTTGGAGCTCACCCAACAGAAAGGAAAAGCAATACATTGAATAATAAAAAGCAAAACTAAACAGTAAATATATGATTAGATTTAAGATCTAACCTTCATGTTTAGAATTCTTCACTCACACCTGACTCCATTATTGCACAGATTACCTTTCTTTTACCCTTCCTTTCAGGAAGATTAATTAATGGTACAGATGAAAGATGCTCACTAGATGCAATGAGACACGAAAAGGGACATACAGGAGGAATACTCTGAACACTTTTTGAAGTAAATCACCCATGTTTTGGTAAAAAACAACAACAAAAATGCACATAAGCTCACATATAAGTCAATCACCACACTTCTGCAAACAAACATGCCTCACCACAATCAGGAGGCAACTGTGTGCAAAAGCAGACCAAACCTTCAATATATATAATTTCTAAGACTTAAAAGGAACATATGAGAATGAATTTTTGTGGTTTTATTTTTTCAATTTTTTTCCCCAAACTGCTTCATTCTCATGGATTAGAGTAGCTGCAGATCTTGTTTTAAATTATGCTTCTCCTCCCATGCCACTGCCATTTTACTTTATTCAACTGTTTTTCAATTAAAAACACTTGAAAGTCCTTTGCCTCAGAAAATATTTTCTTATGTGAGGACTGTCTCTGAAATAATTAAGATTGCTTAATGCTAACCTAGAAAAGGATTGCACAACTCTGAGAAAAAAAAACACCCTAGACATAAGGACACGGTAAATGACAGAATGTCAAAAGCAAAAGAAGGGAGACACCTGCTAATTAATTCTGTCATCTGCTTACTACTCACCCACTCACATCATGTGGAGATGAAGAATATGAGACCTCATCTCACTGAAGTGGCGAAAGAATCAGGGAGAAGAACACAGCAGTAGCTGATCACAACAGCTGCAATTGAAAATTGGAAGGGAAAAGCACTGGGAGAATTGAAACCCCAAATTTAAATACAGACATGGAAAAAGCCCAAGATAGAATATCAGATAAAACACCCTGGGCAATTAAAGAGAGAAGACTGTATTAGAAGAAAAACAGAGTTTAACCTGGGGTGTTAAACAAAGGCAAAATGCAGACTTTGTACCTAAAAGCCCTTCTGTACTGCAGTACATTGAGAGGACTGATGGATGTCATTGCTGGTTTTGAACCTGCACAGTAACTTTCCCAGTTACAGAAGGGGAAGAAGGCAGGTAGAGGCACGAGTGATAGCCACTATCCTGCTGAATTCCGCTGGAAGGCTGCCAAAATGTGAATGCAGTTGAGAATTAATTAAACTATAAGCAAACTACCATTGCTGAGCAAAACCTTCCCTCCTCCCTGTGTTGGAAACACCAAAAGGGGGAAGTGCAGAGAAAGCGCAGAAGCACCTCATCACCCCTGAGGATGACTTCGTGGTTCTAGAGGATTCCCTTTGATCTTTGCTGATCTCACTTTACAGGGTAAAACCACACTGCTCCTGTTGTGCTATAGACAAGCCCATTAAAAACATGGAGTCATCTGTGAGGAAATTTTTCATATTTCTTGCTGGTTTTTTTTCCCTTTTAGAGTTAGCAGGGCCTACCACTGAGATCCAGATGCCTGGCTTGACAGCGCAAAGCCCACCTGACAGTATGCCTTTCAGGAAACATTCGTGTGGAGAAGGGCTGTGTACATGAGAATCCACTTTTCTTTGAAAGTATATGTATCCTTATCAATGCACATTTGCCTTCCCTCCTTGGCAGTAGGTACAAGTATCTGTAAAATGATAGCTTGATTTTCTAAGCATTTACATGCTTTTAATGAGTAGCTGCTTAAATGGTCCAGAAATTCCACACATAAATATTTGACCTCCAGGCTACACTCTATTACTTTACAGACCTTCCAATTATGGATTCTTTTTTTTTATTTTTTCCTCTTGTGCATTGCACTTGAACTGTTCCTTTTACTGCTGACTCTATATCCTTTCCCATTGTTCCCCTATGGAGCTTTGGGTGACTATGGGAAGTTACAGAGGGATCTGTACATTACCCTCACACATGAAGGAAAAGAGTCCATGTAGACTATTTACAAGCCGGGGAGGGGAAAGCAAGACATTGTGGAAAAAATATGTGAAAATTTTTAATTTTTCTAAAAAGGTGAGAAAGGACACTTGAGCTTAACAATGGAGTCTACAGCTTAAGGCTTCAGTAAGATATCTATTTGCTCCTACTTAAAAGAAAATGCTGGCCTTTTGGGTATGCATCAGTAACTACTGCATATATTTATGAGGCAGAACATAGAAATTCTCATCTAATTGAAGCCATGCCAGAAGTACATTTGCAGCAATATGGAAATTGTATCAATCACAGTCTGATCATATTAAAGTTTTAATTACAAAGTCCTATGCAGCTATGAACAAAGTTCATTTACTAATGTCTCTCCAGGAAGTTCAAGTTAGGGCACACATCCCAGTACTTAAGAACTCTTATTGTTTATAGCAGGAGATTCATTAAAGTACTTTCAAAATATAAATTCTGTATCTCCATATCATATTTGCAACATGGGTTTGAAGCATGTGTTACTCAGAACTAGCAATATTACATCAGAATTGGAAAAGAAGAAAGCAAAAAGTAAACTCTCCCTAAATATTAACAATCTTTTAAACTATCCGGACTAGCTAAAAATACACTGCTTGGATGAGGAGGGTAGCTTTGAGGTAAAAATAGCAGAAACAAATAATATTTAAGACAACAACAAAAAACATCTCAAACCACTGCTAAGAACTTGTGCAGAGTTTTAATATTTATAACCTCTTTTCCCAAGCAGAGCTTCAAAACACAAAGAAGACGTGAAATTGATAACAAAGGAAAGATGCCAAGAATGTACAAAACAGAAAGAATTTCTGCATTCTTTCTGTGAACATTGAAGTCCTCCCTCTAAAGCAATTTATCTTGGCTGATGAAGGATAAGTGAGTGTGCCCAAGACAAAACTTGTCAAAGACATGTTTGTTTGCTTTTTATTTATCTTGAAGTCAAAAGCACAATATATCGCTATGCTAAAGAGGGCCTTTCCAGATCTTCACTCTTCAGTGGGATGAAAGATGGAGAGAGACATTTATTCCAAAAGGAGGATAGATCTGTGACTAACTCTATACTTATCATAAATTTGTATAATAAATAGCCTTTGAAATGTCTCTACAAGCATAGTAAAGCATTCTAAAACAGATAAGACAAGTAAAGACTCAAAACAGCTGCAAAGACAGAGGTGAACCGGTATGTCCCACCTCCTACAGTAGAATAATGGCCCACTCATTGCCAGAACTATTAGACTATAGAGCCTCACTCCCTGCAGTGATGTTCCACCCCAAAGAAATGTAAATCCTTAAATTAACATAAATTAGTCACTCAGAACACACTGCAGCTAAAAATTAATGTCTAAGTGGAAGAAAGACTTCGTTATATTTTCAGTCCCAGTCTGGCATACAATAAAAATCTGGTTTTGAAGGCTAGGTAGTATCCAAAATTAGCATCTTCATGAGTGTGACAGCAGAAAATGCTGTTAGGGAGAAAGAAGACAGAAAGGGCAAATTAGCATGTATATTTTTTCTACTGTCCATGGCTCCAAATGGACAACAGTTGACCTTGAAAGCTGCATTCCTAGTAAGATTAAGCAGAATACAATTAACTTTCTGTTTAAAACAAGATTAAAGAAGATCTCTGGAAGACAGAGAGTCAGTGCTTTATTTCAGAGATAGGTATGAAAATTTATTCTGACAAAACTAAACAATATCAAGTGAAAAGTCAGGAAAAAATGGTCTTGGAACTCTACTAATCAACATTGCTTTTTTTCAAAATGGAAGTCCAGGAATTCCATCATCAGGAACTCTTTGTAGATGAATTACACGTTAAATGACCAGTTCAAATCAATTTATTCATGCCACATGTTTGCATTTGCATGCACTATAACTGATACTATTTTATATTTTTAGCTGTAGTTTGTTTTAAAATGCAGTAGGCAAAGAATTAATGTACTGGTCACAGATTCTTCATTCTATTTTATACAGTCACAATTTCAACATAGAACTTTTGGAAACTGGGAAGTCTTGAAATGCTGAAGTGTTGCCACAATTCTCCTGGGTGAATTTTTTGTTGCATATTCTTTTTTAATGATTGACAACAAGAATAAATATAGTACTGTGCTAATCCTTTTTCTTGATTAAACTTTATTCATTCTAGTTACATTTATAATTTTATTAATCTCTTGGGATTACTAGTTCGAGGCTACTCAAGTTAAAATCTATTATCTGATGCAATCATTTGCTGAACATAATGGGCTGAGTGATTACTATAGAAAATGAGTCTTCAGTACCTCAGGGGATAAGAATCTAGCAAGGGGATAGCAAGTCACTGTTATTTGTCCAAATTATAGCAGTTACGTAATATTTGCTGTTACCCACCCATATACTCAAAACACATAATGCAGATGGTATTTTAACTTGAATTCATCTCGTTCTCAGAATGGTCCACAGTGATTTTATTTATTTACAAAAAAGACACTGAAGAAAGAAGATATCCACTGCACTTGCGTAGTTTCTGATCAACACCCAGAGTCTGCTTTAAGCTGTAGGAGATTTAGAAAACTCACAACCTCATACTGGAGTATGCCAAGTCTTACCAATATGTAAAGTTTAGCATGTTACTCTCAATCCTGGACAGATTTTTTTTTTTTTTTTCTTTTTTCCCCAAAGGAAATGAGAAGGGGAAACAGGAACACTTGGAACTCTCTGGTAATACATGGCATTTGGTAGTTTGTTCATGACCTATATACTCCGGGAAGGACTAGTGGAGAGAGATGAAGTCTCTGGCTTCCGGCAATGAGGTGCCTAAATAAGATGCTCATGAGTGTCAGGATGAAAAAAAGCTACAGCATTTCCATTTTCAGAGAACAGTCAACAGCAAAATGTTACACATGAAAGGTCTACTCATGAAACAACATCTGACATTTATCTTTTAAGCAGACACTGACTAGATGACACAAAATAAATGAGCCAAGACCAGCAACAGCAGACTCAGAGGGAAATCTAGAACAGTCTGCAGTACAGCAAGTTGTACTTTTCTTTATGTTTTAGTTCTAAAGTAGAGAAATCCTGGAAAATGATATCTCTTCACAATATTCCTATACAATGCAAAACATTCAGAAACATGGTTTGAAGCTCCTTAAAATATAATGCTGTAAATCTTATTACAGACTTCAGATGCAATTGTTCTGCTGTTTGTCTCATAATGCTGTGCCTCTTAACTTTATATGGTTACAAAGGGGATTAATTTTGCTTTAGTCCTTTGTTTTCTTTTGCTAATAAAGACCAGACTTGTTTGTTCATTTTCTTTCAAGTACTTCTGTTTCTTATAGCATGAGCTCATATAGATGTAATATAGAAAAACAGTATAAAAATCTAGACGGTTCAGGTAAAATCCAAAAATTTGGACAACTTGAGAATAAACTGAAGCTTTTGGGGTCATCCATCCCTCTTTTATTTCCCCTTATATTTTTCATATTCCCTTTCATATTTCTCTTCTTAATTTTATTTTGAACTAATAAAAGTTTATTTCTTTTAACCTCATACGCTTTCCTCTCAGAATTAATTTTTTCTTTCCAAAATACCACCAGCAGTTGAGAATGACTTCACATTACAGGATTTAGTTCATCTTCCTCAAAGGCCATCTTGCCAACAAATCTAGAAAATACCATTTCATCCTCCTGCCAGCTGTAGTTTCTAGTAGATTTCCTACATAGCATATTGAGATCAGGTCCAATAGTAATAATTTCATTTAAATACAGCATCACATAATAGGGCTCAGAATGTAGACTTATCCACCAAAAAAAAAACCCGCAAACCAAACAAAATTATATTTTGGAAAGTCAACTGGAGTGGAAATGCCTCCACATTTAAAAACAACATAAATAATAATCAAAGCTATTTTGTATTGCAAGCCTCTAACCTATGCTGTGATCCCAAATACAACAGCATTATGAACCAAAATACCATAGTAATTAATGCACTATTGCCAAAAGTGAGAGTAAACAGTATCATAATTCATCCTTACAAATGAATGAAACAAAAATATGTGACTGAACCAAATGTTAAAGTCAACGCAGATTTTGGTACCCTCTTCTGCTGCAAAAGTCCAAGATATTCCTAACAAAGAGCTGTATAGTTTATCCTGACAATACTCCTTTAGATTCTCTATAATTCTATTTAAAGGAAGAAATACTGATAAAGATAAAATAAATTTTTAAAAATCATGAAAACAGCTCCCTTCATTGTGTTCTTCAGACAACACAGGGCCTTCTGACCTGTAATCTCCTGGGCTACATGTACATATTCATGACAACATAATAGCTCTGACTTGTTATTGGCACAAATCATCCTCAATAAGAGACAAGCTCTTAGAATGCAGAACTACCATTCACCCATTTTATACAGTTGTCTCAGGCAGGATGAATAAAGTTCAAACATTACTATGCTGTTTCAGTAGACCTTCATACAGTTATTCTGATTTAATCTTTCCTTCCCCTCTAAATACGTAATATTCTAAGCAGCATACACTATGCTTGTATATGCACTTGGTACTAATAAGTTTAAAGTAGGAAATGATGGTGATGTGATAGCAAATGAATGTTGGCAAAATGTCAAATGTCCGGTGTAAAATTTTATGAGCATGCACATTCCAATGTAATGTGGACACAAGCCATCCACTGTAGTTCATTTTGGCAGAAATATTGCAAAAATATAATTTTAGCATATATTACAATTCACTTATGGAAGCTTAAAAACACATTCATCAACCTCCCAAGAAAGGTCAATGAAACACATGAGTGTACCACATACAAGATCAACTGGTATATTAGAAAAGACAGGCTGAAAACAGACACACAGATAGCTGCATCAGAGCTGCTGCATAGATTTGTTAGTGCTGACTGGACTAAAAGTAAATACAGCAGCGTTCCACACTGCCATAAAGGTAAGCAGCAAGCAAGCAGAGTTTGGGGCCGGACAGTTCAGCTAGAACCCACCAAACAGAAAACTACTTTTACACTATGTCTGAGTGAGAGCCATTGATGTCAGTGAGGTTTCTCAGTGGGTACAGTACTTAAGGCTCTCTGCTTAGTAAGTGTTGAAAGGCACTGTTCTGACACAGGGGTTTGTACCAGTAGGATGGTTAGCAGTCAGGCACTTCTAAACCTCTGCAAACAAAATCTGTGTTCCAGTGATTTGATTACAGCATGACACTCAAATACACCTCAATAACATCCTGATAAATATACTTAAGTCTGCTTGTATAATATAGGCAATAGATTCTGCACAAACACACCACAGCAGCAAAGCAAGCACATCAGTGTTGAAAATTTGGTTAAATCGTTAGAGCTGGTAGGTTTCAGAAAATAAGATCTCTTTACATTAACTGATTTCATACGCCTAAATGTATAGTCATTGGGAATTAGAAGTTTTCAGAGTGGATGTAAATATTCATTATTATATCCATTCTTATTTATATGATCAGTTTGCGTTCAGCACTGAAAAGAGATTTGCCACTGAAAATAATCCTGTGGTGTGCGGGATTTCTTCAAGTCCTGAAAAGTGCACTTATTATTTAGTTTGCCAGGAAAACCTCACACTTGGAAGGGGAACCTAGTCAAGACTTACAGAACTTCTGCCATAACTTAGAAACCCACTAACTCAGAGACAAAACTCTCTTTTTGAAAACCATATGACATCCATCAAAGCTCTTCCTCTTTCAGACTCATTAGCAGTAAGTGATAAAAGGCATTAACAAGAGAGATATCTTTAATGAACTTGCAGAGAGGTCTGTGGGTGTCTGCTAGCAGCCCAGTCCCTTCTTCTACTCCTTGGACTCTTGTCTTATCAATATAGATGTCTTCTGAAGCATGATTCTCCTCCTTCAGCTTTTATCATCACTTTACAAGCTGTAAGAGTGTAAACTAAAAACCAAAGAGAATTCTGCTAAATACCAGCTGAAGCCTTCATTACGGCTGCACAAGAGTCTCCAAACACATCAATTAAGGTGTCCCAGATGCTACTGGGTAACATTACTTTCATAGCAGAAGCCAAATTGCATGTGCAGTGAGCATATGATAACTGCTGCTAGTGACTGCTTAATACTAGGCAAAACCAAATAGCCACTGTCCTTCACCAAGCTCAGTGTGTCCAGTGTTCTCTCCCCAAGAGCACAACCCTGCAGCTCACAAGAGATGGCAAAAAGTGAAGATCCTGAAGACTTGCCTTAAAGCCAGGAGAAGTTAATGAAATATCCAATTGGATCATACACCCACAAAATTTCTATCACAAACTTTGCTTGTCCTTTGGGTTAGCTTCAGGCAGAAGTTAATGGAGAAGACCTCTAAATGTGGAACAGAAATGTTAAAGCAGTGCTTACTGATGAAGGTGCCCTGGGAACTCTGCCCAAGACACTTAAGAACCACCTCAATGACTTTCATTAGTCTCCAGAGCTTCCAAAAGTCTAGACTTCCTATCTTGAAAATGTCAGTATCAGACAAATTTATGGTGAGAAGCAAAGTTCATGAGATAATGGGGGTGTGGAAAAGAGGATGCTGAGGAAAAAGGGGAGGAAAGGGTGGGAAGAGAGAGAGATAGTAAGTCTAGACTTTATTTTAAATATATCTTCCAATTTGTGACAATATCTGGACTTGAAAGCATCTGGTTGATCCTGAGCTCACAGAGAAACAAATGCAGTCTATAGACAATGGCATCAGTTCATCTGATTGTGATAGAAATTTTAAATACTCCAACAATCCTTGATTTTTTTCCACTTCAATTAGTTAAAGACCAGGGATTCATCATAGTGCACATACAGACAATTCCTAACTCCAAAAAAATGTCAATTCAACTTTACGAAGAGTGTAATATGGGTCATACAGAAATGAATAGGATGATAAACTAACAGGGTTTTCTTATGGGTATCCTTCAGTTAAAGCTTTATGCTTGGGACTAAAAGAAAGTTAGATCACAGTCCTGCCCAAGACTCCGAAAGTTAGATCGCAGTCCTGCCCAAGACTCCTTCCATCCTTATCATTCTTCAATCTTGAAGTTCAGTTATACTGTATATACTGGTTCCTGAAAGCAAGTAACGCTTTATGAATTTGCCTGTTTCACCTGATGCACAGGCTGACTAGAATGAGCTTTCCCACCTGTTTGATTAAGCACAGGAGAAAAGCGACCTGAAAACATTAAAGGGCTTTAAAATCTTCTTTGATTGTCATTAACTGATCTACATCTGCAAAAGGCATCAGAGAGAATAATGTGATAAAACTAAAAGATTAAGATGCTTGCAGATGAATAATCCTTATGCTATAGACAGGAAATATTCAACTCAGAATAAAGTTTAATGAGGGCAAAATAAAGCTTAGGCATGTGGAAGTGCTCCTCTTTGAGGTTATTCTTTATGCCAATTAGTCTTCAAAGGTATTGCATTAATGTTTTTGGCAAAAGATTATAATTAAATAACATGAATACCAATGTTTTTGCATCTAACGTGCTTAGAAATGTTCTTCTGCTCATTTTATGAGTTTGTCAGCCTTGTATTTTCTTTCTTCCGTTCATACAGATACTGATTTCAGTTATGGCAAGAATTTAAGAACAGCTCAGTCTATTACTCTAGTTTATGACATGAAAAATTATTAATTCATTTTCATTATTTATTTTTTTCGCCAAGAATATTGCATGGGGAGAAAAATTGCCAATAAATTCCTCTCTCTTATTTCTTCCAAAGACACTTATTTTATTATTTTTCTTATTACCATTTTCTCCTTAAAGGATTTCCCTGTTAAGGATTAACCACTGTCGTGAACTATCTTAGCCTCTCCTAACTTAATGCTAAAACATTCCTTTGCCTTGTTATGCTTCTGATATTAGTGCAGAGACAAAATGATGCAAGTAATTCCATGATGAAGTTGAATTTTGGAACACAAAGAGAATACTTTTTGAGCAGTGAGTGTAAGATGGAGAGGTGCATCTGAGTTGGGATATTTGTCAGCATTTAACTTCGCACAAATTACCTCAAAACCAGTTCTTGTTTCAAAACCAATTCTGTAATCTTTTTCTCCCACACAAACTTTAATCATAGCAATAAGCTATTTTATATTTGAATAGATACAGACATCCATTTTTGCAGTTAGAAGATGATGGATACTTACTAAAAAAAAAAATATTCCACTGTGACGTAGAAGAGAGTCTCAAGAGGAGGAAGGTTTGCCATTCTCTGTTTTCAGACAGAAAGACTAAAAAAATCCCTCAGAAGAGTTGGTGAGAAACTTTGTGTGTAAGGACACCCAGCAACAGACAGTCTGGGATGGGAGAAAGTAGCCTCTGGCAATAGGTACTGATGAAAGGATCCCTGAAGGGCGCCTACAGGAGGGCTGGGGAGGGACAGTTTACAAGGTCTTGTAGTGACAGGATGAGGAGTAATGGTTTGAAACTGGAAAAGGGGAGATTTGAACTAGATGTTAGGAAGAAGTTTATTACAGTCAGGGTGGTGAAATGCTGGAATGGATTGCCCAGGGAGGTTGTGGATGCTCCTTCCAGGGAGGTGGTCAAGGCTAGACTGGATGAGGCATTGAATGACCTGTTCTAGTGGAAGGTGTCCCTGTCTATGGTGAGAGGCTGGAAGTCGATGATCTTTGAGGTCACTTCCAACCTAAACCATTAATTCTATGATTGTCCCTTCCAGATTATCAGGACTTTGACTGAAAAAATAGCTGTAAAATGTAGGTTGACCAGTGTTTTTTTTCAGTTACAATAAGAATAGGTGACCATGTGGTTTAACCTTCTGTTTTCAAAACAGATAAGACTTTGTTAACATAAGTTTTTGTTTTGCTAGAGATTAACACCAACTACCTAATCAATATATTTAGAAAATACCTGTATAAAAGGTATGTTGCTGACAGATCAGAACTGCCACACCAGCACCTTACTGGATTTGACCTCCTCTCACTAGATCCTAGTTGCTTTGAATTACAGTTCTGAGCTCTCTATGTGTTTCTTGAGTTACTTAATGCACTATTTTAACCTTTTTCCAGGTCCATACTAATTTCTACTCCTGTGCTCTCCATTAAGAAATCCTAATTTTAGCTTTTTATATATTGTCACGGGTTTATAATTGTAGAAGGGTTGGTAAACCAAAGGACAGGATTACAATGATAGCAGAACATACCTTCCCTTTCCTTCCCTAGCCTATTAAAAATTAAAAAGAGATGAATTCATATATACAACCAGCATTTTATTTCTCTGATAGAATGGCTTTTATGCTGTTCTCCCTTCAATTATTCTGAAAATAAAATAGATGTACTAAATCAACTACCAAAACAAAGGAAAATTTTGTATCTCCCTTTTATAAGAGTGTATTAAATTAGGAAAGCTATATGGATTTGATTGGAAACAGTGGAGCTTTTTACTCAAACTGCCATATATTTAAGTAAGCGCTTTTATCAGATTAGTCTAAGGAGCCATTACTGTAGTTCTCCTGCTTTCTTTTTCCATCACGCTTCTTCGGCACCGAAGAAGCATCCTGCACTTTGAAGTGCATCCTCAGCTAAAGAGATCTGCATCCCATGCACTGCATATACTGCTAACAACTCTTGTACAAAATACAACAATACAATTTGAAAACAAATATTCTCTGTAGACATTTCAACACTAAGGTCTTCCAGTAATATTACTGCTTATTTAGAAGAAAAAGTTGTTGGGTGTAATGGTTTAAAATCATGTAATCAATCACAGGAATTATAGAATGGTAAGGTTTGGAAAAGACTTCCAAAAGTCATTTAGTCCACAAGTGAGCAATGCTTATGCTACTCTTCAACATTTTCATTCTATTGTCTGTTGGACGCTACTATAGTTCTTTAGTTTTACATAAAGCAGAGGAGAGGAACAGCATTCCTGCTTAATCAGTGTGCCACTCAAGGGTCTGAGGTTGATTCTTGAGATCTGGAGAGACCAAAAGCCAGAGCTCTGTGGGTCACACTTAGTACAGAGGTTGAGTTTTTGTTTTTGTTTTTTTTTTCTTGTGATAGGTGTATACATTTCAAGCATTAATCCTGATTTTGATTTTCAGGATATTCGAGAACTTCGTGGTTCAGCTGAAAGAAGTATATTGTCCTATTACAGAAAGGGCAGGGGGAGGGAGGACAGGAGGGGAAAGTGAACACAAAACAGTTCTCTGAAAGGCAGCCTCTCTTCTGCCACTATAATTCCAAAATACCAGTTGAATTGCAAGTACAATTTCTGTTCCTTGCACCTCTAAGTGGACTTGACTGTGGATACAAAAAAAGAAAAAACAAACCTGTTTATGCTCTAAGGGAAAAGACTATTTAGAATAAGAGTATGCTTACAATTACGGTAATGCTTAGAAAGCTCAGCTATGGAAGGATTTGGTTTTATATATATATAAGTTGCAGTGTAATGAATTGTATTGAAAATGTATGATTTTTGCATTTGCATCACATTGCTCCTATTCTATTTGAGAAATCTCATAAATGTAACGAAGCCAGATCAAGTTTCACAGAGAAAATTAGCCTAAGAAAAAAAGCAGAATTTCCTTCCACCACCACTCTCATATACTCACATGAGAAGGACTGGGGAAATGTCAGTTGTACAGAGAAGAAAGACATCAGGTCCAAACTTGATAATTCATGCTACATGTAGACTATGCACTTACAAACAGAGCTTTACATGTATTCATCAGTTAAAACTATACTTCTATTTAAATTCACAGAAATTGTGAAATGCGTCATGTTTTGCCTTTATTTTTTACTTATCCTTTAAATTTTTACTTCATATGCAGAAGAATAAAGATTACCTGTCAAAATAAAGTGCTGTAAGAATGAAATATACAGCATGTACTGTGGGAAAGCACTTGTTTTACTCACAGGCTCAGCAGCTGGTGTGCACTACTGAAAAATGCTTAATTTAATCACCTGGAAAAATAAAAGAGTTTATGGAGTATTTCAAGTGAAGACATCTTGATTTTTTCATATCCTTAGTATTTATTTTAATATTCATAAGTTCACTTAAAATTGCCACTCCCTATACTAAAAAAGTTAAACATTAAACTTTCTTTCCTACTCAATGTAATATACTATTACACAGCAAGGAAATCAAGATGCCTTTTAAACTCAGCTTCAAGTATCCATACATTCCACATTAAGTTACATTGCCTAATTTAATCTCTGTACAGCACTGGTAAACATTTTAAACAATAGATTATGTAGCCTAAGGGACAAAGCTATAGCATTCAGAAGGTGGTATAATAGGTTTGAAGGATGACTGTACACTTGAGAGGAGGCAGAAAAACCAAAAGCAAGGAAATCTTTACCACAATTGCCAGAAAATAATGCAGTCACTATGTGAGCACAGCCTCTGGCACTCACTTCTGTCAGGACAGGAGAGAAGTCTACAGCACTGTCATGGTCCACAGGCTACAAATGTTCCCAATGTAGCTTTGTACTCAAAGCTTTTGACAAAAAAGGTCAACAGCTGTGGTTCACTGAAAGTCTGGGGGCAATAATTCTGTGTTTCAATGAAATAAATGACAATAGTTTTTCAACAAGAACAGAGAGAGAAGAGAAACAGCAAAAAAGGAAAATAAAATTAGTCTTATTTCATTTCCTCTCTACATTACAGGCTGGAATAAAAAGTAAAATATTGTTCCAAATTCCCTTGAGTGCTTGAAATCATTCTCCAAAATGAAAGGTGTTAATTACCTGCAGCAGTTACATTCAGCCAATGCAACAAGATTTCATTTAGCCTGTCTTAATCTCCTCATAGCTGCTATCAGTCTTTTATTTGGGCAGTGAATGGAAGGCAGGGGTGTTGTTATTAAAAGATTCAATCTGAAATTTGAAAAAATACGAAATTTCTTGAGAAGCAAGGGAAATAAGATATTTAATATCATACCTGCACACGCACTTGTAATTCTGTTATTAATGCTGGCACTAATGGCAAAAAATTCTATGACTACTGCACACGACGCTGCAAACTGCAAGTCTCACTTCCGGGAGTGAAGCAAAAAAAGTAGTGTCCAGGGAAGGCAAAATATTTCATAGACTGTATTAGCAGTGCCACTTAAGATGTGTCAAAAAATATCCTTCTGCAGGTTCAAACTAAACAGCCCATGAAACTTCAGCACCAAAATATTTAGTAGATCCAGATGTTAAGAATTTTAAAAGGAAAAAAAACCCTTCTAATCTTTCCTTCTACACTTATTTTACCATTTTCCTACCATTCCTACCACTTCATGACATGCTTGGGATTTTTCACAGGACCTTGAAAAGTTTCAGCTCAGCTAGGGACCCTATGGAATATCTTTCCACTCTCTTGTTCTCCATAATGTCTTTTAGCCCTTAGAACACACCTTCCAACACTGACTGCGCCAGTCATCTGCATGATCCTTTTTGCTTCAGTAGCTCGCAGCAGCACAAGTACCAAAACTTTATCTCCACTATGATCCCTAAGAGCTACATATTGTGGTCCTAATGCAGATTTTCCTCTTCCTGTTCTCAGATTCATAACAAAGCCAATTAAAAAAAAAAAGAGGGCCTACTCATGGAATCAGTTCCACACATACTTGTCTTATGGAGGTGAATAATCCTGCTGATTTCAAAAGAATGACAAATGTGCATGAAGTTCAACATAAGTGTAACTGATTGCAGGCTCGTGGACTGGATGCTGATCCCAGGATTTGGCTCCAGCCACACAACCTTATGCTGATAAGTCTTATTTTAATATTAGTAAAGGGAATATGGCACAGAACGTGTCTGTTAAAAGGTTTAGAGTACATGTGTATTTTATTTAAGTAACGTTGAATTTCTGGGCAACCTCTCTAAATTCCTTTAGTTTGCTGAACAATTAGAATCAGCTTTGGCATTCTTGTGCAGTGACGCAGAGGAGAATTAAATGACAGACCATATGTATACGAAATGTATGTAAATTAACACAAACATGCAGTAAAATCACACATATTAGAAAAGAAAAAAAAATGCAAAAGTATATGTTGTTTTGTGCACACAAGGTTCGACACTGTGGTAGAAACCCTGCTATGTTTCTCCGTGAATTCATGGTAATTGGCTTTTTACACAGAACTAATGTATTTAAAACTTACCAAAAACATTTCTTTGAAGAAAGTGCACGTCTGTTCACTAAATCTGACCTGAGTTTGGACACAGTACTACATCCTTCAAAACAAATATAATTTTTTCAACAAAAGTTTTCCTAATTATCCTCATATAAAGATAATTTTTATACACTGTAGGACACTAAAGCCCAAACTAGTAACATGTATTGAGTCCTACAAAAAGGAAGCTGATACTTATCTGCATGCCAAGTGACTTTTCTACAAGAGTCTGAAAGCTACAGACACAGAGATTTGAGTCATGGTGTTACTTGTATGTAACTCTCCACTTCAGAATGCCAGAAGTATTTTAACACCCACCGGAAGATACCACCCTGATTACAAAGCAATCCCACAGAAGTACAGGCAAACTAGGTGATTCGCTTTCTGCTATTGCTCTGGTGGTGTTATCCTGACATTCCCTTGAGATACTTGACCTATGTGCTGCTGTGATGCCAGTCAGGGCAGCATGGTCTACAGACCACACGATGGGGCTCCTAGCAGAAGAAACAGAACTTGCGTTTTCTTCATTCTCTCCATGAGCAAAAGAAAGTTGCAGCAATTGTCCTGAACACAGCAGCCTGAAACAATCCTGTATTTGCAGCACTGCTGGTAGTACATCAGAGAGGCAGAACTGTCACTTGTATACCTGAACCAGTGCACAGGGAAGTAAGTGGTCCTGCTACACAGTCACCAGCAGGGCCAAAGTATGGCCCTTTAGAGCAGGGTGCTGCCTTGACTCCAGCCAGTGTGGGCCAGCACTAGGAATGCTGCACTCCTCCTCCCTTGCAAAGTAGAGTTCCTGAAATTGGTACAATGCAATCATTCGGAAGAGTGAATGCTTTTGAAACTACTGCATTTGTAATCACACATCTTAGTTGTGAGTTATCTTTTAAAAGAAATAATTATAAAACCTTTGCTTTCATGCAAAATGAATTTTTAAATACCTCAGTAGTAGAACTGGATCAAAAATAAATAGTTAACCTGCACTCTGAGAGAAATGACTAATCTGGAAGAAGAAAGCTCAAGACTTTAGAAACATTTTCCAAAGTAGTTCAGGCCAAAATTTCCACAGGCCTTCTGAACAAAGATCATAGCATTTATGCATTTATGACGACTGACCAGATTTCCATCTAGTCAAAGGCATTTACTTTCTTAATTTGTAACATACCATAACAAGGAGATAGTGAAAATTGTTTGTAATGGTCACCAAATGAAGAAGACTTGACAAATATGGACCACATTGATCCCACACAAGAGGGGACATGAACTATAGGTGGATTGAAAGCAATTATTTCCCAGAAACACTTCTCCAAAAGCAACACCAATTTTTCATTGAAGAGCAAGGAAACGTCAAAATGAAAGTCCATCTCTATCTATCCATATAATTTACACATCACTTAGGAAAAAACCAAATCAGTATGGTCCATGATCTAAGCAACCTGCTAAAATAAGGTTATGTTAATATGTCTGTTGCTATATTACAACAGTTTTCTAATTACCTTCACAACACTCAAAACTCCTACTGAAAAAAAAAAAAAAAAATAGCCAGTTACTAACATTGGTTGAACCCATTAGCAAAAGCAATCACCCTTATTGTCAAATCCTCATCTTTACTGTTGGCAATCCTAATCAACAAGGAACATTTCTATTGGCTGTTTGTAGGCAGCAACTATATTAATCTCCACTTAATTTGCATTTGTTCTTTGCATACCTTATTTACCCGTGAACTGCTCCAAGGTCTCACCTGCTGCTGGAATTGCCAACTGGATTCAAAATCAGAATAGATTTCTGGAATTTGAGGGTTGCTGTTAGGAAGCTGGAGAGATTCCAGGACACAAGATATGAATGTGACCCTCTGATCTACAGGCAGCAGTTCAATACTTCTAAAGAAAAGTGGGTTTGGTGTGTTCAGCAGGAACTGAAAGTTGCATATATTGCACACAACTCTCTCTGCCCCATCCAACTCCCTAAAAAATTTCCAAAACTATACACAGACAAATTACCACCTAAGAGGGGGAAACAGTATGTAGTTTGCATCAAATAATTCTCAGTTGTATAGGGAGTGGGAAGTATAACTGACATTTGAAAATTATCTGAAATACACAGAATATTTAATATTGGACCTGGTTCTTCTTTCAGAGATTTTTATATATGATAGTTGAATTGTAGAGCTAAAAGGAAAGATAACACCCTCCTATTCAAGCTGTAATACTAAGAATCCAGTTTTTTTTTTTTTCCAGCAAGAATCATAGTAGCTTATATACAAGCAGGAAATTTTGTACTGAAAGAACTTCCTATATTTGTGTACGTGCTGCAAGTGCACAGATTACCAATGACAGAAGTAACACTGGTCATAGATTTTGCTGTAAACCTATCCAGATAGGGAAAATTAGCCATTTTTCTGTTTGAAAATACTTTTCTAACACACTATTAAACCAAAATATAGTTCTTTTTTCACTTTCAGGAAGCCTTTAAACATGGACCTTAATTCTTTTCATCACAGTTATATGTCAGTGCAGATTCATCAGTTTAATTATGGCATCCAAGAATGTCTATGCAGCTGTTTTTGTTACCAACAACCTACCCTGTGGTAGTACTAAGTTAAAAGCTTTCAAAAGAATGTAATTTAGCTAACTGCTAACTGTTCAGCAGCTTGGATTTACATAACATAGCAGAGCTACTACTGTATTTGACAGCATGCTTATTGGAAGTCATACATGACTGAGCTTTGATATTTATGCTATGCACTTTTACCCAGAATGAAAGAATGCAACCCATGTACCAGCTAATTTCCTGTATTCTACTGTTTAGATAGTCTCTTAATGGTAAGCTTCATAGTATGTAGATAATATTAATCATTACTAACTGATTTATCATGAACTACAAAATTATTTTGTTAGCTTCAAGAAATTTGACATTTGCCATTAGGTATTTCCAGATCGTCTCTTTCCAGACTGAGGGCACAGAGCAAAAATACAGAATATAAACTGAAAAAATGCTTTTCTTGACACAAAGAGCAGGGAAGACACCAGATGGCTTTGTGATTGGCATTGTTTCCACAATTCAGTAACCCACTCCTTGTTAAGTACAAATCTAAAGCTGCCAGATACTACTTTTCAGAGATTGCTTATGTAAAATGTTTTTAACTAGTGTACTTCTAAGTCGTATTGTGAATGGATTTAATAATTAACTAAGTATAACTTAAGCAATTTGGCAGCCTCAGCCAACCTCAATCTATACTTTTTTTTTCTTGTTTGAAAGAGAAAACACCTACTATACTTGTCTTACTCCCAAATCTTAAAACAGACATAGGCTAATTATAAACTTAATATTCAATACACATAAATGCATTTCAAGTATTCTGCATCAAGTACATTTAAGTCCCAATTTAAAATAATTTTTCTTTTCTGATAGAGTCTAACTGACTGATGAAACCATAAGTTTAAAATTCCACTCTAATTTCTTTAACTCAGTCCCTGGATTCTTGTTACAGGTTCATGTAAAACCTTATATACAATGGAGGATATAGTCATATAAAATGGACTCCTTTTTTACTCACGATGAGTAAAACCTTGTTTAGAAGACCAAAGCTTCAGTGTTTAGCAAAAAATTCTTATGTGGGTGTCTATGCAGAGAAAGGATGCTTTAAATTCTGTACGGGAACAGTAACTCTCTCAATAGAAGGATAAAACAAGATACTGAAGTTCTGACTTAACATAAAAAAAAATAGAAAGCAAAAACAAAAGAACATAGATAGATAGGTAGGTAGATAGATAGAGAAAATAAATAAAAACACCACCATTTCAGGAAAAAAAAAAATATATTAGGAAATCTGAATATCCCACACAAATCAATATAGAGAAAGTTTTGGCTTAGGCTTCTAGAAACCATAACTCAATAAACTTATAGTGGTCAAACTGGTAGCAGACATATCAGCTATTTTCTGTCCAGTTTCCATTTATTTTGGAAATACATTTACTAGATTACTAAACTGATGTGAAAAATTCTGCTAAATAAGCAATTCTAGTGGAGACCTTTTTTCCCTCCCATTAAAGTAATGCCTAGAGGCTGTAAACAGCATTTGAACTTAGAAATAAGGTTAGATAGCTCCTTGTGCAGTGTTGTCTGATCTCCCTTAAGACATATGTATACATGAAATGAACATGTGTATACACACACAAATGCAAACACCCAAACATAAGTCATTCCTCTTTAGTACACATACAAGCATACAGATCTTATTTACATATTCAAACCCCTTCTTTTACACTATAAGGATCATAAATATATACAGAATGATAGAATCAGCCAGGTTGGAAGAAACCTCCAAGATCATCCAGTATGACCTATCACCCAGCCCTAGCCAATCAATCACTAAGTGCCCCATCCAGTCTTTTCTTGAACACCCCCAAGGATGGCAACTCCATCACTTCTCTGGGCAGCCCATTCCTATGGCAAATCACTCTCTCCATGAAGAACTTCCTCCTAATATCCAGCCTATACCTCCCCCTGGCACAACTTGATACTGTGTCCCCTTATTCTGTTGCTGGTTGCCTGGGAAAAGAGACTGACCTCCACCTGGCTACAACCTCCCTTCACATAGTTGTAGACAGCAATGAGGTCATCCCTGAGCCTCCTCTTCTCCAGGTTAAACAACCCCAGCTCCCTCAGCCTCTCCTCACAGGGCTGTGCTCCAAGCCCCTCACCTGCTTTGTTGCCCTTCTCTGGACACATTCCAGTACCTCAACATCTCTCTTAAATTGAGCGGATCAGAACTGGATACAGTACTCAAGGTGTGGCCTGACCAGTGCCAAGTACAGGGGAAGAATAACCTCCCTGGCCACACTATTCCTGCTCCAGGCCAGGATGCCATTAGCTCTACTGGCCACCTGGGCACACTGCTGGCTCATGTTCAATCTACTATCTACCAGCACTCTCTCTGCCTGGCTGCTCTCCAGCCACTCTGTCCCCAGCTAGTAGCACTGCCTGAGGTTGTTATGGCCAAAGTGTAGAACTCTGCACTTAGCCTTCTTAAATCTCATCCCATTGGCCTCTGCCCACCCATCCAGCCTGTCAAAGTCCCTCTGCAAGGCCCTTCTACCCTCCAACAGATCAACACCTGCTCTTAACTTGGTGTCATCTGCAAACTTACTGATGATGGACTCAATCCCCTCATCCAGATCATCAGTAAAGATACCGAACAGGATCAGGCCCAGCACAGATCCCTGGGGCACACAACAAGTGACTGGTAGCCAACTGGATGTGGCACCATTCACCACCACTCTCTGGGCCCGGCCCTCCAGCCAGCTCTTGACGGATTTCAGAGTGGATCTGTCCAAGTCATGAGCTGCCAGGAGCTTGTTGTGGCAGACAGTGTCAAAGGCTTTGCTAAAGTCCAGGTAGACTACATCCACAGCCTTTCCTGAATTCACCAGGCAGGTAACCTGATAGTAAAAGATGATCAGGTTGGTCAGACAACATATATTATATAATCCAATGACCTCCTGGTCCATAATGGACTGAGTAGACACTTCCTTTTTTAAAAGAGAAAGAAAGAAAAAAAGGTATCTAGCACATAATCATCTCAGATCTGTTGCTTTCATAAGCAAGGTCCATAGTACTAACAGAAATAGATGTCACACGCATTTTATCATTATTAATTATTTTTCTCCTGCTTATCTTCTTTTTAACCATATTCATTATATGCAAAATAAAAATAACATGTAATATTTAATTGTTAATTATCTGATAACTATTTCAAACTTACAATAAAGTAGGCTTCTTTTAGCTTTGTTTTGTTACTTTGTCATCTTTATGGCACTATAGCAAATAATGGATTGGGACTTATACTTCATGTTAAAAGACATGAAGACACAGTTTCATAGCAGCTCTGCTAACTAGGCAAGTAAGAATGCTCTTCATCTCTGCCCAGAACTGCAGAGTAGTACATTGTGCTGTGGCTGACAAATCCACAGATACTGCTAGCCTAGTCGCACAGCTTGCTGCGTAGATCACTTTGCACATTGTGACATTTTAAGTTTTGTATCTGTGTCTGCAATCTGAACCAGAGGAAAGACAGAAAGATAAATCTCAGTTCCAAGTTGAGATGTCTATTAAGTCTTCCTCAATCACCATCTCTCTAATTGGCATTTTTTCTAATAGCAGGAAGAGCTGCCTAACGTCTAGTTGTCTGATGCTGCATCAAAAGGCCACCAGTACCAGAGCAGCCCTGTTAGAGCAGGACAGTGTGTGTTGTCAAAGGAGATTTTTTTTTTTTTTAAGCGAAAAAATTAAGAACCTAAAATGTTAGAAGCAAAGCCTCTAAGGGAAGAAGAGAAGCAGAAAAAGGATTACTGGTTGTTTTTATAAAGTAAACTGCTAAACGGAAATACCACCATCAGAACAAAAGGACAAAATAAAAGAGGGCTGTACAACTGGAAAAAATTCAAGAGACCTAAATGACTCTGAAACATGCTGGTGAAAGCAAAGAAAAGAACAGCATAACAGCACTTTCTTCCATGTATCTCTAATTTTCACATGTGTTTTATAAGTATAGGGCATATATTTAAGAAATTCCTCTGTGCAGACTATGAGGCTAGGATTATAATAGTCATATTGTACATGCAGCAGTCTTAACTAGATTGCCACAAGCTGATCTGGAAACAGAATGCATAAATACAAGAGATACCAAGGAGATTCAAAACTAGATGTAATGTCATGTATGACATACCAGAAATATATTCAAGAGGACAGATTTAGGAGGCAGAGCCTGGAAGTTTTAATTTCAATGGAGCTGAGTAGAACATGAGTGCTGTGTAGTACCTTGCCATCAGCTGATGGACAATGATATCAATGAGAGGCCAACTTTTGTTCTTCCATAGCCAGTTGTTTTTTTAAAGCCCGAATTATTTTCATGTTTTGAGAGGTTTACAGAGATATAATACACCTCAGGTATCCATGAGCTTTCTGCAGGGTTATGGTTTTGGAGGGTTCTTGGTTGTACAAGGACTAGGAAAATGCATATAGAACACTTTAAGATCTGTTTCTTCCTTTCTGCATCTGTTTCCTTTTTTTTTTTCTAGTCCTGCAATATTTGCCTAATGCTCCCTTTTCACCCTGAAGAACGATATGTAAGAACTTACTTGCTAATATTCTCAGTAACTTTTTATTTTTAAAAAGCTTTATAAAATTAAAAATAATAAGCTTCAGGTAGGTACTAACACATTCATTTATGCATTCATTTATGCATTCCTTTGTTCCCTTCAGGCAAAAAAAAAATCTGATTTGGTCCTGCATCTCTGTGTATCTTGAAGACAAACAGGGGATTATTAAAAATAATATTGTTTTGGATTAAGCCAAACACAGCTTGGTGAATGTGACAACACTTCTTATTTACACATAATTAAATCAAGGCTGTATTTGCACTATAAAATTTTAAGGGTTTTCTGACCTTCTGGATAAAATTGATTCTGTTAATTGTTTAGGTGAGATGAGAAACATTGAGGGTTTTGGTTCTGTTTTATACTGAAGGACATACACTGTCTTTGCTTTACCTTCATCATTCAAGACAAACATTTTTAGACATTTATACTGGGAATATGCTCTCAGTAAGTTTACCTAGCACTACATCTTTATTCATCAACAAAGTGCTAGCAATTAAAAACTCATTATGTAGCCAGTAGAATGATTTGCCAAAAAATCCAAATATCTGTTTACTAGAGAAAGAGAAAACAAGGGCAGGAAGGAACAGGTATTGGTTATCTAGAACTGAATACATTTAAACAAACAGGTTAGTTAATAGCATCTCAGATTTTGATTTATTTTACATAGAACGGATTCTGTCCTACATCAAGGATGCCTGTTAAAGAAAAAACACAAACTAAAAAAACAACCCACCCATACCTTTACTTGAACAAATGCTTTTCAATTTAGGAGTAGGTGGCAGTAAGATATCTCCCGAGGGCAGAATTTCTCAACTTACATAGAATCACAGAATGGTTTAGGTTGGAAGTGGCCTCAAAGCTCATTCAGTTCCAACCCCCCACCATAGGCAGGGCCACCTCCCACTAGATCAGGTCGCTCAAGGCTTCATCCAGCCTGGCCTTGAACACTTCCAGGGAGGGAGCAGCCACAACCTCCCTGAGCAATCCCTTCCAGTGTCTCACCACCCTCACTGTGAAGAACTTCCTCCTAACATCTGGTTTAAATCTCCTCTCTGCCAGTCTAAACCTATCACCCCTCGTCCTGTCATTACAAGACTTTGTGAATAGTCCCTCCCCAGCCCTCCTGTAGGCCCCCTTCAGGTACTGGAAGGCTACTATAAGGTCTCCTTGAAGCCTTCTCTTCTCCAGGCTGAAAAGCCCCAACTCTCTCAACCTGTCCTCATGGAACTAAACAACCCTGTTATGATAAAAACTGGAAATTCCTTGGTGCTGGTAACTAATGAAAACATCAACATCGCTTTCTGCATGTTAACATCTAGTGAAGGGAAATAGTTACATAAAGCAAAACAATTCTTGAACATCATTAAAAAGACACACAAACTTCTTAAGAAGAATGTACCTTTAAGAATGATGTCTCTGCAATAAACTGTCAGCAGTAACGGGTTCCCATAAGCAGGAAATGGTATTATGGAAAGAGGGACTGATTATTATCATCTCTGGTGACAGAAACTACATTCTTTCTATTTCTCTGACTATGTTGAGTGCAAAGTCCACCCGGCTGAGCACTTGCACCGACCAACTAACAGGAAATTGTAAGGTCAGAACAGAACTGTGAAAATTACTATAACACAACTGTTAGAAAATTTCTGTGCCACTGGAGAACAGTAGGAAAAAGCTGCAGAGGCAGGAGACAAATGACATAACCTGAGAAAGTGGGGGGTTAAGTTTGGGAAAAAAAGAGAGTTTGAAAAGCCTGCAGGTTTCTAATGAGGAAAGAGGGGGGAAAGGCTGGAGATAGTCTTGAAATTAAATCAAATGAAGGTGAAAGCCTGGAAGGAATACTGCAACTGGAAAAGACTGTAAAGGGGAAGGAGAGAACAGCAGAAAGGCCACATAAGAGAATGAAGAGCCACCAGAGGCTCCAAGAAATGAATTGTTGAAATGCTGGATGAAAACTTTTGAAAGAGCAATACTATCAAAATAAGGATAAGGTGCTTCCTTGAGTCAGACAGCTAAAGCTCAATATGAGGCATGCTGAGATATTAGTAACAACTGGAATATTGCAACATTTGTCATTTAGATAATTTGTGTTAATGACATGAGGCTTGTTGGCAGGAGTGCCTGGCAGAAGACAAGCTCTAAGTGTTCAAGAATTCACCTGGAAGTCAATTTTGGAAAGATACCACAGTTCAGGACTTTGGAGATGTTAAGAATATAGGCAACATGAAAGGGACAATGCGAACTGATATTCTCATTTATCCTACAATTCCTAGGACAGGAACCCTCTGTACTTAGACATACCAAATTACATGAAAATTAGTTAAAACAGAAACAGTTTTAGGCACGTATGCTAATTTGTAAATATGCCTTTAACTGCCTATAAGTCAACTTGCATGTCTGTTTTGCAAAGCACCATTTCCAGAAGGGAAGCTTGCCTCCGCTGAAGCACATTTAAACATTTGTGTTCAGGTGATTCTTTCATTTGCTTGTTGCAAGCATTCACCATTTTAGATTCTGCAACTATAAGAAAAACAAATTTGCAGAGAGATTTATCATTATATCATTTCAATAACACGCAGAAGGATTAATCTGATGGATATGTGCAACTCTGCCTTGTGCAATAAAAGCCTGTTTATGAATTATGACTCCATACTTGGTGATTGCTCCTGTTTGGATCTAATACTTTTGTACATATACTGCCAAAGAACTGATAGGTAAAATAATTAGACTATCAGGTAAAATATAATTTCATATATACTTTGGATGCTTTATTTACTCAATAGCCAGGTTCCAAAGGTTTCACAAAGAAATTAATTCATATAGCTTAAATATTTGTCTGCAAAAAACCCTGGTTAAATAACTCTGCAACATCTGGTTTCCTTTTCTGTTTGCTATTTGAGCACTTTTTCTGAGTATAATTAATCCTTATAAAATGAGAATAAAGCAAGTTATTGTCTTCTGGAAACTAATGAAGTACATTACAACTACAGACAAAGGGACTGTACTTCATTCTGCACAGCAGAGATGCCCACAAAGAGAAAAAAGAGCTCATGTTCATATAAAAATGGTACTTGGAGCTCAGAGGTCTAGATTCACTTAACAAATTTAGCAAAAGGAAGTACTTAAGAGTAACCACATAGCTGAAGTGGAAAATTTCAGGACAGTTTGAAGAGATGGGAAATAAAAGCACAAAGAGACAAGACAGGACACTTTCCTTCTGTCTTGCTTTTCCATATTGAGGTCTCTGTGCCAACACAGTCTGAATTCATGGGGCTGGTGGAGATAATCGGTTGGGGGAAAAAAACCTCAGTGTGTGCATGATGCTTCTATGGGAGCTATGGCAACATCACAAGTATTTGTATTTTTATTACAGTATTGACCAAAGAAAGAGCAAAGAAAGGTTTTGTTGCCTCTGTATCTGTCAGCGTGCAAAGGAGAACAAAGCCACACTCTCTTAAGAAATCCATCTTTGAATTTAAGATTCATTATTGTAACACTTCAATCAGCAGAGCTTGAAAGGGCAGCTCCAGACTAAGCCATTCGAAAACACTCGACAGAAAAATTTCTTACTATGCCTAATTATGGAGGGCATTAGAAATATATCCCAATCTTTCTTTTATAAACCAATAATGCTTTTGCCACTGATTTCCATGATTATAGGTTTAACATTAAAAAGTCAACGACAGTCACTGAATCTTCTTGAAAATATCGTTGTACCCTCCTGTTATGACAAGAATGGAGATGAAACAAGTTTATGTTCTCTCACAACTTCTTTTTCTACTTGAGAGAAAAACATATGGAAAATTAAAAGTAATACTAAACCTAGCTAAAGCCTTCTTTACCACTGGGTCCAGTTCAGGTACTTTATCTACACATAAAAATAAATTAAAACATAGGGTGGATTTTTATCATCTCCTCAAACTTCTGCAACCTCATGTACTTCAACAAAGGAGATTCATATTGATCAATTAATTCTCTGTAGTGCGTAATAAAATACCATCTACTTTCCATTTTTATTTTGACGTTTGGTCTGATTTTGCCTTATATACACAAAGTGATATATTTGAAACTGCCTTTGTTTATGGAAGACACCTTTTATAATCATAGCTTATTTTATGTTTCAACAATACGCTACTCACAAAAGGATCCAGGCTTTACTGAAGGGGCTGGTCCAACCTATTAACTACCTACACAAACTACAGCTTGAACCACAGTCTCTAAAATACCACAAAGAACTTGTCTTAAGGAAGCCTCAGCAGGACTGTCTCAGGATGCTTTCAGCATTGCTCAGCATTTCAGATTGTACAATGTCTATGTAAGAAGAGTGAGGAATATATATAGAAGAGTTACACAGCCATAATATTCTAGAGTACAAATGTCCACTTTATATTTGATTTAATAAAAATTTGTTTTTACAACTCTTAATTGTCTCTTAAGAACACAATCTAGGCCTGCTGCACACCTAGACAGGTATTAAACTTTACTTGCATGGATCAAATTAAAACCATGAGTTTCCATTACCAGCTTGGGCTGGCAGTAAAGCCAAGTACTGCAGATATACCATATTACACTGCCTCAAAAAATCAGTTTGAAAAAAAAAAAAAATTTCCAGGAGAAAATGTCCGTTTTGCACTTTTCAGTATGCTTCATATTTCTGCATTTTTCTGCACCAATTTGCTAAGGAACTACTTTTAAGTTGTTTGGTGTTTGTTTTTAAGTAGAGTCATAAAGATATTTCCATGTCTTGCTATTTCCAGCTGGAGTAAAATGACGGTACTTCCAAGAGAGAAAATTACCAGGGAATCTGTTCTGCATTTGTAGGCAGGAGTGAGGCACTTTGAATGGAGAAGAAGAATTAAATTAGCCCCAGATATAGGGACTGAATACTAGCCATGTGTTTTTGAAGTGAGTATCTGCAAACCCTTTCCTATAGATCCTTTGTAGTCTGAACTTTATACATATAAATATAACAATATAGGTATAATCTTGTAAAAAGTTTGCTGCCCTACAGCAAGCATAAGTCTATTCAATTTTTAGGGAAAACACTTCTCCCCCCTCCCTCCCTCCACTTCCAAAGGGACTATTGGTCTTTGAATAAAACATTTGTACCTCCCCCCACAGCCACCAATTTAAAATGAAAGCATATTCCATGTTTAAGATTCTATATTTACTTAGTTTAAATATTTATGGGTGAGATGTATATACAATATAGAATAAAACAGAAACCAGATTCATTCCTTAATGAGTGAGAAAGAATAGACATCATATGGGGAGAAAAAGTACTGCTAGAAATCATCACTGCTTCTTTAAAGTCAAGAACCACAAGAAATATTAAGTCTTCTCAACTACTGGACAGAATAACAAAACCAAAAGAAAGTGTTTTCGTTTTTCTTCTATATTATCAGATTTTTATGACAAAGGTTAGAATGTTCAAAAATGTGTTTAAATTTATTCAGCTGTTCTCATAGTTTCGTGTTTCACTGGGCTGCTACACTGTATTATGTTCCCATATGACTGGATTAAAGCTATCTAACAGGCTGGTTAAGTTATTAGTCCAGCATCTGAATAGTTGCTCAGAATCTTCTCCATCAAGTATTGCCAGTTGCAAAAGTCATATTNGTTTTTTTTTCTTTTTTTTTTTTTTTCCCCCCTTCCTTTTCCCTCTTCTCAACAGGACATCAATAGTATTTGTCAGATCAACACTTCCACAGACTGCTCTTCCTCCAATAACACCGACAAACTAAAAACGGTGCTAAACCCAGTTGTAAAGGGATTGACAGCCCTAGGGAGAGGTAATGGGATACAGAGACTTTAACCTTTAGGTCATCAATTCAAATTCAGCTCAAGTTGATCATGACCAACATTCCCACATGATGAATGTTTGTTAGCCTGTTTAAAGAAATAGACACAATAAATATTGGGGGACACATTGCCAAGGTAACTGATCCCTTTTGGTAATCTCAGAAGAATACCTTCATACTGATTGAATAGAAAACAACCCTGATTCCTGTAGTTTCATGGAATCTAGCACTGACTGTGCATTTGAAAACAAAGTCTCAACCATAATCAAATTACTTATAACAGGTTTTGGATTTTTTTTTTTTTTAATTCAGTAGATGCACATTTTAACTAGAAGCATCCTCAACAGTGATTGCCACTGAGTTCACTTTGTCATACCAAAGCACAAGGTGCAAGAACAGAGATAGAAAACTGTATCGAAAAATGCCATTAAATTAATTGTGTTGTTATATCTGAAGTACTACTGCTAGGCAGATTTGGCTGAACTGTTAAAAGTATGGATGCAGGAAAAACAGAGAAAAAAAACTGAGTGAGCTGACAGGAATAACCAGAGGCATGGAAAGACAACTCTATATGGAGTCTGAGATTGAGATTTAGTTTAAAGTCCAGATTAATAAATGTTACCTGCTATGAACATATATAAAATAATGATTATTACAGGCATTGCTTCTGAGCCTGGGGGTTATGAATAATTCTAGGCATAAAGGTTCTTTCCTACCCTATAAGAATTCTGGAGATTTCAGAATGGTCTTGTTAGTATTAGGACAAATCCTTTCACAATTCCCACAAAAGCAGAGATACCCAACCTATTACACACAATAGTCCAGTGGCAATGACAGTTGCCTTGGATGCATTAGATATTCAGCTGGGTTTGAGTCCCTATTCATCTGGATTCAGAAAAGGAAATTGAACCAAAGTCACATGTCGTAATGGATAATGCCTTAACTATTGGGCTTTGGGTATTGTAATGCAGATTTCTCTCAAGTTTTCACGTTGAGCAGTTCCATTTTCAATAACTTAGTTATTTGCTAGTTGAAATTAAAGCTTCTTAACAAAAGTTTCTTTAAACTACCCTTCAAATGAAAGAGGTTTCTGGCTTGATAAGCAATGACTTCCATCTAAAACTCTGCTAACTTGAAAAGTTCCCTACCAGTTTCAAAGGCAAATACAAACAATTTTCAGACTTTGGTAAACAGTTTTGATTTCATCTTTTTACTCCCTTTATGGCAACACTAGAGAGGGGACAGTGAGACCAGACCATGCAATCATTTTACTTTCAAGATATCAAGTGATTTTAAAGCAGGGGAATCATTGCCACTAATAATTTATCAACAAACCTCTAATATAAAAATAACAACATGCACAATAAAATGAAAAAAAAAATGCTTTAAAATTGATCAAAGGCAAACACAACTATTCTTATTCCTTTTTTTTTCTTTTCTGACAATGCAGTTGACAACTTTTTAACTTAGGAGGATAAGGCTTTAATCTGAGTTTTAACTAACATAGGAGTCATCTTTACTGCAATTTCTTTTTACCATTGCTGCTGTTTCCAAATTAAATACTAAACTTTGTGTGATTGGAACCATAAATATGTTTTTAATTTTTTACCTTGCCTTACATTAGACTATTATCAGACTCTGTCAAGATGCTTATTGATCACAACTTTTAATTATTATAATTGCCTTATGTAGGACTTCCCAAATTACATTGATCCAAATCAACTTGAACCATGTAATAAAATTTATGCAGTTATACCTTTATTCTTGAAGACCTCTACTTACCTTCAAAGTTTACCACTCTGTCGACTCATAGGTTTTACAAATTTTCCCTTCTGTAGAAATGCTTCCATTTCCTCCACTCCTCTACTCAATTTCCTCATTTGCTTTCTTTCAGTCTCTCTCTATCCTTCTCTGTCACTATGTGGGTTGTTAGTGGAACCTATACATCCCCTTTAACATACTAACACCCACTTCTCCAGAACAATCAAGTCAATGCTGTGCTAATCAGTTCTCTCTACCACACACACCTAATCATCAATATGATATTGACTTACAATCTATATCAATTCATGTCCTGTTCACTGCAAAAGGAGAGATGGTGTCAAATTGTGCAAGCGGTGGCCCTTCTGAAGACAGATTATGAGCCAGTGAGAGTGGAAATGTAAATGCTGCCAAACGAACTGCACATAAATCTATTCAGCCTATAACCAGGATACGGATTACATCCTTCCTACTTCTGCTGAGTGCTATCCTACTATATAAAAAGCTTCACTGCAATGAAAATAGACACTAGCAAGGCAGAGAAAGACTTGTCTTTAAAACCAACTGCCTGTCATGAGTATAAGTTTCAATTCCCACCTCCACAAATGCCAATTTACCATATTATAAAGTAGCAATAATTCACATTTGAATACCAAACGAGGTGATACATCTACTGCCAGAAAAATAATGTGTAGTTAATCACATGAATCCTCCAGTGTTTTAAACAGGTAGAAACAATAATAAAACAACTGCCAAGGAAATCCACTGTTCTAATTTTAAACTGAGTATAGCTCTTCAGACTGAAAATAAATCACAGATGTTATTTTCAAAATTAGCATTTCTATTAAAAGGAAACCCAGACTCATCATAGTTGATATTAGACATTGACTTACTCACCAGAATAATTCCACTGGGGTAGATAAATGCATTTGCATGAATAAGGACCTGTGCATACATATTGAAAAAAAATTTAAATGATAGCCTAGGAATTAGGTCAGAAGTTTTGACAGACACTGTTTTATAACTGCAGTGCAATTCACTTAGTTGGCTATTCCTGAGTTCAGATCTAAGACACACTGTTCTACACAACTGCCTCAAAAGCAATTTCACTTTTCAGAGCTTCAAAACACCCTGTCTCATATCAATGTACTTCTCAACAACAAATTCTTCCTATCATCCTGTTTAATTATAACACATTCTTCTAAAGTTAACTTATGTTTTAAAAACAGGCTCAAAGAATCCCTCAGTACAAAGGAGCTGTGAAACTAAATTAATTATGGGCCTAAAAACGTGGGAATCCAAAATGAGATGTGAGGAAAATTCAGGCACCTCCACTCAACATCTCAGTGAATCTCAAGGCCCCTGTCTCATCCTGAAGATTTCTATTCTCTGAACACAATACATTTTTTGATGGTAAGACTCACCAGACACAAGAGCTGCATCCATGCGCATGGACTGAATTTACCTACCGGGTCAGTACTGAACACCTCACTGGACAGCTTCTGTCTAACCCTGACTGCGGTCTAGAAACAAAGCCAGCCCCTGCAGAGATGATCTGAGGAGTTTGATCCAACAGGTGTTCTCAAAGCTGGCTTAAGCCAGCCTAATAAACACCAATCAGGTGGGTTTCCTAAAAAATTCTTCAGGTGCTGTTTCTTTCTGAAAAGGTACATGAGCAGCAGTCACTCCTAGCCTAGCAGTAGGACTACTCATTCCAGGAGCAAAATTCCCAGGTCCAGTTCCTTCATGAGTTTAGGACTCAAAGCAATGTCTTGGAGCATAATGTTCTAATCAATAGGATACAGGCTGCGTTAAACAGTAGGACAAGGATAGGGATATATTAAAGCTATCCAATTGAAGCTGTATACTTGTACAGAAAATAATTCAAGATTCACTGGGCCAGGGAAAGAACACAAGAGGGAGCAAGAGTCTGTAGCCTAGTGATTTGGCCACTCAGCTGGGAAGAGAAGTCCTGGCTTCTTGGCCTTTGCTCCATAGAAGGTTCACGCAATTTATCTAACAGCCTTTCCATAACGTAAGTCCTAGCTTGAATCTGGTTATGTTTTCCTTCTTCATCTGTCTATAAATAATATTCTGTGTAATCACAGTTATCATTTTGAATTTCACAAACATCAACATGTCTTTTGCGTGGTTTTAGTGATAAATTTTAAACAGAAAACATCAGTAAAACTGAAATGTGCCAAAACCCCAACACTTCTTTCATATAAATTTTGCTTTATAGGTATAAAAGTTACAAGAATATACTTGAAAGCAGATTAAAATTTTTATCAACGTGCAAATGCATTTATTTACCTATGTCAATAACGCTGCTTTGAATTACTAAGTCAGAATTTTTTCATCTCATCTTTCTCAGGATATGGTAAGATTTTTAAGAAGTTATAACAATTGTAACGGAATTCTAATACCTTAATTGTGCTCAGTTTCAGTTTCTGATTCTCACTTAGTAACTAGTATTTTCCTTTGCTGGTTCTCATTCCCTAGCACAACATTGCAACGTCATGCAGGCGTCTCTTTAAATCCAAGCAAGTTTACCCTGAAATTCCCACTCCAACAATTTCATGGACATATTTCTGGTTTTTGCTAAACATTCTTTTTATAATAGCTTCATTTTGGGCCTAAGCCTAAATAACAAAGTCCCTTTAAAAAAAATATTCCATGCCTCAAAACATATTACAAAAACTGTTATATCAAGGCAAGTTATGCAACAGCTCTCTATGGTTTTAGCATATTTACTCTGTCATGCCATATGTGAGACTGCAGCCTCCACAACAAAACCTTTACACACTGAAGTCATTATCTCTGTGAAGTCTGCAACTGGCATTTAAAACTTATTGATGGCCTGGGTATTGGTGGCTCAGTAGGCAGCACTCTTGCCGGAGGCCCAGAAGGTCAGAGGTTCACATTCTGCTCAAAGAACAAGTTGGACATATTCCAGGATTGTGTGTGGGCTGTGCTAGACTCCTAAAGGGGCAGTCCGTAGGACAGTAAGAGAAACTTTGTCTGTCTTGTAGATATCAAAGTCCTCTTGGAAATGAAAGAGGAAGAGTAATAAGCAAGTTTATTTGCCCAAAACCAGTGAATGAAAATGAGTGTACTTGCTGAGGACTTGGATTGAGTTGCGTGTGATAAATACAGAATGGTAAGAGTACAGTACACTGAGCAGCTGTAAACAAGCCATTTTGGGCTTTGTGGTCAGCATATGTTCAAGAGAAAGGTACAGACTGCCAAACATGCTCAGTATTAGCTAACCTCCTTAATAGCAGAATGACTTCAGATTCAGTGATGCAATGGAACTATGAAAGACATGTGTGTAGTTTCCATAGGCAAGGAATCTAAATAAAAATGTTTTAATGCTGGTGAAACGTCAGAGCATACTATATAACTAATGAAACAAAACTTCAGCCAAATATCCAAGTCAATACTAGCAACATATAGAGAGAATAATATAAATGGAGATTCAACCTGCTCTGGTGTTAAACTTTGAATATCCCAGATGTCTCCCTCCTCCTCTTCTTCTTTATAGACAGTAAAGATGGATCTCTTGAAGGAACTGGGGATCACACTCTAGGCAAAGGTTGGACAGGTGATCAATGTACAGCATGAGATTTTGCCGTGGCTATGTGCCTCCAACAGTGACTGGATCATCTGGTTTAGAAAAACAATTAAAAATTTGCTAAATATTTGCTAAATAACTATTTTAGGGGGAAAAAATTTGCAGAATGGAAAACAATTAACTTTTATAACATGGAATTAATCACAGAACTTCTTCCCACAATTATTTAGTTAATTTCAAATAATTGTTTACTTCTAAATTAACCTTTAATTCAGTAACTTTTCAATTCCTTAGAGGTCAGTTTTTTGACAATTGATCCCATTTCTATTGGCAGAATATGTTCAATAGTTATTGGTGATATATGAAGTTATTTGTACGAATCACAATTTCTTTTTTTTTTGTTACTTAACACATCCATACAAAATGCCAAGGCCAAGACTGGCCCATTACTTAAACAGGCTTTGCAGCAAGGCACTATTTATTAGCCAAATGGGATTCTACCCTGTAGTGCACTTTAGGAAAGTATACACATAGGTTAATGTTTGTCAATGAAGATTCATCTCCCAGCACTCCCTTCATTGTCAATAGACTGGAAGAGCATTTTCTAAAGGACCATTTAGAGAACCTGAAGTGAGACTTTTTTGTCTACCATTTAAGAACACCATCTTTCATCCACCTTGTACACAGTGTACATAGTCCTTTCATTTTTTACCATCACAGAAAAACAAATAACACTCCTCCCCCCAAAAAAAAAATCCATTAGTATAATGGACCTTTAAGTCTGGGTTTGGTGAAATCAACCTGTATTTAAGCCACAGGGTTTACAAATAGTAACAGAGATTAATTACAAGCATCATGGTATCTTTAGGCTATCAAGCAACTAACGTGTAAGCCATGATCTTCCTAAAAAAAATAAGTTAATATAGTATTATTTCTGGGAACAGAGGAACTCACAACATAATCCTAGTGCCAATTTGCAAAGAACTATGAGTTAATTTTATTACTAAAATATGAAAAGAAGCTATTTTAAGGAATGAAGGATGTCCTCTTAACCTGTGACAACAAATTTGTTTGTTTTTTTCTCTTCTCAGTAAGAAAGCAATTAGGTTTTTTTCCAATAAAAATATCCTTGTCCATATATAAACACTCCTGGTAATCATGTAATTACCTTACCCAATCAGATTAAATTGCTGTCAGTTGAATTCCCACTGTTGATTAACTTTCGTGTTCTCTAAACCTAAATGAAGTCTTTGGTAAAGTCACTTAGTCATTTACAAAGGTGTCTCTATGATTCCAAAAAAGCAAACCAGCAATATATTATTTGCTATAATCATCAAATATCCAAGGTCAAGGACAGATCACAGTGGACCCCTTTTTTAAAACCCACAGAAACACAAACTATGTTGCTTATTTTTGTGTTTCTTGCCACGACTTCTAAATGTAATAGTAACCTTTGACCCCCACACATTAAACACCATAATTATGTAATTAAAACTAATTATGCAATTTAACATACATATTTTTGTCCTACAACAGGCAGGTCAATTACCTCACTCATTGACCTTGGAAGCTTTCACAGTTTAAACGCAACAATGAGGCTTTCAATTAATTTTGAAGTACAAACAGAAAAGGAGCAGAAGAACCAAAAGTCTGATATTGCATTGATGGAACACTTTAAAATATTTTCATTTTGCATAACATAAAATGAATCCATTGATAAAGAAATTCTAAATGAATGTCTTATATATTCCTATCATTAGAAATGACTTGTGACCAAATCATAGATACACATTACTTGCCAAATGCAAGCAGCAAAGGAGATGAAACTTTTTTCTTTGTCGTACTTCTTTTCTTCAGTATAGTTTCCTTTGCTTCCTCCTATACATGCCTTCCTCTCTCCCTCCTATACATGCCTTCCTCTCTCCCTGTTTCACCTTCTTTTTTCCTCCCCTTTTTTCCTTTGCTATATTCTCAGTTCCATTCCTAGCTGCAAAACTTGGTCGCAATCAATATATTATCGAACTGCTGCAGCCGTCTTCCTTTCCGGCTTCAACTTGCATCCCTAAACCCATCCATGAGATGGAGTTCCTCATTAGCTCCTGCCACCAGTGCCTCCTGCTGACCTTATAATCCAGCACGTTGAGGGAGAACTCTGGACTGCAGAAAGCTGCAGCTAAAACAAATGTGGTACATGCTCTAAAAAACATTCCAAATTTTCCAGGCTTTACTCTCTCGATACACCTAGGTAAGCTGTACATATAGCAGTGAAAACTTTGGCAGTTGTGCAACAGAGACTTGTGCAGCACCTTGTGTCCAAGGATCTTCTTTCTTTTCATTGAGTAAAATCAGCACCACAATTCAATCACATTTTTATTTTTCACAAAACTAAATCCCACTCACTAAAGAACAACTCATAAAGCAAGTATAAGCCTAGGAGCTCTACTTTAAAAAGGTATATACAAGGCATATCAATCAAACTTTAAGTCTTTTTCTCTAAACCTTGCTTAATGCAGAGTATCTACAGCACACTTTGTGTTTTGGTGTCATTCCTGACACCATTTTTGGAGTCCTTGTGTTTCTCTGCTGTAATTAGGCCTGACTTGAACTGGGAGCTCGAAAACCTATCAGTAAACCTTTGACATAATGGAAACGAGGAGTACTGAACTCTGAATAAGGGGTTACAACAGGAAAGAAACAATTTTAAGATGGTAGTAGGCCTTATTGCAACATTAAACCTCAAATTGGATCTGATTTATATAACATAAACCAATGTATTGAAATAGTGCCCCTAACTTCTGGACAACAGTTTGAAGGAAAATAATATAGTTCATGTGTGGAAATTCGACCCAGGGAAGTGGAGGAGATTATTCCTTATACCCTAATTTAAGAAAAAGGTTCCTTCTGTTTTGAACAGAACATTAAAATTCTAATTCAGCTCACAGAACATTCCAAACAGAGCAGCAAAGGAACGTGTGAAGGAGTCCAAATATGGTGCTGTTGAAATGGTGGATTAGAGGAATTGGGACAGAATCCTACAAGTGGCTTAAATAGGAGTAGGAGATCAGCTTCACAAACAGCAGGATGTTGTTCTTTCCAGACATGAGTGACACAATACAGGCAAAACAATCAAGATTTCAGCTGATAAATGTATGCATTAGGAAAAGGCCTTGCTGTACAACTTTTATATGCAGCAATCTTCTAGGTAAATTCTGCAGACCTAATTTACATTGGAGAGCACACTGTCCTATATGAGCATGTCATGATAATCACGTACATTAGAATCTTTTATAACATAAAGACAATACTTTTTAAGAGCCCAAATGCAGAAAAGACAGTAGGTGAATCCAAAAGTTTTTGTAGCTTGACACAGCTTCATTTATGTCCTGTGCAATTCTATGTATATTAGGTTAAATATACATAACCTTAATAGCACAAATTAAATAGAATATCGAGAGTAAATCCATAATAGAGTCTGTTACCCTGTTCATTATTTCTTAATTCTGTACTCTGGAGTAGCATTAGAGCATTTTTCAGATTTTGAAGGAAACAACTGCGTTTTTAATGAGACATATTGAGATATTAAAATCAGATGCATCGATAGACCATTTTAATTTCTGAATTTGATGGGATGGGATTTCAGAAAAATCACACTTCACTCTAAATATCTATTTTTCAATTACACTGTTTTCAAAATATCTTCTAAAATACTAAGATTCCACTTACTTTCTGTCTTATCCTCTGAGCAACTAGAAGAAATTTTATTCAATTGGTTTTTAGCTAGAGAAGCGCAAAATACTATGCAAGAAACATTCATCTGTCTTCTCCAAATTCGTCCCTGTACTCCACAAAATATAATTTGGACTAATTGCTTTAGTAAGATCCCAGCGTCAGGTAGAAGCCACACTTTCCCTGGACTCAGATTACTGTGAGAACATTTCCAAGTCACGTGGGAACTTCAGGAGGCCTGGTAGAGAGCTAAAGAACACCTTTGCACACTACACATCTATTGCAGCACCCTTTCTTCAGTGGTTGCTCCAGGTACAGTCTCTCAGCCTAAGTACTCATCACAGCTTACATTTTTATCTCAGCATTTATAGCCTCTGGTGGGTTTCATGCCTGTTTCCCCATGAACTAATAAAATTGCTTTTGATCCAGTAGAAGTTTGGCACAACACAATGTAGCAATAACTCCATAGAAAAATTGCAGCTTCTAGAAAGAAATGTGCCATCCTCCCTGCCTGCTCACATTTCCCCCCTACTTTTCTTAAACTCTCCATCTGCTCATTTTATTTCATACTAGTATTATTAATACTAGTACTAATAAGAGGGATAGTAAGGAGTTGATTTTACTTCACTTCACAAAGGCTGATTTTATACTTCTTGGAAATTCACAGGCATTTGGTTACACATTAGTAGTTCTCCAGTTATCAATTATCCAGTTGATTGTTTTAAATATAGAAAGGAGTTCAAAAGGCAGCTGAGCCTTTGAGAACAAAACCTATAGTGAGAAAAGGCCATCCGGAAGGACAAACGCACAGCGTTCCCCTGCCGTGGCTTGTGTAACCACACAAGATCACCATGACGTTTGGAAAAGACACCTGAAGACTCTATTTCCTGAGCTCTGGCAGATGATGTATTTTGATAATTTGATGGACATATAAATAGATCTATGGTCATTTCTTCTGGAGAAAGACCAGATTTCAGAGCAGATCAAGTATTTGCCAGCTGGCTCCAGCCTAGAGATATTGTCACAAGTTACTAGTTTGTGATGTTAATGTGCACGATTTCTGGAGATCTTTCATCAGGTATTTGAAACACTGTAGAAAGAACCATAGCATTTATAAGTTTTAACTCTAGCCTCCTGCTCAGCTCAAAAACGCTGAGACAATGCTGCTTTTCAATTACCTGCAGCACTGTGTAGTCACTGAAATATGTATTCGTCCTGTTCTCATCACCACAGGGAGTGCGACTTATTTACATGTACGGATGTGTTGCATATTTATAGCATGTTTGGTACAGAGCAGAGTAGCTCTGTAAAAGCTGATTAAGACATTATGCCGAACTAAAAATTGGATGCTTTGTGAATATCTGCATCTTGGCCTTTCCCCAAAACTCTTTGCCTTACAAAGCGAGAGAGGACAGCTGGAGCAGACTAACTTTCTGTACACCAGAGACTATTTTTTTTTCTTTCTTTTTGAAGGTATTACTTGCATGTTATTACATTTACATAAAGGTTCTTTATTCTTCCCCATATATAGTAAATTTCACTCCAGTATGTGAACATTTCCCCCCAAACAGAAAACAGAATTATCCCATCATTCAAGCTTTTTTCCCCTATTACAATGAACTGATGCAAATCTATTTTTGTTTGGTCTGGTTTATGCTGACAGTAATTAATTCTAAAGCCTACAGCATAAAGACATACAAGTATCACATATGTTTTTAATCTACAGGCAAGTTATCCAATTATTTTAGGTAAACTTTATGATCACAACCATTCATCCCAATGCTGATATGATAGGTTATTTTCTTCTTAATGGCTTAAGACTCATATACACTGCTATGGGGAATATACTCTTGAACATTCCTCATGATTTACCTCCTGATCTTGAACTAATAATATAATCAATGAGCACATTTTGTTTATACTTATTAGTAAAACGACCCTAAAAGTATGATGGGAAATAATATTCCATGCCTTAGGACTCAAACAAGTTCTCTTTATAAACGGAGCTTGTATAAATCACAGACAAAGTTGACAAATTTCGTAAATTAGTCATGGTGAAAATATCAGATTTCATGGTTTAAAACAGATTAATAGGAAAATCATATTAGAATTCCGATTATCCAAATTCTGCATGTTGAAGGATGAAATGAAAAATAATGATAGTTCTGAAGTCCATTCTCTTATTTACACTTGCACTGAGTCATATACAGAGCATAAATCTTCCTCGTCAACCAAGTGCTTGTAAAACCTCTGAAATCTACTTTTAGCTACATTAGGCAAGACACACTAGACCTGGAGCATCAGGAATTTTAGAGGCTATAGTACATTCAAGCTACTTCAATGCATTTTTCCATCGAAGTATCCAGAGGTGAACGTATTTTGTTGCCTTATAGTCTTAACTAAAAGAAGAAACAGACTTGGAAATGAAAGCTGCTATTTTCACAATTACTAATTATTTGGTATGGAAAGATTTTTCTAAAGACATTCCACTTCAAGAGAGCATTCTGGTAAAAAGATAAAATTCATACCATGGAAAAACAATATTTGGAATTAAGAGAAACTATCAGTTTTCATCTAAAACTTCATGGCTTTTAAGTCGTCCATGATGATGTAATTTAATGTGCGGCCTTATTTAAAAGAGAGGTTACATATTACCATGTGATTCAAAGAGACTTGTTGACTATATAACTATTTGGCTTGATGCCTACATCTTTTCTACTTAGTCGTGCAGACCACTTGTCCTCTCTGCGTATGAAGACAGCCAATTTGTCAGGCATTTGCTTTTTTTCTTTGTCTTCTTTGCAATATCCTTCATATACATCCTGGTCATCAATATCAGATATCTGACTGGAGGATGGAAATTCATTTGTGTCTCCATCTTATTTCCTTTGCATGCAATCCTCCTGGGTCTTATAGGATGTACTTAATAAAAACCACATTATTCTGCTAAAGGAAGTCCTTGAGCAGACTTTGAGAAGCAGTATGGCAAATTAGTTTCAGAATGTGGAAGGTCAGGTTGGAAATAAAAAGCTGCAGTTATCTGCAGTATTTTCTGCAGTTCAGGAAAAAAAAAAAAAAAAGGGAAAAAAAAGAAGAAAAAAGAAGAAGAAAATAATAAAAAATAGGTCTAACTTTCAAGAAAGCATTTGTTTGATGTTTTCCCTCTAGCAAGATGGATTAATTTAGCCACAAAAATAATGTGCTGGACACCAGCTAAAATTAACCAGAAATAGCTTTCAGTTAAATTCACTTTTTAAAATATATGATTAATCACACTTCTGTTCCAAGTGTATTTAAACACCTATTTTCCCATGATCTTAGAATATTATTTGCCACAAATTCTGTATTATTCAAACACTTTAATGCAGAAATATGTTTGAGTTTGGACACAACCAGTTCAGAGCTGTACTTGCAACCCTAATTGTGCCCCCTGGTGTCAGTAAATTATGGTTATTTCCAACTAATGATCACACATTTTTCACTCCAGGATCGCAATATCATCCTGTTCTCACACTAAAATGTCTCTTTAGGAGTCTAGCTGCCTTTCAATACTATCAAAAATCTTTAAAATACTGCCTTTGCTGAGCATGCATAACCCTGAAACTGTTACCACTTGCTTCCCAAGCTTTTCTGTGCTGCTCATCACCATATCTGCATATCACTAGAACACTAAGAAACTGCTTTCTGCATCTTCTTTGTGCTATGCAAAGAACGTTACAATCTGTGTGGGAAAAGATGGTGCACAGACTCTGGGCACAGTTTCAAAAGACTTTGTTGCAGATGCCTTGGTCATTTGTTACAATGCATTAGGCTTACTTGTGTAAAGTTCTTCTTGGTTTATCTTCCTTTTCATTTTTGAAACAGTTGGATACACTTTAATACTTATATTTGACACATCTCTGTAAAATTGAATTGCACATCTTAGTTTCCTCATTTTGCAGATGTTAAAATGACTTTTGCCTAGGCAGCCCAGAGAACTGTCAGAAACAGCCTAAAACTCTGAACCACTTCTGGTCCCCTGATGACCATTATGGTACTTGCAGTACCATAATGGCAGTGTTTTCATTGCTCTGAGGTACTGTAAACACTCAATCCATCTGAGACAGGTCATGACTGAAACAAACAGAAATTCACACAATAGCCCTATTTTGGTCTACACAATTTGTTAGCACATAAGAAATCTCTAGCGAGAAAAAAGATAAGGCAAAGTTGACCCATTACAATATTGTTTGCCTATCCTACAGTCACTACTTCATTTAATATGCAAGTGAAGAATGTATTTAATAGAATAGTTAGCAAGCATGGAATAGCAGAGAGGTGCTACAGAAAAGGCAGCATGCAGAAAAGGCAGTATGGCTGAAGGTGTTGCAACATGCACCAAAACAAAACCAAATAATTATAAAATCGTAAGTTAATTTAAACCTAGCACCTCCTAACTTCCAAACCACTGTTTGATATTGTAATAACCACTTCAAGAAGCCATTTTGCTGAACTGCAACATGTATTAGAAGACAAAACTTCCAACTTTAATGTCGTCTCATCAGTAGCAGAAACAGAGTTCAAGCTCTTACCAGTGACAGATATACACCATCTAAAATAAGCCTGTGGTTGTTAGTGATCTGTGTTGTATGCTGAAACAAAATATACCTCAGCGTTTGGCTATTGTTAAGATACGCTGGAGCATAAATCTCTGCACAAAATCTGAGTGTCCTCTCTCTAGTGACCATGTAAACTAAAAAAACAGTGAAAACAGGGCTTTTGATTCTTTAGACCCAGCAGATTTTCCTCCCTCTTTTGAAATGGATCCCAACCAAAAATCAACTGGACTTCTGAGAGAAGTCTTTTTGTTGATTTCACAGTTAGGTGACATACAACTCGGAGCAGTCTGAGCAACGCATATGGCCAGGTTAAATATATCAGATCTACTCTTTGTTTTCAGCATCTGGTTTTCAATCACACAGACCTCAATGGATTTCTTATTATCTGGTCTAACATCAGTAAAATAGAATCAGCTGCAAAATTTAATTAAATAAATTTATTCATAGAAGCAATGAAGACAAATAATATCCTCAGCCAAGTCTATCAAACATCACATTTTCTTTAGCAAGAACAGACTAAAATTCAAATATTCTGAAAATTTTAATTTACTCTCCAATACTGAACTTTAGAATTTTGTGTCTGTACTTTTTTTCTTCTCACCGGTGAAAAAATATTCTAATTTTTTGGGGGTACAAAAACTGCAAAGGACAGGTTTAATTTTCTATTGACACTGAAGGGAGAATAAAAACCCCTTAATATTTTCTTTACAAAGCTGGGAAAAAAATTAGTAATTTAAAAAAGGAATAAAACTTTTGAAGTAAATTTGGTCAAAACTTTGACATAACAAACTCTCCTCCACCTTCTCATCTACTGAAAGAAAGGAGTAATCTGTGTTTGTAAAGTATTTTAATGACCTCAGATGAAAATTACAGAAATTCAAAGCAAGTGTAATTGTTGTTATTATGATTAAAATGTCTAGTTCTACTCGCTACTTTCATTGCCTTAAGTAACACAGTGGGTAGCCTGTTATTACCATAGGAATAAACTTTTTCATCAAACACTCTTTATAAAAATATTTCCCTGGAAATGTAACACAGCATGTAGCAAGACTACTACATTTTTCCATCAACTCTGAGTACATGCAGCATAGGCACTGTATTTAGATAATTTTATTTGAGCTTTTTGGCAATAGTTCCTCTCAAGGAACCTGAAGTTTAGACTCTGTTATCCCCAGGCCAGCTTCACTGGAATTTTTAATATGGCACTGTCTATTCAACAGTTGTGTGTAAAATGCCAATAAACTGGCCAGAAAAGAGCTGAAGGGCTAATTGCCTTTTAACTTCACTGTGATGATAAAGTCACGCAGAAAGAAAGGAAAAACTCCCACTGCTTTAACAAGTTTATCTGACTGCCACTTTAACATTCTCTGTCTGCATGCACTTTAGAGCGTTCACCAATAAAAGGATAAAAGCATTCAAAATGCTATGCCTTCAGTAACTAAGAAAGTCCGGATTCAAAATGTCTGCTTTGCTGGAATCAGCCCATTAGGTCAGCTAGTCTTTGTGTGGTACCTCATTTCAACTATACAGGACATACCAAGAAAAAAATTTCCTTTTGATGCAAAAGATTACAAATTGTTAGGAAATGGAGCGGGAGAAGAGAAGGACGGAAACCATTTTGAAATAATAGTAAAAAGCAGAAACTACTCACAGATGAAAGGTGAAATAGTGCCAGTCACGTCAGTGGTGAAATGTGCATTGACTTAATAGGTCAAGGATTTAATCTCCAAATAAAATAGAGTACAGATGAATATAGCATGATTTAATTTTTAATGCTGGATAAATATATCATTTCAATTTTCAATTATTCTCCATTCCTTTGACCACATTTTATAGTCTTCTCTTCTATACCTCCCTCTTCAAATATATATAAATACTTTTTTTTTTTAATCTGATCAATAATATTTTCTGCTTAACTGGTTTCCTACATTTTTTGCACAGTGTTATTTCTTATCAATATGTAATTAAAAGCAGGAATCAAAGAATGTCAGCTATGGACAAAAGGTGTATATTTCCCTGCCAGTTGAGTGATAACCACTCTTGTCCTACTTGATTCCACAAAATGACATGGGTCAGTAAAAGACATTTCGCAGAATGATTCAAAGGACAAAACTATTGCTAGACCTGTATTTTCACTTTGACCAGAGAAGGAACATAATCAGCTCTGATACTGAATTGACCTGTTCCACTTAATAAAATAAAAGAAGCAGTAGAGGCATTGTGATTGCCAGCTGCAAACCACCAAGTGTTGTTTTTCTATTAAAAACCAGTTCCATGTTTTCCTTATTGAAACCTGGAAAGAGTATAAAATACGAAATCCAAAGGAATTCCTATAGAAAAGAATACTGTTAGCACTGAAAGTTCCTCAGGTTCTCACCAAAGCAAATGTTATACCATATTACAGACAAATTTAAAAGCAGAAGTTCAAACTAAAAATGTGCATTGGAGTCTGTGCATTAATATACTTATTTCCATACAGTTCTGCATTTCCTTTCTCCATCACTCCATAATTTGTTCCATATTTTGTTATTTCTTTCACATTTGAATATACACTGTTCCACATATGAGTGATGAAAGACTGCACTAGATGGAAGTACAGAGAAATGTTAGAAAATTAAGTGAAAATTTAGTAAAATTTTCAATTTCTAAGGTACTAAAAAAAAACCAAAAAACCAAACCCTAAAGAAAATTTAGTGCTTAGGGAGACCTAGACTGTTCATATTCACAGTAAAAACTATCCAACTTTGCTATCCTTACTAATTTAAAATACCAATACCTAAGGGAAGTAATGAATTTATCTATAACAATACACTACTTTTAGGTTGTCACTGCAGTTCAGGGGTATTCTTTAAGCTTAGATCTTTGTTACTAGATTAGAAGGCAGAGTAAACTAAAAGATCAAGCTAATCTAGGATAAACTTCTTTTCCACAGTTCAAAGGCACTGGCCTTTCCACAGGTTCAATTGCAGGTTTCTTTGAAGATGTGCCCTAAAGTTCATTAAAGAAATTTCACTGACTTGAACTGATTTTAACATAAAAAAGATAATGCGAGAGCTTCATTGCCAGAAAGAACCTGACAGGCTGGCTTTGAAGCTCTTTTAGGTGGCATTAGGGTTTTAAAAAATTCTTCCACTAAAAGCTTTCTTTATTTAAACAGATCTTTATGTTTAAATCCTTAAGATAATTTTAAAAAATAATAAAATGAAAAACTACTTGAAAACTCAAGACTTTTAAAAAATCTAGCAAAAACCCCAAAATTAATTATTTATTTCTTTCTACATAATTCCAACTTGGCATCTCTGATTTTTTTCCCCTCACTGACTGTTCTTAACAATATTTCCAGGTGGTAATGCACACATTGAACTGTCAGCTATTGCTTATGCAGGGCCTAATCTGTGCATAAGGCTTTGTAAAGAATTATACTGGCAAGAACTGCTGCACTCTTTAACAGTGGAAGATTTAGACAGTGGCTCACAGCCTTATCTTAATAATAAGTGATCCATAGCCTATGTCAATAATAACGTGCAGAGAAAAGCTCTGTATGGATTTTTCAGCCTCTGCTGAAATCAACACAGAGACATTTGCTGATTATAACTCCAGAGTTATACTTGGTCATTGATAAAGATATGGGGTTTAGTGCTATGGTGAATGCTAATCTCCTTATTAAAAAAAACAAAACAACAAAACCCCAAAAATCTAGGTGGTCTTAGGAAGGGGATGACTTCTCTGCCTAGAGAACAGGACTGCACATGCTTTCAGGATTGTTATGAAATAGCTTGCAATGCATCACAAAATGGTATTTTTTAATTTCATTCTATTTCAAGTTTTCTCTAAAGACTAACTTACTCACCAGATCCTGTCAAATAAAAACCCCATCATGGAGCCTGACAACTATTATTTTGTAAACACTGTGGATGGAAGGAATTTGCCTTCTTGGACAACAAATTCTACATATTTAGCTCAATTAAATACTTGCATTACTCAAAGAACAGGACAAGTCAAATATTCTGGCAGAACTCTACTCCATATTGTTATTCTACCTTGAAACTTTATGTGAAAATCCTAAACAGAGAACTGTCATAGGTAACAAGGCTTATTTTGAAGCACATCATCCTCAGCTTTTGATGTTTCCTTTGTTACTCTTTTCTCTTCATACAAGCAAACAGCTGTCTCTTTAAGACTATTTATTTAATTTACTTTGCTTTTTTAAGATAAAGATTTTATCTTGCAGATTATACAAAAAAGAAAATAAAAAACAAGACAAAATTACCTGTCCACGTTGACACATTTAAGTCTTGTAGTATAAAGGCTGTGGGGCTATGCAGCTCACTCAAGGAAGTTGTGTTTTGTCAGAATAATAGAACTGATTGCAAAATAACTGATGACTGAAACAGGCATATATACTGAAGATAAAATACTAAAATTCATATTAAAGCCTTTATCATTTAGAAAATGTCTTGCTGTACACTCAACCTCTTGCAGTGAAGAAGCAGCAGATATTTTACTGATAAAAAAGATGTTGAGCAGCTGATACTTCTGTCTGTCATCTAGCTTAATGTTAACCACACAGGGCGATTAAAGCCTAGGCACACATAGCTACATATTTTCATTTAATTTACATAATGACTCTCCAGAAGTTTATCTATCTTGCATGCAACCTACTTCATGTGTATTCCACAGACAGAGAAGCTAACACTTCCAGAACTGTTCATCTTGAATTTCACACCTTATCAAGTATTTTGTTTCTCCCCAGGGCTCCCACCTCAATCAGTACACAGAATGGATGTCAGACCCTTGCCCATGACCAGCTAACCAACATTTTTGATACATTTTGTCTTCAAGCTTGTTTAATTGAATGTTGCTCAAATACTACTGCCAAAATAAAACTCCTTCATTCAGGCTATTTAGAGCATTCCTTATCAGAACATAACTGCATTAATTCACCTTTGTATCAGCATCCATTGCTCTGTCTACTTGGAGTCACTCTCCTCTCTCTGAATTCTCTTTACTTACTACCATCAGGGATTTCGCTCAGCCAGCTCCAATTTCTCCTATCTTTCATATTCAGTGATTCCTGTTTCTGTGCTCTGACCTCCACCGTGCCCTCCAATTCACATCTCACATCCCCTCCTTCACAGTTCAGCAGTGTCAAGTTTTCTCCTTGTCTTCTGACCCATCAACCATTGTCATCTATTTGCACAGCTACCTCAGTGCTACCTTCCCCCTGCAGCTGATTTACACTTTCTTTTCCATTGAGAGATATCCCAAACTCTTTTTCCTCCCACCCCAGGGTTTTCCATCAGTCTCTGACCTCTCTGGACCTTATTCTTGCCCTTCAAAGCCCAGCTTCAGACTGACAGATGACACAACCTACAGGATAGACAATCTGTTGGCTTCAGGTTTGGATCTGGCACAAAAGAAACCATCCCAAATTTAAAATAAGGAAAACCCTCCTCATCCATAGAGCCAATGGAGATGGAACCGTACTCACAAAAACCTAATGATCGCATGGAAAGTGAGATTCTTCTAAACTCAACAAATTTAGCAAGTATTTACTTGGACAGAAAAAGTACATTATAAAACTATTACTATCCAACTACAAGTTGCCACTTACACAATTTACTAGTTTGATGGGATTCCACGCCAACCCCCCCAATCCCCACCACCACCTCCTCCCAGTAGTCTCTTTCTGTCTTGAAAATAACTAAGGCCTTTCGGCTAAGCACATGGAACCATTTGTGCAGAATATAAAATCCTGAGACAGATACATCACTTGGCAAATGTCCCAAGTAATTTCATAAAATTATTGTCTAAAAATAAAGGATTTCTTTGTGGAAAAGGTTAGAAAGCCTTTATAACAAGAAAGGGTAGTAGGCAGGTCTGTAAACTGGGAGTATAAAATTGAGATAAATAATCCCATGCTACTGCTTTGTAGTAATAACCTACTTAATTTGTTTCCTTTTCTGTTGGAATCAGAAGTGTTGTAATGATATTTTAAAAAAGAAAAAAAAAATCTATAAAAAGACCACAGCAGAACAAGTTAATAAAAGTTATAAAAGTTATTTGTACAAGAATTGATATAATACTGATATATGGACATAATTATATTAATATATTAGTATATTGATGTATTTTTCACGTATGGATACAGATGTTCCTAAGGCCAAAAAAAACCCCAAACCCCAAAAACCACAAACCCAATGAAGATAACAACAAAACCCACAACACACCTGTGTGATCAGAATACAAAAATCATTGCATACATACTCAATTTTTAAAAATTATACATATATAAACTTTTGAGCTAGAGTATTGCTAGAGAGCATTGTTAATTAAATATATTTAAACCTATCTTAATAAACTGAGACTTATTTTTAGCTGTTAAAATTTTGTAAGACATTACTGTTAAAAATTACATTAAGAGTCCAGTTAATTACAAACCAGATCAATACAAATGGATAATAATGGATAATACAAAATAATTTATGAATTGGCCATAACATCTTTGTGGTTCAGTTTCTCAAAGCAGAAATATAATAGTTCCTGCTTACAAATGATCTTGTGAAGTTTAAATTTATTAAAAAGAGAACATATTATTAATGGCAATTATCAGCACATATTTATTGTGATTAGAATGCAATCAAAAGCGGCTCAGAAGAACATAGTGCCTAAAAGGAATGGACAGCTTCAATGGTAAGAACCTTCAGCAGTGAAGGTAAAAGTTGCTTTTATAGTTTGATGCAAAAGGCAGTGGTTGACTTTTCAACTGACACTGATAGATTGTAGATCACACCTTCAAACCTAGCTGGATGAATTCCAGCTTTCATAGGTGTGATATCACTATCAGGATTGCTACCATGGTGAAATAATTGACCAGTGACATCACACTCAAATTGTAAGATTTTGTTTTGAGTCCATAGGCTGCCATGTGTTTAATGCTACAGTGTACCACGAGGGCCCTTAAAGCATTTCCTTTTAATTTTTTTTCCCTGTTAGTTGGGTGATTAACTGTATTAACAGTATTTTCTATCCTGCATGTAGCAAATTCCTGCTCATACCAGTAATACCTTCTCTAACTGTAAAAAAAAAAAAAAAACAACAAAAAAACACCACTATCTACTATCCTAAACTCCACAAATATATAAAAATCTTAGGCACATAAAAGTCAGACCTCTGTTAGAGTATTTCAGCTCCTGCTACACACAACCCACCATTAAATAAGATTCAATTTAATCCTGTCTAAAATTAATGTTCATCTGTTATTATTTACTTTACTGAATGTGAATACTTAGTATAAGAGGATAAAGAACTCAAACAACTAAATGGAGGAATTAACAGCAGTCACAACTACTATCATATAATTATAGCACTTAAATATTTTAAAATCAAATCAATTGCTGACAAAAAAATACTCGTCTGCAATGTGTGTTGCACTCAGCAAGTGTATTGCCTTGTTTTTAAGGGCAAGGACTATTCTTGAGAATATAAATGCATTTTCTCTACCTTGGGCTCTTGGGCTGCTCTTTTTCAGAGATACTGCATACCTTATTCTATGGGAATGATAAGAAAATTAACGCCTCACATAAAATTCAAAACTATTGGTTCCCAAATGGTGGTGTATGGTAGGCAACTTTGCTAGCATATTGTATTTCCCTTACCTTTTTAGCCTACTAACATCCACATCACATCACAATTCCATTTTTATGAAGAGCATAAAAACTGACTTTTTTTTTAACTCTATGAATGAAGTACAATGAAATAAACCTAGATTTTTAAACTTTCTTTTTCCATTTCAAAGCCGACAAACCCTGAACCACATTTTAATCCATTCACTTACATTTTCATAGTCTAAAACCTCAGCTAAGTGCAGGATACATTGTCCCACTGAAATTCTATATTAAATGTTTGAAAGGTGCATCTTTATTTATACAAGCAATACCTGTAAATAACAAGTTCGAGAATCCCTTCGTTGTGGATGTTAGGTTACATTTAGAATGATAAAGAACTCACTCTTTTCCCATAAGAGGGACGCAAAGAGCAATATACATCTGAAAACATTTTATTCATTAAAATTTAGTAATCACATTTATGGTTTTCTGTACCACAAACAGATGTAGAAATGCATAATATTCATCATAGACATGTCTGAAAATTAAGGGCAACAGAGTATAAGCCAGAGTCAAATTCTTTCCCAGCATTAATTCCACCCTTTTTTCCTCAACCATGCATTCTTGCCCCTTCTACAACAGTCCTTGAAGTCTAGCAGCTTGAAATCATATGCCTGTTGGTTAAGCTGCTAGCTATGTGGAAACAAAGTTTTTAGGAGACCTATAAAATCAAACAAGATCAGACTAAATTATCTGCTGCTGATCTGCACTGATACATTAACTGCGAGTCACTAAACCAGTCACTTTGGGTCCTGAAAAAAAATCAGAGGGCAATGAACCATGACATGCAACTCCATTGAAAGCTAGTTAAGCACATTATCAGACAGAAAAAGCAGGGGTCTTTGACTTGGAAAACAGTTAAGAGTGATAACAAATTCTAGCGCCTAGTAGAGACCAGCTGAAGAGTTACAGCACAAAAACTTTCATTACAGACATTGATCTCCTACTGACTAGAAATTCAGTCAAGTATTTTTCAGTACTAAGATTAAAATTATGCCACAAATTTGTACACTGGCCTACCTGGAGAAAATAAGGCTGCAATTCAATCACTTTTCCCACCGTTATGTCTGTGCAGATGCCTTCTCCTATATGTCAAGTATCTGAGATTACATGGAAATGTGGTTGTTCGAGTTTCAGTGCTCCTTTTTCTTTTGGAACACTTTGTATCAGTCACTGTTTTATTCACCTTCCACTAGAGAGCAGCAGTCCAGAGGGTAGTGGTCAATGGCTTGAAGTCCAGATGATGACTGGTGACAAGCTGGGACCAGAACTGTTTAATATTTTTATCCATTATATAGACAGTGAGAGCAAGTGCACCATCAGCAAGTTTGCAGATGACACTAAGCTGAATGCTGATGCTAATGCAATAGAAGGACAGGATGTCATCCAGAAGGACCTGGACAGGCTGGAGAGGTGGGCCCAGATTAACCTCATGAAGTTCAACAAGAACAAGTGCAGGATTGTGCATCTGAGTTGGAACAATCCTCATTGTCAATACAGGCTGTGGGATGAGGTGACAGAAAGCAGCCCTGAGGAAAAGGACTTTGGAGCTCTTGTGGTTTAGAAGCTGGGCATGAGTCAACAATGTGCACTTGCAGTCCAGCAGGCCAATGGCATCCTGGGCTGCATCAACAGAAACAAGGCCAGCTCTCAAGAGAGGTGATTCTACCACTTTACTCTGCTCTAGTAAGACCTCACCTGGAGTACTGCATCCAGCACTCAACACAGGAAGGGCATGGATCTGACAGAGTGAGTCCAGAGTAGGGCCACAAAGATGACCCAAGAGCTGGAACACCTCTCATATGAGGGCAGGCTAAGGGAACTGGGGTTGTTCAGCCTGGAGAAGAGGCTCTGGGAAGATCCAATAGCATATTTCCTGTACCTACAAGAAGGCTGGGGAGCAACTGCTTGCAAAGACCTGTAGTGATAGGATTAGGGCAAAAACTTTGAAATAAGAGTAGATTTAGACTGAATGTTAGGCAGAAGTTCTTGACCATGAAGGTGGTGGAACAGTGGAACACATTGCCCGGGGAAGTAGTTGAGGCCCCATCCCTGGAGATACTGAGAGTCAGGCTGGATGGGGTTCTGAGTGACCTTGTCTAGTGGAGGATGTTCCAGCTCACTGCTGGAGGGTTGGCCTCAATGACCTTTGGAAGTCCCTTCCAACTCAAACCATTCTATGATTCTATGATTTTTTAAGAAGGTAGAGATCCTTAATTTCATCTCTAACTTAGTCTTCCTCTTGAAGCTGTACCCCACTTAGAAGTCTTCATTGTATTCTTTGCCACAGTCAGTATGTTTTAACTTTTTTGCCTAAACTATTCAGTTGCTTTGATAATTTTATTTAACTTTTGTAGGTTTTACTCAAAATGAGGTGCGGCTTGAAGTGCCCTGGTTCAAATACACATGGCTTAAAGGGTGAATAGGTACTGTTCTGGATGATAGGTGTTACAAAGTAAACTACTGTCACATACCTTAATATTGTCTCTGAAGATGATTTATCAAGTGATTAGGAAAGCTGTCAGAATTAGTTTCTATTTATTTCCTAGTCTAGAAACCCTTTTCTAAAGCCACTGGCTTGTCTCTCAATTTTAGAATGGTAATCTCTACTGGTTCCTGTAGGGAGATAAGGCAGAGATTTCTGCGACCGAGGAGGTAATTTTTAGAGTAGGAAATCTTTAACTTTAAAGAATAGTAATGAGAAAAACATCAGTGGAACTGTTTTAAAAAATCAGTTGCAAAAGAGGGTGAAATAATATTTTTATTTATTTTGTGCTGTAGATATGTTTGTCTTGGAAGCATCTGTTTTTTAATGATTAGTTTATATAGAGCTGTGTATATATATATATTTATATATGTCTACATAGAGTGTGGAGCTGGAACCTTAACTGTCCCACACTTAAAACAATTCATGAAATTAATATTTGGATTCCTTATTTGAAACTTGCATTGGAAATAGAATATTTTGTGCATTACTATTATCATTACTTGGACATATGATCAATATTAAGAATTTACAAAGACGACTTGTAATTTCAGAGCTGTATTCATTGATTTTAAAATAAAAAATTATGGAAGTTAAAGAAAATTCTCATAAATTGGAACACAATAGCTTGTTTTAGTACTTAAACCTTATATACTTTTCCTGGAGGAAGGATCTGAATGGAAGTAGACTTTTAGAGGCAAAACTAAACAGGAATCTATGAACAAAACTCAATTTTTAACTTTTTAAAATGCATTTCACTGATGGAGTTTCAATGGAAACCTGAAAATGTGAGAGAAAGGTTTTGACTGGGAATCTAAGAGAAGTTTCATAAATTGAATAAATCACTCCTGGTTTACTCCTACAATAGTATTGTTCTACTGGCAGGTTCTCATACAAACAGATTAGAAACCTGAGACATTTTTATCATACTGATTCATACCCTTGGGAGAATGCAGGCTTTTACTTATTTTAGAGATGATTCCAAGTGGTTTGCTGAGATTACATCTTGCATGTGAATTTTAGCTGGGATTATGTTACATGGGAGTGACAACTTCTAGTAGGCATGGTTCAGGTGGTGATGAAGAAAATAAGTAGGTCAGTTTAATGGAAGAAGCTAACAAATGCACATGCAGCAAGGCGCTCTAAAGGAAACTTGTAGACAATGCACTTAAACAGGGCATGCATGCATAAAAAGTAACATACTTTAAAAAATACGTTCTTGGAGAATAGGCAGTTTTATATAAATCATCCTTATTTTTTCGGGAACTTCACAACCAAGTGACAACACAGATAACTTTCTAAAGTATGTACATTGATGGACAAAAGGGAATAAACACTTTCTGAGCCAGACTTGACTAATGCTTAGTACTGCTATGACACTTGGTCCCATCCCAACAGATTTCAGGCTTAATTAAAAATTCTACATAAAACTTGGAAATTCATATTTGAAATAGATTTTCTATGATGAATAGATTTTTACTGAAGATGACTTTCCTGCTGGAAGCAGCTCTAACTTCAAAGTTAGATCAGGTTATTCAGGCCCTTGTTTGGACTGAGGTTTTTTTCTGCCACCTGAGAGTATATGGTCAGTGAAGTACATGGAAACATATAAATGGGCAGTACAGAAATAAGAATAATCTATGTGTTTGTCTATTTGCATTTATACAAGCAAGTATGAAGCAGGGGCATTGTGGACATGACAGTAAACCACCAGACGTAATTGAAAGGCCTTTGCTGGCATTGCAAGTTTTATGTAAATGATCCTTCTCAGCAGGAGGACCTGGGGCTTGTGCAGAGGAGGCTGAAATGCAGTAGCCAGTCAGGAACAGAGAAGTTCAGAATCAAGCTTACCTGCATATCTAGAGATCATTAAATGCCCTTTTTCTGTATCAGATTTAACTGCTGTGAAAGGAACTCAGCACATACCTTCCTGGTGACTCCACCAGTGCCAATACATGGTTGCATGTGAATTTAGAAGAGCAGTCAGAAGAATCCTATGAAAAGACCTCTTTTCTGTACTTGGTAACCCAGAATCTTGTGTTCTCTGCCATGAATCCTCCATTTACATTACCAATAACATTGTATTAGCCAATTATGTAGTATTTCTACCGAGTCCATTAAGGACTCACATCATAGTAACTCACTTAATGCTAGTCAGTTCTAAGGCTATTTGGTTATAGCAATTATGCAACAGTGATTAACTTGAATCTGTTACCTAAAGGGGAAGACCTTTAACTTCCTGCCTTGTCCATTTTCCTATCTTCATAAAGCAGAAATTAAATGAACTTGCAAAACTCCTTAATTTTAAAGATACTTCATAGGAGAGGAAGGCATTCTCATTAATCATAGTTTATTATTTTATAGCTGTGGGATATAACTAAAAATATATCTCAGGAAATAACAACGATATATGAAAAGCAGAGATATAACAGTGTAGTACCAAAAGTACAAAACACTCAAAATGGCTTTTTATATTCTGTGATGGCTCATCTAAGTCTGTTGGTGTTGTTATAAAGGATGCTCTCACCTTTTCCTTGATTCCTGGCTGCGTGGTCTTTTTTCCACTGCTAGTATTCATGTTATGCTTGTAGATAGGGCTGAATGCTAAAACTTACCAAGGAAAAAAAAAAATATTGCTTGTTGAATCCATAGGTTTATCCAGCTTGCTAGTTAGCCAAATGAATAGTGATGCCAAAAAAGGCCAAAGATGAGAACTGCATGGCTGTGACTGGGAGGCACACCGAGAGGGGTCACAGAAAGGCAGGATATCTTAGTTTAGCAGGAAGGCAGACAAACTGAAGGCAATTGTAAAATTATATCCATTGGGATCAATTGCAATATTTGTAGTTGCTGCATATTCATGCTGGTTTAGGAATATACTGCTAAAACAAATAAACAATCCCAGGAGTTTGGAATACTAATATGTTTAACCAATACAGAGTTTTTTGCTTCCTTGAAACAGTTCACTAACATACGGTTTTGCTATTTCACCTCTATAAAGGTCAAATACAAATTTACCCTGTAATGTCTTTACTGATTCAGCGTAACAAAAATGAAGTTTTCCCATCATTGCAGACTATAAATCACACAGACTATTCTTTGGATAGATTTCAGTTGTCATTTCTTATATATAGTACTTGAAAAATTATTTCTAACCACAAGTTGAACTTCTGTAACAAAGTGCCTATTCATTAGACATGATATTTCCTGGATATCAGAAAGGTATCTGCAATAGCCTTTTATCAAAGAAAAGATAAGATTCCTCCTTTCCCTGTGACTGAGCCAACCCCAGCAAGGATCAAATAGGGGAGTTCTATAAGGGAGTTTTGTATCCTGTTGCAGGTAGTTAAGTCAATTGCTTTTCATTTGGCATTAGTAAAACATCTTGTCCAGTTGCAGTTTAATCCTTAACAAATGTCCTTACCTAGAAACATTTTGATGTTTAAATTTATTAAGCATACTTGCAACTGAATTGGCATTGGATCTAAATATGCATTAGCATATTAGCACCTAACTAAAATGTCTGTGATCGGAAGGTTGACTAGTAAAGGCTACTGTGTCCCCTGGCAGAGATTTTTTTTCCTATCAAGATGCTTTTCAGGTATCCATGCTGTACAGGTGTGTTTCTCTTCCATGAGTTAGGACAGGAATATTGTTCCTGGTGCCTCCATGGAAGGAATTACACTTTCTGGTTTTAAACTCTGAATGTTCCTTCAAATAACTTTTTAGAAAGGCATGAATTACTTGGACATTGAAGTAAATAAATAAGCTTACTGTTAATTCCTATATACTCTTGTATGCACCCCATACATGGATTTCAGTATTTTGCTACTAACACCATTTGCCTTTCATTAATTTAATTTTACCACTTGCAAGCAGTTTAGGAAAAATAAATAAATGCAAAAGGATCATTGCCAGGATAGATCAAATTTGTTGCTTTCCATTCTTGATCTATCACTTAAAAACAAACAAGCAAGCAAACAAACCCACAACACACAACCACCACCAATCTATAAGTCAACAGTGTAAATGTTTATTTACAGTATTTAAAAACAAAACAAAAACACCTTATCCCTGACCTAGTGTGATAAATAATCAAGACTGGATTAATTTAAAACCTGTATCCATCCACAAAGCTATCGGTCATAAGAAATTTATGTGAAGAATGCAAAGCTGTAGTCTCAGGCACTTGCAGTGTGGAGCTTACTAGCTGCAAGATTTAGCTCTTACAAAGTTTTGACTGGATTTTGTCATATACACAACTGTGGAGTGCTTCAAAAGCATTAACATTAGCACTTTAGATGGAATTAAGTGTTGCAACGTGCCAAACTCTCTTCCTGTTTTCAACATTTTTCCTTACTGAATTTGGCAGCAAGAATACATAGAGGACACACTGTATTGTTGTCCCTGCTCAGAAGAAATGGAATTAGGAGAAAGAAGCAGTTGGGCACACTTTAATGTTTGCACTGGAGGTGATCTGATTACAATAAAAACTCCTTATATCAAAACAAGGACTTACTCTTTAGAATACGATGAGTCTGGCATGGTGTCTGCCAAGAACATAACCAGCAAAGTGCTCGGAAGGGAAGGAATTAAATATTCTTCTTCTTCTCCTGGGGTGCTGCTGAAATGAACCCTAACTTAGAACACTTAGACCAGTGTCATTCCCGAGTTAGACAACTTTACTGAATTTATTCTTTAAAGTGCACATTGGTTTGTATATGGCAATGCAAGTCTCACTTCTCTACTGAGTGTCCTGTCCTGAGTACTAACCACAGCTAGTTGCATGCATAAAGACACAGTTATATTCTAGAAAGTAGAAGTTTTCAGTAGTTGAGAAAGAGACACAGTAGTAGCATTTCTGCTTCTTCAGAAGGGAATGCAAACAATTTTTTTCTGTGACAATAATTGTTTACTAAGTCCTTACATATATTGGTTTTTCTCATAGTCATATTTTTGGGGGAGTCTGGAAGAATGGGTGCTAGGAATACAAATTCTTTCAAATCTCTTAAAAAAACAAATTGAAGACAATTATTTACCCCTTTTCTCTCTACCCCCAAAGAGCTATTTATTTATGAGAAAACAAACATGTCAATGTTGCACTGTGGACTGTATCACCACTTGATGTTTTATGTGCCTCAACTGTTGTGTTTTCAGATTGCAAGCCCCAAGGGGCAGGGACCATGTCTTCCTTTGTTTGTAAAGCACTGAGCCTACTGTCAGCACTCTATAAATAAGAAGTAATTATAGAGTTATGCACCCATGTATTTTGAAAGCTTGGGTCTGCTACTGTCGAAATCCAAGGAAAATGTTCCTTCTTACTTCAGGGACAAAGGGTAACATACTGTATTAGCTGACTGAATTTGTTTTACATTGGGAGGTGGGTGTTTATTTGAGGAAAATAGACTAAAAACTATAATGCATCCTTTTCAACCAAGGTGCTTTATTATATGAAGCTGTATTTTAATTATGTTAAATGAATATGTAAGAGGTGTTGTGAATTAAAAATGCTGTTTCAGAAGATGATAACCAGTTTTCCAAAGCTAACAGCTTATTTATGCAATAGTAAAATAAGAAATGAAACTCCTACCAACTATGGAAAATTGTAATTAGAATGGAAAAATTCCATCATTCTACCTAGTAGACACAAAGGTTTTTCTGAGTGCAAGGAGTGATGAGAATACTAGAACAAGAATGGGAAAACTGTTTAGAGCTACCATGTAATCTGAAAGGCACACCATTTTTTAAATGTATGTGAACCATACTTTAATGCTGAGACCTTGTGTGTTAAGGTTCTGCCTGAAGTGAATTTTTACGGCCAATTTATAAGGTTTTGCAAACAGGAGTTTACAGTGGAAACAGTGACTCTTTGACTTAATTGTAGCAATGTCAATAGCATTGCTGTAATGAGCATCTGGCTACATTCCATCTGTTGACCACACCAATGGGTTTTGTGTATCATAAAAGAAGTGTTTCCCCTCCATATTTGATTTTCCACGTCAATCCCTCTATGCAATCCAGCCTTTTCAGTTTACTGGAATCCCAACATGAGACCTGTGGAACTGAGGGAGATGAGTGTGTGCTCATATGATAGAGACAGCCCAGCTGTGACCTAAAAGTAATCTGGAAATATTACACTGATTTCCTATCATGGAGAGGGCTGTGGAAGATGTATAAAGCATGGAGCTCAAATCTCTCTGCAGCAGTACTAAGGTATTCCTGAAAGTCTAACCACCACATCTCAGGACAAATCATTTCTATAGTGCCACACAATTTCATCTCCAGAAAGTATGAGATCTGGCAAGAAAATTATCTAAACCAATTTCATACTAAAATCTAGAACAAAAAATAGAATTACAGAATAGGTAGTTAAGGAGAAAGTCTATGATAGTTCAAGACATCTGCATTATAGTATCACAATTTGTGAGCATCAGCAGTGGAAATTACCTAAATTCTGGTTCAAATAAGAAGCTAGAAATTAATAACATGCTGGGGAAAAAAGTACTATTCTCATTCACTTCACCTAGAGCAAACTTCCTGTGGTCATTATTTCAGGCAGCATGAAAAAACATACAGTAAGCATCTTTTCTTGCTTCAAGAAACATACTGAAATATCAGCTCTATTTCATTAAGATCGATCCTATCAAAACTGTGCAGTTACCCATGACAGGGGCCACCTGGGAAATGGGGGTCCAGGTAACACTTAAAGATATATTACATATGCATTAAGAATAGGGACCAGTTCACAGTCTGCACAGTCTGTGCAGCTACATCAACTCCCAAAAGTATAAAATACAGCAGGATGCTATTTCTAGCCTTTAAAATCAACAGTGTATCACTTTTTCAAAGGGTCCCTCTAATAACTTATTCATGATACATAAGGTTTCTTGTATTCTGACTCACATCTGCTTCTAAGTCTTATCAGTCACTCCTCCATACTGTGCACTTCGTTAAATCATCAAAAATCCCTGATTTGTGTTTCAAAGGAAGCACCACACTGCTTTAAAATTATGCTAAAAGATGAACATCATAGATGATCCTACTAACTTGAATGTATGCTTTTATGATTCCTTTAACTCTTATTTTCATAGTTTATACATAAATATTTTTCAGTAGGTAAAAAGAAAATGAATGTGATATCAATGCTACTGAGCTGCCTTTTTTTTTTTTTTTTTAAACCACCATTATTATTTACAGTGTAGAAAATAGAAAGCAGAAACCAGCTGAGGTGTCACTCTTTTAATTCACAGTAGGGCAAAATGATTACCAGGTTTCAATCCAAAATATGCAGTTGATGGGCTGGATTCAGAAATCAGGTGGGAATTTGGCAAACTGTTTTGCAGAAATTGAGACGGATTACTTTATCCTCATGAACTGAAGTCCCACTAGAAAATGCTACTCAGCTATAAATGCAACCAGGACTTGAAAACAGACCCTTTAAAGATTTGCATCACACCTAGGAACAAAGCAGAGGCACAGACTGAAACTAAGTAGTAGACTCAAAGCTACACACATAAAATTCCAAAGTGGAGTTTCAACTTTAAGTTCTTATACTAGCTCAAGTTTGAAACTAAAAAACAAACCAGGCCTTTCTTAAAACAGTCTGAATGCTAACACTAATTATGTGAATTGGTTTTTAAACTAAAATAGGCAAACAAAACACTAAGGTTTTATTTTAGCCACTGAGAAATAAATGCAATTTAATTAAACACTGTGAGATCTTTTTTCTCCCCTATAATGTATTTAGTTATGTATTGTACTTAGTATTGTATTTAGTAATGTATTGTACTTAGTAATCACCTTTCAATAATTATTATTGTTTGAATTTAATTTTTTAAAATAATGACTTTTTTATTGCAAAAAATTCAATTTAGGGGAAAATTTCTTTGTGTTTAAGAAAATAAAAGGGGCACTTGCCTCATCTTTTCTTCTGCCTAGTAAATAAATAAATAATATTTTTATGTCTATGGCAAGTTGCCAAAACCTAAATTCGCCTACTTAAGAGGCTGATAGAGCTGCTATAGTCACTACCACTTTGAAAAACTGAATGAAAACCAGGGAGGCTGGAAATTACTTGGTTTACATTCCCTAATATATAAGAGAAAAGAAAGAGTGATAATGGATACAGTGAGAGTAGCAATGCCAAAATACTCCAGAGTCCATCTGCTTAAAAACAATGACAAAGGCAAACAGTCTGATAATTCTCTTTGCAAACATAGATGTTCTAACTGCTTTTCATTAGCCTCATTGATTGGAACTGGCACTAGAACTTTTTCACTAAGTCACTAAAATTGTAAAAGAATTTAAATAAAGCAAAATTTCTTTTTGTGCTCTACCTTTACTGTAAATTCTTTGCTTTCCCAGAATGACCTCACAGTGTCTCACCAAACACTTCTCAAGATTTTTCCCACTATGGGGGCTCTAATTCACTCCCTCTTTTTATTCCCCCTAGAGCCTCTACATACTATAAAGTTATTTAAAGATAATAGGGTCTGTGAGTCCCAGGAAGCAACAGAACAAAGAACCTAGATTAGAATGCTTCCTTCAGGTTTGCAATTTGCTTCATGGCAGCTAGTCAAATAGCAGCTTGAAAGCAGCCAGAATAGGCACTTTCCTTTAGTGTCACAGTGGTTTCATATTCAAAACAAAGTGCTCTAACACATCAACACAAAACCTCTTAAAGTGTTAGTAGAAACGAACATCTTTAGAGTAGACAAGTTTCTGCTGTTACTACTACTACTATTATTAGTAGCAGCAATATTACAGTCTTTGCTATTATTATACTGAGCTATCATACCTACCTTGTGTAAAACAAATGCAGGGCATGGACAGAGACAGGAGGAAACAGGGAAAGAAGAGTTCTAACCTTTAATGTTTTCTGGAGTGTGAATTTTTGTTCTGTGGTACTTTTTTGTGTTGTGTGGTTAATCAGTACCTTCACACAGGTAAACCTGTGTATGCTTTTTAAAAGTCTTGTCATTAGTATTTCTTTCACAAAAATACTACTAGTGGTCAAGCACTATCTTCTTATCTCTGAATAAACTTTAATTGCATTTGTTTTTTCTGAAATATTTTCTAAACACACTAATATGCGCTTGAGGCAAAGCCAATGAAGAAGCTCCTATTTAAATTCCTGTTGTTCCTGATACATAAAATGAACCTTATGTAAGATACGGCATGATTTGCGTGGTTATCATTTTAAGAAGAAATAAGTTTTGTTCAAAGTTTCAGTCCTGAGAATAAGTTATCTCAGACTATAGGAAATGTATGAGTTAATGATTCCAAGAGCTAAAAATAAACTTGGGATAACATCTACATGTACGCCAATAGGCAACAGCCAATTTTTGTAACAATATAGACATCAGACCCTTCATGAAGCTTTTAAAACCAGCTTCTGCAAATGCAAGAAAATGCTTATTTGAGTTTATTGTAAAACTGAAGGTTACATTACATTAAAGATGTAAAATGGAAAGATTAGAAATAGTGCATGAAGGGGACAAGCTAAACCATATTGCAAGTAAGTTAAATTTGTTCTGTCTCTCAAGTGCAATTGAATATAAAAGGGGTTTTATTTTGAAAATGGTTTTGGCATCTCTTGAACTAAAACTGAAACACAGGCAAACCTAGTATAGAGTACAACTGAAAATATACTGGTTCAATCCTCTGGCACAAAAATTTAGCAATCACACATTTAAAAAAAAAAAATCATTAAAAAGGCAGGAGATTAGTTTCTCATCTCATGTATTATTTGAAAATATACCTTAAGAGACCCATTTATACCTAATGCAATTTGAGTGGCATCCACTGGGTTTAAGCAGATATTAGATCTGTTACTCTGTTGTACATAACCAAAAATTGAACGAGAAGAAACCAGATATGAGCAGTCCTTTAGCCCTACTTATATTCTAAAAACCTTCAGTATCTGCCAAAGCACTTGGAATCATTTAACCGACAGATTATTTGCCCAATATCTTTCACAGCATTTAAAAATAAAGTTTCATGTACATGTTCATATCTTCATTAGCATTTTGGACCAGTAAGGTTTACTTTTCACTGTGCAGACTATGGCAGCAGACATGCTATAAGAGATTGCTAATTGTGAGTATCACGAAGTATAAAGTGGTCTCTGAAAGAAGGCCTACTTGGCAGCAACTGTGAAAACTGAACCAAGGTATTTGAGAAATAATCTGCTGCTGAATGTGGTCTTACAAGTGCAGCTTTGGAAATGAAGATAAAAGAAACTACTGCTGTCCAACCATAAATCTCTTCAGGTTAAAAAAACAAAAAAAAAAAAAAAAAAAAAAACAAAAAAAAAAAAAAAAAAAAAAAAAAAAAAAAAAAACCCACCCAACAGATAAGCCATCAAAAAGGCAAATCATAATCATAAGGCATGGCAAGAAGGAAGTCCTGCTGAACTACTACCAAGGGTCAGATGAGCTCCTCTGTGTCATTTAGTTTACAATTACACAAGTGCAATTTTTTTCAAGTACAAGACATAAACGAAGAAAAACGTCTTTAGCTAGATTTACACAGATCTTCTAAGATTGTAATTAAATAATGCACAAAGCTCAATTTCAGCATTCCTTATTACTAGCCATATTAAAAAGACCAAGACCAGTAAATTGGGAGGTAAAGCTGCTTTAGCAGTGATGCTTATCTGGCTTCAACAGATCTTTCCTCATGTTTCAATCACAGAACAGCTGCTGTCATCCTACTGAGAAAATAGTGATGGCAGAATGCATAGCAAGCCTTAAACTGCTAACACAGGAGCCTTATTGTGGAAATAACTCATCTGCAGTTAAACTTCACATACAGGAAAGCTTGTGAGTGAGGTGAAAGGATGGATTTAGAAGTAAGATTCTTTCATAGTCTTGTGCTCCCTTACCAGAATGACAGCTGTGAGCCAAAACAAGGCCTTGTTCTAGAGGTGATGCACCTTGATCTCTTTCAAATAACCACAGAGATGGTCTTTTAAGAGTCAGTCTGTTGTAATGTTTCCAAATAACATCACTGACCCATTAAAAACCTTTAAGACAAAGTGTGGTGTGTATTAATGTTGACAGAATTATTAACAAAGAGATTTTGTTTTTATAGTAAACTGTTCCTGCTACCTTTAAACCGCTACTTGGTGCAGGGGTTTTGCTTGGCTTGCTTTGGTTAAGATGATAAGAATGTTATGAGGGCTTTTTTAATGAATATAAATTTTATCGTTCCATGAATCATTTGAAGAAATGTGCTCCCCTAGTCAAAGGATTTAAAACATTATAGTTTCAATAAAAAATAATGTTCTAATTCAAAAGCAATAGTGAAAAGTGATCACTTCAAAAGTAGGACAGTGCATTCAGACATCATGTCCATAGAAGGAAGGAGAGAATTCCCTGAGCAGCTTAAACAAGGACCTTCTGTAGCTTTACATTTGGAGCAGACAAGAAGAAAGCAAACTCCAATTGATCTAATTTCATTCAGTTTATATATGAATGAGAACTGTGTGCTTTTAAAAACATTCACATATTTTCTTTAATACATGCAAAACATTGAAGTCTTCAATAGTTATGTAAACTTTGTAACAGAAATTAACTCATTTTAGGAGGATGAGTGTCATTCTCCCCTAAAAGGACGATAGGGAAAACAAGAAGTGAAAATCATTCCAGGATTTCACATCATTCCTATTGCTTCCAGGAAAGAGCTGCTAATATGTAAAATCTCTACAGATTTAAACAACAAACCACAAGGACCAACATATTGACCTTCAACCTAAAATAACTTTTAATGTATATTGACCTTACTCATACAGTTGTTTCATTGCCTTGATAAATAAAACAGAATATTAAGCACACTGCATACTGCAACTCTGTTAACATAAGAAATTCTCATGAAGAAATGTGTGTAAGGAATACCTCAGACCGGGATGTGCTCACTTTGCCAGTTGCTAACCACTCTGGTAAGTAAAACTTCCTGCCAATATGAACAACTAGATCCTATGGGAAGCAAAACTGGCATACTCTACCTCATCACATTGGCCCTCATACCACACAGCAAGTTAAAGACACATTGACTAATACATACACCAACACATACATGTTCTGCTTAAACTGTGGATGAACAGCAAATGGAGACATTATTCCTGAGTAAGTTCTTTATATGCCACTCCTTTCACTGACTCTTAGAGGGTGGTACTGTTCAAGGTAGTCTCCCAAAATAATAAACAATATTTGACTAAGCATACAAAAAAGATACAAACCATATGGCTGAAAATGCAAATTAAATGGGATGGGTAAATGCCAGATGGACTTACATTCATGTGGGTTCAGTTCAGGTATAAGTGATTGGAATGACGGACGCTGAAAGCTTTCAGTCACTATACATAAATAGAAATGAGAAAAAAAAACAAAAAACAAAAAAACAAAAAACAAAAAAAAACACCCCAACTTTGGCACAGCTATTCAATCCCCTGACCCTGGCAGGAAAATCAAGACAATTGACCAAGGGAATTTAGATTTAGACTTCCTTGAAGATGGTAGGATAATAGAATAGTACATTAACAAATATATCATATTCACTAAACAAAGAAACATCTCATTTATTCTTTCAACTCCAAACACTGATATGTTTCAATGCGTGTCGATTTTTTAAGCATTCAGAGAATGCTTGAAAGCAAAGAGGGGAAAAACTATCAACTTTATTTTCCATACAATGTTCTATACCTTTCTTGATTCCTCCTTAGCTCCTAAAAATTATTTACAATTTGAGGAATTCTGGGAAGACTTATACAAGTCTTAAGACTCTACTGTTCACCAACTGAAAAATAGAAGACAAGCTATTATTAACCATGCAAACTGGTTAGTTGCTTTCTTATTGTTGTTTGTTGTTTTCTTCAATCTAGCAATTTATTTAGCAATAAACATGAAAACTTCCTTAAAAGTTACTGACCATGCATAATTTTCTGCTTTAATTATTTTGATTGTTCTTGTAATTTGAAAGATTTGGAAACTATTAAGAATTGTAGGGGGGGAAAAGTTATTTCCCTAATTCAAAACTGAAATGTAATAGGAGATATAATATTTAATGCATAAAATAATATGCAATATGAACTCATTACTTGTCCAGCATTTCAGGAATCTCTAACCTCATCATATATTTTATTTTGTATTCTATATCTAACTGCATTGTACCTGTATATTTCTAAAGCCATCATATAAGTCAGAACTCTCCATTCACTAATGGCCAATTCTTAAAAAAACTAAATTGGAGACTCAATGTGGCCTGTTTATCTGTTTTGTTTAATCTAGACATCTGACAAGAAGAAAAAAAAAAATCAGATAAAATGTCTTTTCCTGAGTAGCTTCAATTAGCTTTGGAGAACAAAAGAGCTGTTCAGACTTCTCTGAGGGAGTAGGGCTTTCTTAAGAATTGACAAAAAGCCATAAAGAACGAAGAAAAGTTTTCTTGCTGCTCATATGCTATTACTAGCTCTCAAAAGCACATAAAAGCATCTGAAACAAATAATAGCACTTGTTTCAATATTGGTTTAATAGTCTGTTGGGTCTTTTTTCTTAAAATTTGACCTGTTCTTTAGATACTAAGGATGTGAATTATGTCTTCCTTAATAAAATTCACTGGACAGAGACGTAAATCCATTGTAGGAGAAGAATTTTAAACCTTGAAGCACGGTGTTTAAAGACTTCAACTGCTGAATCAATCTTTTTTATACCTTGATAATATCACTGTACACTAGGAGTGGGATTTCTTTAATCTGCTCACTTGACATCTGCTATACCTAAACTGTTCCTTTTTTTCCTCTGGTCTGTAGATGAGTGAAGATAATTTACCTCACTGTGCTAACGTGACTATTTCTTTCTACAGAACTAGTTTTGGTTATGCTTTGTTTTAGTAAGATAATTAATACACATTTTCTAACTCACTCAAAAAAAACCATCAGAAGATTCATGTGGGGGAGACAAGAGGCTGTGTATTCTACATCTCCATCCATACTAAACCATGATAGTTTTAGAACTATCATGCAATGACTAATCTAGAGCAGCAGAGAGTTTGTTAGTTATTACCTTTAGCATTTAATAAACAATTGTATTCTGTTCTGGAAGCTGGATTTTTACATTCATAGCCCAAAGTAAACAACATCAAAACAAAAGTTTCTCTAGCATAACTCAGGCACAACAAAGGGAAAAAGAAATCCCAGGTTTTCTTTGTACCTCATCTCTTTCCACTTTCCTCCTCTAGGGTTTCAGCTGTGTGCTGCTTATTTTATGTATCTGCAGAAGGAAAACTACGGTTTGGCTATTTGGAAAACTTTAACAAGTTAAAAAATAATATTAGAAAAGTCAGACTACAATATAATGATCATGAAAGCATGTGAACAGAAGCAAAAGTTAGATTACATATTTTAGACATATTTCCTCAAACCAGTAAGTAGATATCTGCGGGCTGCAATACCCATGATTCTAATTTGGAGAAAATTAGTTGAATCTGTGGTAGGAGAGCAGATGAACTATCAACACAGGCATATTGAATAAACGGATGTAGGTGAGATTATACAAAGATCAAGATGTAAGAAAAAAGGAGACAAGATAAAATGGAAACAGAAGTAACCTCAAAAAAAAGCGGGGGAGAAAATAATTTGAAGAGAGTAAAGAAATAATGATTCATTCTATATTTCTCAGTCCCTTTTTGTTCTTCCCATATCCTAATTTTATCCCTCAATGTAATTCATGGCATACAATTTATTTACCACTTTCACTTATTCTGCCGGTTTTTTGTCTTATATGTTGAATCTTGCCAAACCTAACTACACCTTATCCTGGCACCTTTCTGCTTTCACCTGCCTGAAAACATTCACCATGGTTAGGAAGTCTCTCTCTACCTCTTACCACATACAGCAAGTACAGGTTTGCAGAAATCACTTTTTGTCAATCTACAGCCTCAGAAAGCCAATTCCCAACTTCAAAACCAGTCTCTTCCTTTCCATTGATACATCAACCAACCCAAACTATCTTCCTTCCTCATTACTGACAGAAGAAATGAAAAAACAGAAGCAAAAGACAGTATATTATTTGGCTAACATTGCTAACTTTTAATCCAAGCAGAGATGCAGAGTTGATGAACTTCAAGTTCCTTCACAAGATTAGTAAAATTGAAAGTTCATCAATATCTTACAAATATAAAAGCATATTTCCTACTACCTCATCATGCTCCATCTCTGCTACTGGGCATAGTTGTATGTCACTGGAATACTTGTTTCAAGGATCACTGTTATAAAAGTAGAGGCACTGAAATATTCAGCAGTTTGACAGAATCCAAACAATTCTTCAGGAGGCTAATTACCCCTAAGTTTTAAAATAAGTATAATCTACTACCAGAATCAGCATATTACTCATATGTTGGCTCATCTCATTAAGTCTGCCTGCAAAAAAAAAAAAAAATCATTAAAAGGGGACCAAAAAAAAAAGAATTTTTGATTAGTCAATTGCAGATTTAATATCCTATTGTAATATAAATTTGTGCACATCCTATTTACAAAAACACTGGTTGCAACAAGGCAGTTTGAAATGAAACCAGACTTTTTCATGACCCCACTTCCTGTAAGTGGTTTAAAACTCATTTTTTTCCATTTTAATCCAGTATTTCAAAGCAGCATCTGGGCAAAATAAGCTTTTAATATAGACCAGTGATTTATTTATTGCTTGCAACAGTATTTGGCAATCAAAATATGCATGCAACAACTTCATGCAAAGCAATTGCACAGTCATTCAGAAAAGCAAGCACTTGTAAAAGACAATTAGTTTGCTAAGAAAGAAGGCAGGCAGTAACATGCATTTTGAATGACATGTCTAAGTTTCAACAGCAGCTTCCAGGAAACATTTACATTTGAAAAATCTCTGCTTTGACCTCTTTTACCCCAGTTTGCTTGCTGGCAGATAGGAGTACATGACAAATGAACCTAATTTAAGTGGGCTGAATGCCAGATTGCCTGTTAAAAAAGAGCACTTGATTGTACATTAGGTGAGAGGTCAGTGACACTGAACACCAGCAGGTGTAATAACAACCGCAGGCTTTTTGTAAAGGAAATGCAAACAAGAATTCACCCCGAGGATATTCAGGATAGTGCCTATCTGCTTAGGTACCAAGTGATTGGCAGTTAGGATTGCACATCAGGATACTTGGTGATGCTTTGTTAAGCTATATCATGACAGGACTTTGAACAGTAAGCCATGAAAGATGGAGTCTTTTGCTGAAATCATAAACCATGAAACTAGTCATTGAAGAAGAAAGAAGCTTTTCTACTACTAAAAAAGCTTTAAAATATACAGAACAAATAATTCTGCGTCTCAGCAACTGTTTCCTCCACACTACAAAACTTTTATTCACCTGTCATCATTTAAAAACACCAATGTTGGAACTACCTGATCGTGATTTTTTTTAAACATTTGCCAATGGAATATTAGGTTCTTCCAATCTGTGCAGATTCTACCCACCATTTCTGGATGAATACAGAAGAACAATAAGTAAATAAGATTTTAAACCAGTGACATTGCATTTTATTATTTAATTTGTCAAACACTCCATCTGCAGATTTGGAAGCTTTATATTCCTACTGCTGTCTTTGGATCTAAAGAAAAGTGATTGGTTGATCAACAATATTTTCCTTATATAGAAGCTTGCTAAGATTGCATTTTAACACCAATCGCAAAGCACACAATTTATAGCAATCATGGTGCAGTCCTGTAGCAATGACATTATCCAGTACAGCTTTTATATATTTAGGGACTTTATTTTCTAGAATAACACATCAACACTTTATTTCTGGAACACTGGGGTCTTTTTTGGCTAAGATTTATTTATTTCATGTTGGTTTAGAAGCTGACCAAACATCTTTGTCTAAAAATTTAGTCATGGCATTAAGAGCAACACAGAGTTCCTAGGTAACAACATACATACTTCAGTTCATTATTGGCACCAGAATCCTAGCAGAAGCTGTCGTATGTGTATCTGGAGCATCACTGTTATGAGGACAGGCTACGGCAGTTGGGCTTCTGTAGCTTGGACAAGAGAAGGCTTTGAGAAGACCTTGTAGTTGCCTTCCAATATCTCAAATGTGCCTACAGGAAGGCTGGGGAGGGACTATTCACAACGTCTTGTAATGATAGGACAAGGGGGAATGCCTTTAAACTGGAAGAGGGGAGATTTAAACTTGATGTTAGGAAGAAGTTTTTTTACAGTGAGGGTGGTGAGACACTGACACAGGTTGCCCAGGGAGGTTGCAGCTGCTCCCTCCCTGGAGGTGTTGAAGGCCAGGTTGGATGGTTCTAGTGTGAGGTGTCCCTGCCTATGGCAGGAGGCTGGAACTGGATGAGCTTTGATGTCCCTTCCAACCTAAACCATCCTATGATTCTACAATTTGATATTGCCTAATAAAATTATGAGGAAAATAGTTTGCTTAGTAATTAGCTCACTGCTTTCCATTTTCTGATATACATTGTGCTGAATTCACAAATATGACAGCTGCTGCTTGGTGGGAGAGATGGCTTGATTATCTGTCATTTTAAAATATTATGTTGCAATTAATAAATTTTTTTTTTCATAAAATTATGCTCTAACAAACATTCCAAGTGAGGCTAATTATTAAAATACTTGCTGGTGAGTATAGAACAGTAGCGGTGGTTTATATTTAGATTTCAGTCATTATGTTCTGATGTGTACTGGAAAATTCACAGTCATGAAAATGAGAACAGCACAGCAGACACACTCTCCATTTTAAAAGTTCTTGTATGAAACTTTGTCCTTAAAGATGTCAGGGGGACAACACTAGATTTAATGACTTTACTGTGTCGCTGTACTGTAAGTTTTTCAGAACAGTCCTGGATTCTTGTGCTGTGTTTTTCCTCTTCAACAAACACACATTTTCCACATAATAAATAAAATGAGAGGAAACCATGAGAAAATAAAGTTTTCTAAAACCAGTATTACACTTCTGGAAACAAAATGAAGCACCCACTGTCATTACTTCTGAAGTAAAACCACTCTGTGGCTTACAGATCTTCCAGCTGGTCAAGTCTGTTTCTGAATGGCTTTTTATGTATGAAACCATGCACAACCACACCCTACACTATTGTTTCACCATACTCCAAATTTACAGTGCAGCTATTAACAATTTTCTCCAAATACAGAAACCATACACAAGTGAAGTACATGTAACAATTCACTTGTTGAAAGAGTTTGTTGTCTGAAAACATAAATGCAGTATCATAAGGTGCTTCACAATTCTTCCTTTAGGTTACATGCGTTGGATCACATAACTTCATGAACATGAATGCACAAAGATGGTGTTTGAAATATTTCTAACATCAGTTTTACCTGAAGTTTCCTTTATGAGTGCTAAGGAGACACTTAGTTTTGTCCCATCGGTCCATTTAGGGGAGAATGTACTTATGTGTTAATCACCTGCTGGGTGATGGCAGGGAATCTGTCCTTTGATCAAAAGGAGACATACTGGTTTTACTTTACATTCTGTCTCTCCAGCTCTCAACTGGCCCATAGCTGGAGGGATTCATTTCAGGATTTTTCTTTATTCCAAGTATTCTGTTACTTGCTGCATACCACCACCCAAGACATCAGGGCTAAAACCAAACACACTTTGTGGTACACCCATATGACAGACTTCAAAATGGAAACAATATTTAACTTAAACCTGTAAGATCAAGTTTGCTGAAATCCTGCAACACATGCAGCTTTTGAACACTTCAACGTCGGATCAAAGTTTGATAGACAGAGTCAAGGAGAGGATCAGTACATTTAAACCTATCAATCCAACAGGAAAAACAGAGTACATTGGTCAAAGTACAGTTGGCAGTAGTCATTCTGTCTTGCTGCTAACAGCAGTTAAATATAGCTGGAAAGCTCAAGTTTTTTCTCTGTTGAGTATCTTTTTTCTGTAAATAAGGTTCTCACTCAGCTTGTCTTAAAATATAATCTTAAAAGTTACACTGCTTTTCAAGGAAAAGTATCTTTCTCCTTATTCTTATATTGAATGACCTTTTTCAGATAAAACTTTCCCAAACTTTCTTCAAGCAATAAGACTGTCTCTGTTGAGGATTCACATACAACTCTAGAATTCACACTAATACTTCTCTTTCCTACAAAATAAAAACCAAGGTCCTACGAACACTGCAGAATTTGAACGAGAGAACTTATTGAACAAGTAAAAGACATCTAAATGAAAGAAATAAGTAGCTGAGTCCTCTCTTGCAATCAGTTGCAGGTTCACTTCTAAAACTATTACTACTATGTATATTTTTTGAACATACATAATTTTTCTTGAAATTAATGATAATTTTATTTCTAAACATTTTCCTACCTATTAATTACACATTGGAAAGAATTTACAAGACTTTACCTTGAGGTAAACTGATATGCAACACCACAGTTGAGAAATAGTTCATTTCAGTTATAAAGCAGCTAACAATAAGACAGTTTCTTATTAAAATTTCTGCCACTGACTACAGAAACTGGGCCAATTTACAAACAAAGAAAAAGATCTCCTATGACCACAACTGTGTAAATAATACAATAAAAGCTGAATCTGGTTTAGTAAAGAAATTGGGGGAGTGAGGGAAGGAACCCAGCAAATAGATCTTGAGTGGTTTTAGAAGTTTGTTAAAAAGAATGCATTACCAATCATAAATACTATACAAATAAATGTGGCAGGATATATGTAAATATCTTTACAATTTTCTCAGCCTCAGAGACAGTATTAGTGAAGGTACCCATAAGGTGGGGAAGGAATTATATTAAGTCTAACAACAGATTTAAATACAGTTAGGCAGAGAAGAACAGTTAGATACTTGGTAAAAAAAAATATTCTTTCAGTAGCGTGACATTGAAGGCAAGTGCAACACTGGATCAGGAACTACTATAAAAATATTTATAAAAATGAGTAATGCATTTCACCTTTATTATTTTTTACCCCACAATTAATGCTGGTGGGATACATTATTCAATTAAATTTAAAAAAATGAAATGGCAATCTCAAGAGCAGTTTCCACACAAAAGGCCTGAACACAACTTAATTCAATCAAAATGTTAGGATCTGTTATTACTTACACCCGTATAAATTCCTATAGGGGTATAGAACCTATGTAAGTCAGACCTAAAGCCTCTAACTGCCATAATCAAAATCATCCTAGCTAACAGAATTCCCAAATCATTAAAAACTTACCTCAGTGTTTACATTTGACCCTATCCATATTCTTAGAACTAAAATGAATCCTCATGAAAAGCTAACATGCAGGAGCCAGGTCAAAAGATGTAAAAGACTTCACAAAGAGTGTGACTGGACTGTGCTGCTTTGATGGCTCCAGCAAGTAAAGACTTAGGCTTCAGCCACATTAGGGAGAAGTGGTCATTCAGAAACACTTAGAGATGGACTTCAAGATCTGCTAACAAAGAGCAAAGCTATCTGCTTTGTTTCAGATTTATAACCCAATATATTTCAAGGTCCTTGAAACCATGTGTGACAAAATTAATCATATTATTTATATAATTGGACTAAAGGCTTATTGCAAGATCCATTAAAAACAACAACAACAACAACAAAATTCCCAACACTAAAAAAGCCACACACAACAAAAACAAAAACCTGCACTCCAACAATCAACCCCAATGAAACCAGTTTGAAGAACTGTTTTCCCTAGAATTTAAGAGATTTAATATCCAAAATTACAGCTCCTATATAAGATGGAAAATATTAGTTATTACAGATCTCCATGCTTGCATCTGGAAAAAACATGTATATCTGCAAAATGAACAAAGCGGTTCTGATACTGATTAAACAAGAAAACTGTGCTGCTTTAATTTAAATTATTTTAATAACTTGATTACCTAAACTGGTGCAAGAGTCTTTGAAGTCAAAGTGATTTCAGTAAAAGTATTTTTTGTTTTTACTTATAGACATAATTCTCTTCCAGATTGAACTTTTCCACTTGATGTTACTGCCACTAGCTGCACTTCACTATCAGCTAGATGTTACCACGGAGTTTCCAACAGAGAGTCAGAAACATCAGAATGCTCTCTAACCCATGTTAGGCAATGATAAACAGGCATGCCTGATGAATGGGCATTCATCACTCTTTGAGATAGCCTGACTTAGTTTGCTTCAAGTTGATATGCGACTGTTGGGATGATGTCTCCTGTTGACAGATCTGGGAAGGGTAAGAATCTCTAGCAGAAAAATAATAACCACATAAAGGTGGTGGTAACAATATGATCAACTGGCATATGGCCTATGCCTGTGGACAGACATCCTTATCTACATCTAAATATGTTGCTGAAAGAGATTCCAGATGCTTATTTCTCTCCCTTTTAAGACTACTATTTATTCAAATTTTCCAGTAATACTATTCAAGGGGACAGTTTGGTCATTTTAGTTAAAAAGATATGGTTTAAAATAAAACTAGTACATGAACTGTTTAGCTAGCTTGACTCACTTTGGTATAGCTCAGAGCCAGGCTGAAGAGTTTATGATCTGGCCAGCTAGCCAATATGAAATTCAGGAGGGAATCAGTGAAATCGTCACTGCTCTTCTGGAAAACAGAACTGTAAACATTTTCACTCATGAACTGTTTAGAATCCAAAGATCAAAAGTGAAGTGAAATAAAGCAGCAAGGCTCTTTTGTGATATGCAGGGATATCCCACCACAACTGAAGTTGGACTTTGCCTAGTGGTCTCTTGAAATGAGTAATTAGCACAATAGTTTTTTTTTTTTTTAACAAATGAGAATATTGATGCCAAAACAGATGTCTAGTAAGAGGAATATTAACAGGCATTCCTTCACTATTTCTAATCCAGTACATTTGCATTACAAATTGTATCTTGTTGCATTACATTTGTAACTGGAGTACAAGTATACAAATAGCTCAGTGTTTTTAAAGCAATGTTTCTGAGATGCTTGATGTTGAATGCAATTAAGTCACAAGAACAAATATTTTTCTTAGATTTCTGTATTGTGCTCTCTGTTAGAGAATTATTTATAAATTACTACGCTTTGGCCACTGATTCAAGGCTCCAACTCAACCCTGCCTAATGTGATTGGCAGAAAATAAGAATGGCTGCTCAAGCAGTATACACCTCTTGGAACAGCCTTTGCATCTACACCTCACTCAGTTCCATTTCAACTCTAGCCACCACACCCAGACAAAGTGTTTCAATTGCTGCATGTATGTGATCTGAAAATCTGCATTATAATGCACTGCCAAGGTAACACGAAGCATAAGAGACAGTGACGTATCTCAGAACTGGCTCCAGGTCTTGTGCTTAGTAGTACTGGTTATCTGTGATAGCAGTCATCATCAACGCATTTCCTTGAGGAAGCCAAAACACATGCAAATGACAACTGGCATTGCATCGATATTAAGTAGGTCAGCACAGGAAGGGTTTCCTCTTCCTCTTTTTTTCTTTTTTTTTTAAGGAAATTATAGCATTGTAATTAACAGAAATATGTTTACCTATATAAAAAATAGACAGATATTGGATAATTTTTATTAGGTATTGTTTTCTCTACTTCATTGAACATTTTCTCTTCATAAACTTCCTGGAGAAATTTGTAATTCTTATTAAAAATTGAGTGTTTCCTTCATCTTTTAGTATCCAGCTGGAAAATCTTACATTCAAGTCATATGACCTTTGTTGAGGTGTTTAAGTCAGCTGGTACTTCTGCTTCAAAACAAACCAAGACCTTCCAAGAAAAGCGTTGTGCTGCCAGTCACATATTCACATATTCTAATATTCACAAACTATTTTAAAGACAAATAATAGTAATTTCACATGATAAATGAATATATATAGAATTGCAGTCCAACAAAATACAATTCATAATTGAATTCACCTCTTTAAAGCATATTTTTGCTACTTTTTCCAAGATGTCAGTTTAGCCTCAGGTGTCAAGCTGTATCTAGAATATTTACTTCTTTTGGTGTGAAGTCAGTGGTAATCTGTTTACAATTACACCATTTTGAAACAAGTTTAGCTGTGAAAATACATGCTGCCTTTTCTCACTGTCTGTGGTCTTAAAAATTGCTCTAGTATGTTATTTATTTTTACAATGGAAGATTATAAAAGAACACAACTGATTATTGTAGGCCCTGTGATTGTTGTCTTTAAGCTGACAACATCAAAAGCTTTGAAGTTACATTTTCAGACTGTTTGCACACCTTCTGCACCTGCAGTGAAGAAGCTGAGGTCAAAGTTCAGGCAGAATGGTCTGATTCACTCAGCTAAAATACCTGACAGACAAAAATCTACTGAATTTATATAATAAAATTCTATAGGTAGACATGAAGGTAATTCAGTGTCTCATAAATACCATGGGTAAGATAAGATAAATGCCTGCTGAAGCAAAAGACATCTAGTTTGTACAAATCGTTTCAGGAATACATGCACAGATGTTTTTGTACTAAGACTACAAACAAATCAAAAGACAGAAACTTCTGAGTGAAAACTTAATAGTACAGAAATAAATAACAAGACTTTCATTGACTTCAGTGGGCCCCAGATTTCAACTTCTGACCTTAACTCAAATGCATTAGGCTATAAAAGTGTTGCAGCAGAAATGTAAGAATTTTATCTATTTATTTTCAAAAGAACAATGCTAATCATCTTCACTGATCTTCTATTTCAAAGGAATCACAAAATAAGTTCCATGCTTGTCAAGCAACTTATGTATTTCCAGAATATAACCAAATTTTTTAAAAATTAAAAATATATACAGATAAATAAACCACTATGTACTTTTAATGAAAACCCTCTCTCTTTAATGATGGAAAATTATTATAAAAAATACTAGCACTGGCAAGGCCAACTTTAAGAGAAGAAAAATAAAAGTAACTTTTAAACTAATACAAAATTTCCTAATTAAAGTAAGAACAAATACTTTCATTAAAAATTAAAGTATTCTAGAAGGAATGATGCCTAGTCATCCATAGTTTGCAGAACAAACATTCCTAGGGAGGTTCCTCCTTTTGTTTAGTAAAAAGTCGAGTTGTAGCAAAACAACCATCGTGTCTAAAAGTTCACAAATCCAAAATATCCCTGGAGTCCAGCCAGTGCAGCAACACCCATTTAGCCAGCTAAGCACAGAACTAGTTTTCTGTAAGAACATTACATGCTGCAGTCATGCCCTTTATTTTTTCATTGCTTTGCATGCTACTAAGACTAATTTAAAAATCAACTTTTTTTTTTTTTACCCCAGAATGGGCTAAACAGAATATCCAAGCATAAAGAAAAATAAATTATTCAAAAAAATCTTGACCTGAAATAATGAAAACAAAAGGCAGAACAATAGCTGTCGATGTCTTTAAACATATCCTTATATAGTAAAATGACCTAATTTTATTATGCTTTAACTCCTATTACTAAGTACATCTTCAAAGAGAACTCTCCATCAGATCTCAAAGACAAAGCCAGACACTACATTGTTTTTAAAAAGTCTCCACCTCCACACGCCTTAAAACACACAAAAAAATTCCAACAATTAGAAGTAGTGAACAGTGGCTATTTGCCCAAACAATAGTTAAGATGCCTTATTTCTTCACCCATTTTCTAGACAATTTTTGCTTTGAAGGGTTCTTTTAGAGAATGACACTGATGCCTCCTGAAGAATTGCCTCTGCAGTGTGTACTATGCAAAATTTTTCAATTACAAACTTTATTTTCTAATCCTAAGCTCAAATTTAGCAGTCTAGCTTTACGACTCTCGTTTCAGAATCTGAAGGCATCATTTTCTGCCAAGTACAAGCTTTAGCCTCTCTTTGTTTCAAGTGTGAAGATAACCTTGTTCTAAGGCTAGAACAGACAAACTCACACAAGCACTCCTAAACATCTTTGAAAACATTTCAGTTACCTGACATCTGACAAAGAATAAAGTCTACAGTATTATACAAATAAAATACTGTACAAACAGGTTTGAATTGATTTCTATTGAAGACAAGCATGAACAACTTGTGATAACTGTTTTGCCAGTGTCTGCTGCACTTCCATGGTAGGAACTGGTAAGAAAAACATCTAAACACTTCTACCTGCACACATCAGCTGGGCCATGAATCACATGGCTTCAGTTACCCATGACAGACTACTGTGTATGCTTAATTCTTAAAACTTATCATCACCTACTGATTTTTTTTTCCCAGGAAGAGATCTTGTTTCTAACAAGCCCCAACCAGCGCAGCTACAAGTGCTAGCAAATTTGCTGGCCAGTGAGCTTTCCCTGATCACCTCTGCCTATTGCTTAATGGACAACTAGCTCTCCATAACCTCCATAACATTACAACAGTCTTGCCCTGCCACTCTGTTTCCAGCATCGCTTTGTGTCACTCTTGTGTAGTATTTCAGCACCAAAGTAGTAAAGTTTAAAAGGACTTGACTGATTTTTAACTTGCGACACTTCAAACATAAGTAGAAAAGCAGCCTGCACTATCCTTACTTAGGGAAAGTACTATGTCATGTCCTCAGGAAAACTTTTGATTGCATGAGACTATCAGTATGGTACACAAAACAGGACAAAATTGGGGCTTTCTGTTTTGCAGAAAAAAACCTCCAAATTCAAAAGCAGGTAGTTTATTTCACACTACTGTAACAAAAATTACATTCATTTTCTCTTAGTCTCTTAATAGTCAGTTTTAAAAATTATTGTACAAAACTTTTTTTTTTAAATCAAAACAAATGTTTCGTTGAGAATCCAATCAGTTCAATTGCTCATCCAACTCTACCACTATCATGCAAGAGTTGAATCACCCTGCCTAATCCTGCTGCCACAGCGCAATGAAAGTAACTGGAGTGAACTGTGGCACCTGTCATTGCTGATGGGGAAAAATTGTTCAAGGAGTTTTATAACCTTGCCTCGTTGAAAAGAGCATCCAGACTCCTCTGATGTGCTCTGTCAAAAACACAGGACAGAGCATTGTCTAGTGAAGAGTTTACACCTAGAGCTTCTAAACTGCACAGGAGTAGATTTATCGTAATCACTTCCTTCGATAGTCTGATAAAGTTAACAGTGCCACTTTTAAAGTCATGCAATATTCAAGACACTCCATTTCACCCTCACTATTGACTGAGCTATTAAATTCACTTAGTCTTCAGCCACGTGCATCCAGGCACTATTCCTTTCAATTCATAACTACAGCTTCATAAAGTGGATTTTCATGGGAATATCATACAGCAAGTTACAGCAATAAACTTATTAAAAAAAAAAATTGTGGAAACCCACATACTTTACAAAGACAGTGTCTGCAAGATTTAACTGTATCACACTTGAGATTCTTAGTACTGATTCTATGTAGAAAAAGGAAATAATCCAATTATCCAAAATTTTCGTATCCTTAACAGATCCAGGGCTTTAGTCTATGTGGCAGAAATTACCATACAACCAAGTTATCTTACAACCAAGTAATTTTTCATTGCTGCTCTGCTCAAATATCAGAAAGGAGGAATAAAGACCTCAAAGGCAGTTTATATCACAGCTTTTACTCAAGAACTGGTTTAATATGACAGCTAAGCAGTTGAGGCCTATCTGAGCAACCCCCCAAAGAGTGGAGACTGCCAACTCCTGTGCTCAGAAAGCCAAATCAAGCTGTAAGCTCTCAAGTATGTGCAAAGTAGGGAAAAAAACCTCAGTATATCCTTTGTAAGCATCTCTTTTGTGAAAGTACCTCTTAACAGTGAATATGAGGAAATTTAGATTTTCATAACAGTTCATAGGTCTGGGATCTAAATTATTTTTTCCACTAGAGAAGGAGGTTTATGATGTGAATTTTCACCTTGTGATAGCCATTCCACTAGACTCATGGATATTCTACCTACAAGGACAGGTCTGCTCATGAGTTTCGTTTGGAAGAGAGGCAATGCCTGCTACTAGCTATTTGTTATACTACCTGTGCAGTGCCCCCTTGAAAAGAAACAGCAAACAAGTTATTTGCCAAGGGTCTGGTATATACCAATACCAGATAAATTATGTTGACATTTGAACAAGATCCAGAGAGGAATGCCTGTTCTGAACTTGGAAATATATATGGGTATGCAAAATAAACAAAGATGTGCCCTCCACACCCCAAATGGAAGAACGATGCTGACAAACAGCTAAAAATTGCATTACTTTTAAATAACATCATAAATTGCTATTAAAATCTCAGATAACAGAACTTTCTAATTTCTTAAAACACAACACTAAGAATATTCATAAGCATTTTTTAATGTGTTTATGTGGGGAAAAAAAAAAATAAATTCCAGATTCATCTTAATGCTGCTTTTTTTCAGGAAGGAAGAAAGTGTAATAAAAAAATTCAGAATGTGAGTCACATCCTTTCCTACTATTACCACCTGCAACATGTGCATCCATAAACAGAGAGGTTATCTACACATACAACCTGAACAAGCATGACATATAAAACTGAATCAGAAATTATAAAACTAAAAAAGGATTATAACCACAGGATGATAACCAAAGTTGCTTTCTTTTAAATGTTAATGATATCACAGGATCTGTTACTTTATTTTACAATTGTTCAGTTACAAACTTGCCTGTGATAGAGTATGTATGGCACTCATTTTGCAAGGCAAGGCATGGCTGTTCTAAGTAAATGTAAACCCAAACTATTTTTGAGACTGTACTCCTGTCAAATACAACAACTTACTTGTAATGTGGCTTATAAATCTACTGGGGAAAAAAAACAACCAAAACAAAACCAGCCAAATCATACAGAGCATACTTGGGGTGACAGGAGCAAAAGCAACATAGACTAAAGTAAGGCAGCTTTAGTGACATTCATCTCAAGTTATGCGAGCAGATTTTGCTGCTCTGAACAATTTCATTTTTGTAAATAGAATTGTTTCGTAAGAAGCAGTGACATGACAACTTTTTCTAGGTGCAAACTACCAGGCCTGATGGTCTAAGCAATGTTGAGACCACAGAGATCATGAGCTATAAATTACCTACAGCTTCAAGGCACACATCAAATGAGTATGTACTGGTCAATAACTGACAAGCAGTGACAATACACTATTTACTCCCACTTGAAAGAGATTTTTAAAAGAATAAACTGCACTTTTTACTCTTAAATATCACAAGCAAATTTTTCTAGGAGTGCTAGTTTATTAGATTATTTCAGGCATATATTATACTGATAGATTATAATTTTTTTTTTTATTAAACATCTGCTGTTTTTTCTAAAATTTGCCTAAAACTTTTTAGCTTAATAGATAGTCTTACTTTTCCCCATGCATATTCTAATTTCTATTCTGGTGAAACAGTATGCTTACTCCGTGGCAAACTTTCTTCACTACCAAACTTCCATAGTAATTTTGTACAGATATTATAGTTCTCTTACAGATACTTTGAAGACAATAGAACAGACTAACACTAGTTTAAAGAAAAATCTAGCTACTGAAAAAAAAAAAAAAACAAACCAGGAAATTGTTCAGACAGACACAGATAGAAACAGAATTCTTTTGAAGTTCTGTACCTACCTAGACCTTTAGCCAAAACAGACTACGAAGAAAATTGAAAATACTAGATCATTAAACCATCAGATCTATTTTCTTACTACTCATTGCATATAAGAGGACGTTTTACAGAATCTACAAGAAACACACAGCTTCATGCAGTTTAAAATAAAACAATAACAATTAGACTGCAACTTGAAAGAAATAGAGAAGAAAGTTTCTTACCCCTCAAAACAAAACTGGAACTTTGGTTTACAGGAACGGCTATGCCCATATGCCCTCCTCATCATCCTGTGTGCCAGACATAGGAGATACACAGAGAAGTTGTTCGCATTGGAATGAAAGAAGAAAACATTAGTTACCTTTCTGCATAGAAAAGAGAATTTTCTTTGCTGTTAAAGACTTTAAAAAAAAAAAAAGTCAGTGAAAACTGAAGAAATTCATGTTGCCTATATAAGAATTTGCATCTATGCCAATTAGAAACCCCAAGAACATTGACATAAACATTTTTCCCACCCAGTTAAAACAGTGTGTAAGAAGTCCATTAGAGGATTAAGTATTAAAACATTATTTAATTGCATACAATTCAAAATAACATGGACAGCAGAAAAAGATCAAGCTTTATAAGTAAGCAAATTAATTACTACAATCAAATTGTCTCACATTCTGTTAGGTTAAAAGATACAAAAGTGCTGCAGGATGAAAAGAAATCTGCCCTTAAGGAAGTGGACTTCTCTAACATGCTATCCAGTGTAACATCTTTTAAGCTGTTCTTAAATGCTACAAATTTGAATAACATTAGACAGTTTCTCTCCTTCATTGCATTGTCAACCGTTAGCATTACTCAATTATTTAGAGTTTTAATGATATATATCATAATGGCGATCATAACTATTTCATTCGTGTATTGTTTTCCTGCAGATATGCTGAGAGCTGATGGGTTTTCTTCACATTTACTACAAACTTGAAGTTAAAAAGAACAAAATAAAAACTAAAATAAACAAGGAGAGTGATATATTCTTTCTGGAATCCATTTAGTGAGGATTATATATTTTAAATAATAATTCATTACCTATGCATACACAGACGTGTAGGTGCATATCTATAGCCATATCTAGTTCCACTGTGCCAAACTGATGTGATGCTTTGCTTCTAGATCAAGAAAGTGCCCAACGCTTTTTTTTTCATTTAACTTAGCACTTCAAATAAAAATACAACCACATCATTTTAGATATCCTTAAAATTCACTGATGAGTATTTTAGAAACTTTTAAAAATCACATTCTATAGTTTCAAGACTTTGAAAGTTAGCTGGTGTAACATATTGCTGGCACTTAATTAAATTTAAAACCTAAATAAAATGAATGGTAATTAATTATGATTGAAACAGACAGGAATTTTAGCCTGAAAATATACACTGCCAGTATCACTACTGTTCTTAGTCCATTCTTGGAATAAAAAAGAGCTCCCAGATGTCAACTGTTATTAAAAACCAGATGTTAAGATAGATGTCTTGCATGTTGCTGAATTAAGTAAAGAAATCTGACAGTCCACTATAAACTTAGCTATCATTTAACACAGCAGAAATGTGGATAAATTTTTTATAGCTAACTTGGAACATATCTTAGTTATAAGGTCTGCACGACTACACCACAAAGCAAGGACACAGGCCTGAAATAGTCTTATTTACTTTTGAAACAAAGGGAGAAATTATGTAAAACTTCCTGGGTTTGCCTCACTGAAAACACAAGACCTTCCCTCAGAATTCTACAGGAGCTACTTTTATTCAGGCCTACTAACACTAATTGAACTGACTTTGACGTTGACAAGATTTCTGGCAGAGTAAAGGCTGAAGAAAGACCGAAGGATTTCTTTTCCACCAAGTAGTCTGATCCTATTTCACTAACAGAATGCATTAGGTTAATCTTTGGTAATATCTTTAACAACAACAAAACCCAAAAAAATTGGCAGCTCAGGAATCATTTGGAAATGTCCTAACTACACACAGCTGCTTTGCAGTTTACTGCTTTGTAATTATTCAAACAGGCAGATGTTAATTTTTACTCCAATTATTTGTGTGATGCCTTTTTGGCAGAATTTTAGAAGAGTTTAAAAATCAAATATTGTCAAACATTTTGGAAGGGTATTATGGGAAATTACAAACTATATAGTATGACACTGATCCTGATATGCAATAAGCAATAAATTAAAAGCTGGAGCTCAGGTCATGTCAATCAATGTAGCTTTATTGACTACTGTACCTATCAAAATATCTTTCTATCTTTTTCAATTACATAAAGACTCTTTTTGATAAACTAAGTGCTTTGAAATATTATGTTGAGATTTCTGCAAGACATTTGATTATGTGCAACAAGACAGTGTCAGCAAAATTAGCTCTAGACAGAATGAATGTTGCTGGAGAAAGAGGAGGACCAGAGGGCATCTTTTCTCACCCCAAACTTGGAAAAGCAAACACATTTTGAATTAGCTGAATAACTGTTTATCAGCCACATATGTGTATGACTGAAACTACATGTACACTGATACTTGGAAATGTACAGGGCCAACAGTAGACAGAGAATGGCATCTGAAATTGATAATATCAGAAAGGGCTTCAGAGATCATGGTGGAAGTGAATATGCAATACAATGTTGAATTTACAAGGATGAATACAGGCAGAGAAATAACAAACAAAAAGTTTGCTTTTGCAAATTGCATAGTGTAAGAGCATTAACAGAATTACAAATCTGGTGCTCATGTTATATACTCTTGTGAATATTTGAAAGACTGTAACCAGAGCAGGAAATTACTATAAAACTACTGAAAAAATAAATAACCTAACAGTTCTCAGAAAATTTGAAAATAACTAGAAACACATACAGAGAAGCACACATTTCTCTTGCAGAAAAAGGCTAGATAGAGATCAACAGGATGTGATTACACTTCAACTACAATACTTATTTTTCAACACTACACCAGTTCTGGACAGGACGTTATAGAAACTGAGACACTTTCCGTGTTAGGATCATAACCCACTTCACCTTCAAATCTACAGTTAATAAAAACCTTTTTCCATGTTTTTACCTCGCTTCTGCTTTGGAGAGAACATCTGTGCCTTGACTCTCTTTTGTACACAAGGAGTTTATTCCATATTATCAAATTTTAGTAATTAACATGCTCATAAAGATTAATTAAACAATGATCTGTTTCGACAAACTGAAGAGAAAAAACCCATACTGACTTAAAATGTTTAATATTAAGAGTAGCCTCAAAACTAGTCTCAGCATAGTCTTGTTTAAAAACCTGTATCTAAATGCTAATTAGACTTGATATACCTTGGAATTTCCAAACAACATATTTATAGCAGATAAATAGACTAGCACTAACCGCAGCAAAGGTCACTCACTTAGCATTCCTATTAAAAAAAGTTTCATAATTATGGGGTTTATTACTTAATATGTTATTGTTTCATAGAATGGTTTAGGTTGGAAGTGACCTCAAAGATCATCCAGTTCCAACCTCCTGCCATGGGCAGGGACACCTCCCACTAGAACAGGCCGCTCAAGGCCTCATCCAACCTGGCCTTGAACACCTCCAGGGAGGGAGCAGCCACAATCTCCCTGGGCATCCTGTTCCAGTATCTCATCACCCTCAGTGTAAAGAACTTCCTCCTAACATCCCATTTAAATCTTCCCTCTGCCAGTTTAAACACATACTTTAGTTCATTATGTCTTATATTTATGCTAGGCAATGCACTGATGTAAAACACTTGAGGCTGGATGATAGTTAAGGAGAAAAGTAAAACTCCTGCAGATATTGTAAAACATAATTTATCTTTTTCTTAAAAAAATAAAAATCAAGGAACCATAATTTTATGTACTGTCATTGTTTAAATTAACTGAAGGTAATATGTATAGATGCAAGACCTTTAAGGAATATTAGAAGAACCCAATGATCACCTACTATTCCCATAACACAGGTTGTTTTCAAGCCTGTACTACTTCCTTCCAGTGCACGGGATCAAAATTACGAGGTAAGCTGCAACTATCTCTGTCATTCTGCTGCCTGCTACATTTTAAGGAGTGAACATCTAATGGTGGAAATTCTTAGTGTTATAGGCTTTACAGCAGGAACAACAAAAGCAAGTAAGAGTCAGGATTGCAATTCTCATTAGTTTTATGAATAAACTATTCTAGCAAAAATCAAAGGTTTGGTAGAAACAGATTAAATAAGAGAATAAAGAAGTCTTCATTAATATTGTGAAACAAATTAAGTTTATTACCTATTTCTGCATTCTTGACACACTGTGAGGCAAAATAAAAGCTTAGTTATAGCTTACAATTTATTAATCTTGGATAAGAGGCTTCCAGAAGTATGGTTAGGCTTTCATATCAGAGTGTATCCTAGAGAATCATTAATCTACAGCTCTTTCAAACAATAAATTATAATCAAGCAATTTTTGTGTACATTAACTGCTTTTTAAACTTGGATCTTTCATTGGTTTATAAAGTCATGAATAACAATTCACTGACAAAAACGGCAAAACTAAATCTCAATTACAGAAAAGTAAAAAGGGAAAAAAATGAAAACACAAGTCAAGAAATATATCTTGATTTGCTAAATTAGAACACAAAATTACTATAAAATTACTATAAATTTAAAACATTTAAGATATTGAATGGCTTGTATTTTAGGACTGACATCTAAGTCTTTAATTGGGACATTCATTTAGGTATTTAGTACTATGAAATTCTGTTATACCTTTGTACTTTTGTCATTTATACACTACTAATTCATAATTTTTCCAGCCCTTTCTTTTTTTCTGTGCTGCTGCTTACTAAATATGATTTACTCTTCTGGTCCAATTGCTACAAAACCTAACCTTATCTCAAAACTAGCTTCAAAGAAGCAAGATAGGGAACTTAAGGAATTGCTTGGAAAAGAGAATCATAAAATTAACAAAGTTGGAAAAGATCTCTGAAATCGTTGAGTCCGAACTATTACATAACACCATCTAATCAACTAAACCATGGCACTAAGTGCCACATCCGATCTTTTATTAAACACTTCCAGGGACAGTTACTTCTCCACCTCCCCAGGCAAACCATTCCATTGGCCAAGCATTCCTAACATCCAGCCTAAACCTCCCCTGGTTAAGTTCAAGACTGTGTGCTCTCCTTCTGTCACTGGTTGCCTGGGAGAAGATGTACACAGATGTTAAAAGCTTGTGTAAAGACATTTTCCAGTTTATTATTGAGGTGTATCTCAATATGAGTGTGGCAGGAACATTTCTCAACCATCAATTCTTCAAGGTTCATCAGTATCAGTGGTAAATTTGAAACTGACTTTCAGGTAAAAGAGGGTACAACTTACAGCAGGTTAAAAACAAAGTATAATCATAGTCTATACAAATGGTTAAGGATATCTAAAATATCCCCATAATCAGATGCTAGAAATTACACACTTGACTACTGGTGAGCATGAAATAGTTACAAGAACCTATATTTAGAAGTACGTTGCAATAGATCTATACCAATACAATTGGTACTGAATACACCTATCTTAAGGGGCATGTATGTGTTGTTCTGGGTTTGTTTTGTTCTGTCTCCAAGGCTTTAGCAATTTCAATTTGTTAGGGGACCTCCTGAAATGCATCTTTCAGTTAATTTAATTAAAAAGGAATCCCCAGTGTGCCCACTCCACCACTTCTAGATAAAAACTATAGTACAGTAAGTATGAATGATCAGGAACTTTAGTCCAAAGCTGTACTCTTGGTCAGAACTAAAACTCTAAAGCAGATGTACTCAAGGACTGCATAATACTGCATTACTATGTGGTCCCGCTGCTTACGTGAAGAAAATAGTGAAACTGACTCAAAACCAGACAGTACTGAGAACAGGATATGTCCCTTCACTTTTGTGGCATGAAAAATAACTTAGTAAAATCAATTCTTTAAATAAAAACAATAATCCTAATTTCCTTTGGAACAAAAGCTTTTGCAACACAGGCAACATTATAAACTTGAGTTAAGCTTTTCTGGCTCTCTTCCCACAATCGAAGACCCTTCCTGACAAGGCTCATCACATTTCCCTTTCATGTGCTGGCAGGCTAAGCATTAATGTCTTAACTTGGGTTAAATAAATCTAGCGATAACCTGCTCATCTCTTGAACTAACTTTCTGATGACTGATTTACATTACTTTCCTTATTATCTGTGGCTACTAATGGGTCATTAAACAAGAAACTACTGGCTCTGGACTGTGAAACTGTCTTACTTATAGCAAACAATTACACTTACAAATATTAATTTTCTCTCATAATACAGAAATTTACTTGCTAAGTAGTGATGTTTCTTTCATATCATTAAATTAGGCAAACAAGAATCCTTAAGAGGTTAGAGACACTTTTATCTGCTACTCGATTTCTAAGAGCAAACATCTGAGTACTAATCTCACGAACTCTCCATACACTGAACAATTTCCAACAGAAGAGTTTTGGGCATGAATGATTTGGAAAACTGAGTCTGTAAATGGAAAGTGGAAAAACTAAAAGTGGGTTAATTTAAGGCTTCAGTGCATAGAGTTCTAGAAGGTCTTTATTTTATGTTCATTTGTATGTTCAAAAAGTTGAATAAATCTTTTTAAATTGCTTCAGCAATATGGGCTTATGTCACAGGTCTATTTTCAAACCTATCCATAACAGAAGGGGTCACAAATAACCATGCATCAGCTAATTATGAAAATGACCATAAACCCCATCTCATCATTTGTTCTATTTGTATATAGTTAGGTTAAAATAAAACATAAATACTGTTGATGGGGGTAAGTGAAAGGTTGTTTCTGATCACTTACTTTGCAACACCCAGACTAGCACTAACATGAATAAGATGTTTCACCAGATACTTGTGCATTCTAAAGCTTTATCACTAGATGAAGCGGAAACTCAATGCTTCTCACAAGAAGTGGTCCGTGAAATCAGATTTGCAATGCAAAAATTTATAGTCCCCTTTGTAGTGAAAGCCTGTGACATGTTATCTCACTTAAGTAACCAGCACCAGATATGCAACTTTTGTTATCAAGTTACTGTCTCCCAGAAACGCATTTTTGGCTGGTCTAAAGACCTATTTTAGACTATGATGGTGGCAGCTAATTTTTCTAGTACGAAATATAAGATAAATGTAAACCTCTATATAAGTGTTGTATATTCTAACACACACATTCAAGGGAAGTGAGGGGGAGAGGTTTCTATAGCTAAACATGATCTCAAAAATTCTTCCATATGTGGAAAAGACTGCAAAGCTAACATATAAATATAGATATATATAAATATACACACTGAGCAGTATGTATACATTTATATCACATTCATTAAACCTCAAAACATAAAATAAATTCATTTCTGTAAGCAAACGAGAGGTATAACTTTTCAATATACAAAATCCATCTCCTGGAGATATAGACAGAAAATCCTACTTTTTATGTATAACTTTTAATGCAGCTCCAGTTTAGCTGGTCCAGTCAAATTACAGATATAATTAAAAGGTATACGAAAAATCATCTAGGTACAGTATATTTACAATTAAGAGGTAGGAATAACAAAAGCACAAACAAATACTAGAAACTTCTATTGGCTTTTACATACAATGAGAAACCTGGAGTAGAGTGCAACGTTTATAACAGTAAAACAGCACCAAAATCAAGGGCTAGAGTACCCCTGAAGGAAAAAGCCAAACTCAGAGCAGACTCTTCCAAATTTTGACACTCACTCTTTCATTCCATTGCAAGTACAATGCAATCTGCATGAAATTTAGGTTCAAAATCATCCATACTATCAAAATCTGGGCAAGCCTCTGTGGAAGGCTATTTCAGTTTTGTTTTTAGGGCAAAAGTAGACAGAAATACCTAGATAGATGTTAAAAGCAGGAGAAATCTCCTGTATCTACTGAAATAAGCATACAATAAACACCTAATAACTTTTGGGGAATGCTTAGGCAGAAATTACATCCTTATTAGAAGATGTATTTGCCATTCAGTGGCATGTCTCTAATAAACAGTATCGCTACGATACCTGCATACAATTATGGAAAATTGGCTTTTTAATGAAGACCATGATACAAATAGGATTTTATTGCATTCACTTCGATGAGTCTGAACAGTATGTGATATGAATCACAAGTTCTTTTGTTATAGACAAAGAATATGTGCAGCAAAGAATTAGAGGGGGGGGAAAAGTAGAGAAAATACTTAAAAATGTGAAAGCGTTTATATGACTAATTTTCACTGCACTCCTGAGATCTCAAAACATCGATTAAGTCGGCATAATAGTAGTTATTTACAGTGGATATGCCTGGGATTGTTTATACTGAATGTACCAACAAGTAAACCTTGCCCTGCCCAAATTCCTAAATTAAATAAATCCATGTGACTCCAATGAGCTTAGTGCAGGCTCAGCACTGCTCTAATGCAATTGCGTGCTTCCTTGCAGCTTGAGGCACCAGCAGAACAAGTTCACATATATTCAGTGAACAGACAAGAGCAAGCTCACACCTGCCCAAATACAACGTGTAAACATACAGGGTAAAGAAACATACAGAATATTAAACAAAATCTGGGTCAGGGAAGGAGCCAACAATTCCAGTTTACTGCATTCAACAGCTACATCATGTAACTTCTTCTGTATACTAGCATGTCCGTAGTGCTTTGGGTTTCCCCATTATTTTGGGTTTTTTTCTCCCTGAACAACTAAAAGAAAGTTTTGATGTTGCAGAAAACTCCCCCAACATGATATTTTATTTTTTTAGATTCCAAGCTTGTGAAAAATTTTACCATAAGCTTCAATAATTTATTTTAGTTTATGTTTGTCTCCTTTTAAGTCATGTTGTGTAGTTTTGTTGGTTTTTTTGTTTTGGTTTTTTTTTGTTTGTTTGGGGGGGGTTGTTTGGGTTTTTGTGGTTTGTGTGTGTGTGTTTTTATTTTGTTTTGTTTTTAAGACAAACTCTAGTTTCAGTATTCCTGAGGCCTATTCAGGAGTGTCAGGTTGGCAATTTTCCAATACAGCCACAGAATAAAAGGCATTGTGCTAACAGCCAGGGCTGCCAAAATATACAAAGTAGCATGCACTCCTTTCCCCTGAAGTAACATATGGATCAATACAGTGATTTGTAGATCAGGGTCCAGACACTAAAATAATAATCGTAGTTTGACTGTCCTGTGGCTCTGATTTCAAAGTCATCCACCCCAAACAAATTCCCACCTGATCTGTTCAGGGTTTTTCACGTACCATCTTTCAGCAACTCCAAGATATTTAGCAGTTTCAGCTGATGAACAAAGACCTGTTGCCAAGACCAGTTACCACTTTACAAATCAATAAACAGATTTTTTTTTTGAGAGCACAGTCTTTTTCAAAAAGTTAATTTGTAGTGACATACTCCTCCTTTGCAACAGTCAGATTGTTGTCAAGTTTTGTGCATCGTTGCATTCATTTCTTTTCTCAGAAGAATGAGTTTAGCAGCAGACTTTTTTTAAAAAGTCTTTTGAAAACTACATGTATTTAACACAACTATCAGACCTCTAAAAGCTGGCATTCTGTCTGAAGAATGGTAGTTAGGGCAGATTCATAGATACTAACTGCCCTCCATCATTGTCCTAATAAGAAGGACTTTCTTCAGGTAGACTTCCGAAAACCTGAACTACCTTTTAGGTCTGTTTGCTGAGATTTCAAAGATTTCAAAGTAATGTAAAACTTTATAGTCAGTTTGAGACTAATTACTTCTAAACACCACTACCTTGTACAAAGGCCATCAAAAATATTTTAAATAAGAGGAAAATCTCTACGCAGCCAGACTGGATTAAAAGATGTAAAAGGACATGCTACATGCTTACAACATGGAATGTGACATTCCATCTTCAATTACAGCTTCTAAGAATAGGACCAACTTTTTGAAAAGCAGCCAACTCCTCCAGCCATATGGCATGCCCTATGATATCCATATTTTCTCTTAGAATTAGATTTGTTTTATTGAAAAGATTATCTTTCATCATAAAACAAAATTAAAATATATTTGCAGCCTCAGTGACTATGGAGTAAAGCATTCATCTTTCATTTAAACATAGCTTGGGAATACAGGAAACTTATGAGATGAGAAACACCTTACATTTTATGTCTTCAAAAGTCTCCAGTACTATGGAAAGTAAGAAGATTTTATTGTTCTTACAGTCATCAAGATTGGCACTAAAGTCTTAAAGTATGAAAATCATTTGAATGTTATACCTTCACTCTTCCACCATGTAGATGCAGAATAAAATTCTTTCATATGCACTCTCAAATCACAGAATGCTCTATCAAGAATGTCATCACACTAACTTAAGTATATCCTAGACACATACAGGCAATAGATCACCTTCAAAAATTCTTAGAATCATAGAATGGTTTAGGTTGGAAGGGACATCAAAGATCATAAAGTTCCAACCCTCCACCATAGGCAGGGACACCTCCCACTAAAACAAGTCACTCAAGGCCTCATCCAACGTGGCCTCCAATATCTCCAGGGAGGGAGCAGCCACAACCTTCCTGGGCAACCTGTTCCAGTGTCGTTGCCATTCATCAATTTAAACAATCAAGTGTAGACTTTTTACTGTGTAGCCCAAAAGCATCAACCTGAATTTAGGACCTCTGAACCATATAGCAAAGATCTCATGAAGCTGAACAAGAAAAGTCCAGAGTGCTAGCTAAGGAATTGATCTGCTATATGCAGACCATCCTAGAGTTAGACATCTGTCATACATGTCAATAAATTAAGGACTGTTTCGGATACAACAAGGAATGTAAAATGTGTACAGAAATTAAGTGAATAGAAGTGACTAGAGTCTGAAACTCAGAACAGGTACAAATACAAGCTGTGTGGGATAATCAACTTGCTAGAGGGCAGGGATCCATCTAGAGGGACCTGGATAGGCTGGAGAGGTGGGCCCAGGCCAACCTCAGGAAATTCAACAAGGCCAAGTGTAAGGTCCTACACCTGGGTTGGCACAATCTCAAGCACAACTCCAGGCTGGGTGGTGAATGGCTGGAGAGCAACTGTGAAGAAAAGGACCTGAGGGTCTGAGTTGATGAAAAGCTCAACATGAGCCTGAAGTGTGAGTGCAGCCCAGACAGCCAACTATGTCCTGGGCTGCAGCAAGAGAAGCTTGGCCAGCAAGGCAAGGGAGGTGATTCTCCCCTTTTACTCTGCTCTCATCAGACCCCACCTGGAGTACTGTGTGCAGTTCTGGAGCCCCCAACAAAAGAAAGATGTGGAACTGGTGGAGCGAGCCCAGAGGAGAGCCACGAAGATGCTCAGAGGGTTGCAGCAGCTGTGCTGTGAGGACAGACTACGACAGTTGGGGCTCTTCAGCCTGGTGAAGAGAAGGCTTCAAGGAGACCTTATGGTATCCTTCCAGTATCTGAAGGGGGCCTACAGGAAGGCTGGGGAGGGACTATTCATAAGGTCTTGTAATGACAGGATGAGGGCAAATGGGTTTAAACTGGTAAGAAGGGAGATTTAAACTGGATGTTAGGAGGAAGTTCTTTACAGTGAGGGTGGCGAGACACTGGCACAGGTTGCCCAGGGAGGTTGTGGCTGCTCCCTCCCTGGAGGTGTTCAAGGCCTGGCTGGATGAGGCCTCGGGTAACCTGTTCTAGTGGGAGGTGTCTCTGCCTACGGCGGAGGGTTGGAACTGAATGAGCTTTGAGGTCACTTCCAACCTAAACCATTCTATCATTCTATATGGAGGGGCAGAAAGGCTTCTGAGATTAGAAAACTGAAGTGTTTAGGTTGTCTCAATTTGACCAGACATGGTTAGTGAGACAGAATTCCCTGTCACTTAGTAACTTTACAGCCTCTTATGACACCAGAAGTTCAAGAAAAAAATTAGAAAAGGACTACAGTATAGTAAGGCAAGGAATACAAATGTGCTGATTTAACTTTCAACAGCTGTTGCTTCAAGAGCGCACAGCCACTTGTGTGACACCAATGGGAACTTCCTTCAAAACATTTTCAATATAAGGAAGAAAAAGATGATGTGACCAACTGAGGCCAAGAGAAAAGATTTCTAAGGAAATACAGTATGTATATAGAGGTGAGAAATAAGAGATGCAGAGAGCTGGGCATTAGGCTTTGTGAAGATGGCTATGCTATGTGGTAAGATGGCTTCTAAAGCTGGAAGCTTAAATTAATTTAGCCATGGGCTTTTTTTTCTTCCAAATAGATCTTGGATGCAACAGTCCAGATTAGATTACTGTAATGCACTCTACAAGGGGCTACATATTACAACTCCTTGGAAACTGAAGCTAGTGGAGAATGCTTATTAAGCTCATTTTCATGCTAGGAATATTACACCCGCACTCCAGGATATACACTGACTGCCAAAATGTTTCCAGGTGGAATTTAAGAAAGATTTCCAACTCTCAAGCCAAAACTGAAGAGAAAAAATACAAGTTTTTAATGCAACACTGCAAAATTGTTGTTTTTTTCTCAGATTTTTTAGAGACTAGTAGGTAACCATTACAATGTTATTGACATGGCAGCACTCAATCCCCAGAAATCTATTTATATCAAATAAAAATCAGATGCACCAACATTTAAAGGGAACACACCATGAGTCACTGAAACATGACCACATGTATGGGCAGAGAGGAGTCTTCCTATTGCTTGTTTTCGTATACCTTCTGCAGATTTAGGTCTAGACATACAAGGACAAAATACATTGCCAGCATCCTCCTCTCCCTAAACAGAGAGGTCTAGGCCATGCTGCAACATGTTGTCCATAACAGCATGTAATATCAAGTAACAGTTATGACAACAATATCATCATTAAATCAAAATGTCAGTACCTGGACTGAATGGTACCACATTTGAAATAGGCATATTTCAAGCAGCCTGTGCATCTATCTTTCTTCCAGGCAACCAGTGGCACATCCTTCTCTTTATAAGAGACGTATACAAACTCATATATACGTCTAGCACATATACTCTGTTTTACATCAGAAAGTGGGAAAATACTTATTGTTTGTTACAAATATGTCCTAAAATACACATGTACATATTTTCATGGTTTTATATCTTATACTTGTATTTCTCTATATATAAATGTAGTATGTAAATTAGAAAATCCTGAATTATCCACAAAAATAAAAAAAGGTTTCAATATTAATGCTGTACATTTAAATATCTCTCCCCATAATTCATGATAAAACTTTCAAAAACCCTTCCTAGCATTCAGTTTTCCTAGCATTTATGTAACAAACTGTACCACTCGTTTCCTGACAAAATTTAAAATTCCTTTAGATGATTTGTTAATTAGTTATTTTCTCAGTCCACAGAAACATTCTGGTTGGAAAAGACCCTCAGGACCACCAAGTCCACAGTTTATTCTGCGGTTTCAAACTACCAGCAGTATGTTAGAGTCACTCATCAAAAACAAGGTATCTAGAATGAGAAACGCAGATTTGTATGGCATGCGGCAATCAAATTACTGTACAAAACAATGCTGTACAGAACAGTAAATATCACAAAAAGCAAAAAATACAATTAAATGCGTAACTGAAAAATGTAAGGTAAAGCCGTGGCCAGAATTCACTCACGATCATTGACAGTGCTGTTCTCAAAGATTATTTAAGCAAGGATTTTGCTATGGCTCACCTGTATGCTTGCTTTACAAATAAACATGAGGTGCTAATCCATCGTTCAGAGTTTGTGAAAATTTAGGGATGGCAGTAATTCAGCAGAACACCTACTCCAAGCCCAGTATACCAAGACAAGATGAAATAAAGCTATTATCTCATGCCACAGATATTCATCTAATATATTCTTAATCTCCAACAAAGGAGTTTCCATTACATCCGTATGAAAGAATGTCTACATTTTCTTTCCATGTGTAGGTTCATTAGACTTACAGTGAAAATGTTTCTTTTCTTTTTTTTTTTTTTCCTCTTATAACTAACTCAGTTATTCTTGTTTAAATTAAATTTACTACTCCTATTCTTTCTCCAGTACACAATGGAACACAATTGATCATCATCTTCTTTACAACATTTTACGTATTGGAAGACTTATGTCTCCCCTTTGGCACTTCTAGACTAAACAGCCCCAGTTCTTTAGGTCATGTTCTCTGGAACTCCTTTCATTCTTGCTGCTTTACTTTTGTACCTTTCTAACTTGTCTCTCTTTAAAGTATGGTGATCAAAACTATTATAACAGCTTTTCAGATGAGGTCTCACAAGTACTCAAAAGAACAGATAATTGCTTCCTGCTTCTTTTCCAGTATTACATCTATCCCAGGATTAGATCCAACTTCACTGCAATGGTATTTCATTGTGCAATCCAGATTTCTTTTTCTATGCTGCTGCCTCACCAATTCATGTGACATCTTCCTTGTAAATGGACTTGTCTTTACTGAATTTCTGATTACTCATTCTAGACTTTCACCGCAGCTTATGGATCAACTTACTGAGCAGTTTAACTGTTCCTACTCTGTGTGCAGCTCCTTGCAGCTTGGTTCATTACCAACAATATTCATGTCTTTTTGTATTTTGTCATTAAAATAATTTCTAAAAAATACTGCACAGAAACAGATAAAGGACAGACTTCTTTAGAACACTGTTGTAACTATCCCTCCTGTCTGACAATGAGGATATCTATAGCATCCTATTTGTATCAGTTGCACACCCATGTCATAATGATTTAACAGTTAATTACATTAAAACATTACTTATAGTTACAGGTTTTGTTGTTGTGGTGCATTTTACATGATGTGTTAATTACACTGACAAATAAATGCCTTGATGATTTGATGTTACAAATATATGGTGGGACAGTGTTAATGGCCTCATGAATTCAAAGTATGTTACAGTTAACACTTTCACCTTTAGCCATAAAGCCAGTTACCCTGACAAAGGAAATTGTTTGACAATTTGTTCCTGACAAATACTGGCTGACTAAATATAGAATGGATATGCTATGTAAGAGCCATCCAGACCTACATTCTACTTTAGAGAGTGCCCCAATATTGTCACCTAGGAAAGAGTGTGAGAATAAAGTGAGTACATAGTGCTAAACAATCTCATACAGTCAAGGATGGAATGTAAAAACAGTTTATCTGGTCTTGGACAGGAACCACCAGTTGATGGTTAGGAAAAGAGGAAATGGTTGAAGTGATCTGATATATACTGAGATGGATAGACAGATAGTGTCACACAGTCTGATACAGACATCAAGCTACTGGCAGTGAATAGAAAAAACTTGCTGAATTTCTATGGATTTACTGGCAAACAATTTATTTTAGACTCTGGAAATTCATGGATTAAAGTTATTCATATATCCCCACACATTTTATTTGCCAAAATGAGGAAAGTTTGCCTTCACTGAGCCCCAAATGCCTCTCCTACATCCTGTGTGAGCTGTTGAATACTCTACCAAAAACTCTGTTATGAAATGCTGAAAATACCTGCAAAACTTCTAAGGGAGGATAGGAATGGGACATGTAAGACACCAGACAAAAAAGCCAGAATGTTTAAATTTTTTAGAGATGGGAATATATACCAGAAGTATTTGTTTCAGTTCTAAGAACTCAGCATTTGCTTATTTATCTTATTTTGAAATATCAAAATAGTAAAATTACAAGGTGAATAAAAGAGGTGACCAACCTGATCTGGAGAGGGTCTGTGGTTTGAGTGTTGTGGCCTTCCAGGAGATCGGTGATGGTGGTGGTGGTGATGGTGGTGGTAGTGATGATGGTCATCGTCGTAGTTATCTGCCATCAGTTTCATTCTATTTTGTGTCTGTTTAAGATGTAAAGAGAAACAATTCTATTACGTGTTGGAATATGTTACTCTAAATGTTTTAGTAAGCCCTCATACAGGAATATTTTAGTATAACAAAATCTAATGTGAGAAAAACTACGAACCACAGGGACCATAGAAAATCCTGACATATTTTTAGCAATTTTTTTGTGTTTTTTGAAATGTCACAATGCTCCTCAAGCACTTCACATGATATCCATCAGAAGGACCAGAGAAAACTGACCCATATTCAGTTCAGTTAAAAAAAAGTAACCACAACAAAACTTAAGGCATCCACAACAAGAAGACAGACGAACCACCAAAGATCACGTGTGCACATGGTTCAGCCACTATAAGCATCTCTATAGCACTAAAAGAGCATCTTCTCTTCATGTTACAGAGTAAAGGTCCTCAACTGGTCAAGTGGTGGAATCCTTTGAAGAGGGATTACATTGGCACTATATGGTATGAACTCATATTTTTCAATACTAATTTTCTGCACAGTTAAAACTATATTTTATCCTTCTCAGATTAAAAGATAGAAGCACAGAGTTGTATGAATTTCAGGTATGAATTTCTACCAATTTTGCCAAAAGACCAACTCCGTCTGAATCATCATAGTTGGTCTGTTTGTCTTTATTTTCAAAGAGGAAGGCCTTTTGAACAAAGGAGTGGAAAAGATGGAGAATTAATAGACAAATAATAACCCACTTACTGTAAACACTGTAATACCCTGCCTCTTTGGGGAAGCTCCTAACATTTTATTAGTTTATTTTCTTATCAATGAACAGCCTTAAATTTCCTACCTTTCAACTGTATTCCATACAAGAATGCAAAAGTTAAACAAGATGATATATGCAATCCTAAAAGTGTCCCCTGTAATGAGGTGTTGGGGATTAGACCTGTCATGGGATAAGAACTGTAAATGAATGATGTCATCTTTCTAATTTGGTGCTGAAATATAAATAAACCACTTCTAATGTTTCTTCCTTTTGGATGCCAGACTGCAGTAAAATGTGCACAAAGAAATGTTAATGCTGTAGCAGGCTCCCATCAGTGTGCCTGTTCTAGAAACAGAATATATAAGAAATGTGAGTGAAATGAGAATTTCTTCTCCACACAAGTGATCATCAAACCATCCATGCTTCTACATGACCTGGGACTGCCACTACTTTCTTAAAATAATGCTAAATATTTAGCAAATTAACATTTTTAAAAAAGCTTTTCCATTGTATTTATTAGCTCTTCACAACAATAATGAATAGGATTTGGAAGTTCTATTTGTCTTTCTTTCTGCTACTATCACAGGGTTATACTTCCACACTGAACTGTATTTTCCAGGTATTCTTAGCTTTGATTTAGGAAGCAGAAAACAGAGTATGGCTTTGAACACATTAGGACACTACTTCAGGATTGTGAGGGAAAAATAGCGTATACTGACTTGGAAATGCCATCATTTCCTGCAACATCTTCAAGATTTCCTATTCAAGAGCAGCCAAGATGTTTTCTTATGTAAATTCTGAAAGCACAACTGATTATGCAATCAGATGATAAGAAACCTGGCCTTGGAATGCACAGTTCATGAAAACTAGAGTGATGACTGCTCAAACATTTAAACTGTGCTGTATCTTATCTGCATTATAGGTTACTCTGCATGAATTACTCAAGATCTGAATTAAATATTTCAAATTGTATCCACACATTCCTTTCAAAACTATTATTTTTGATACAGTTTTCAAAAAATGGGTTTCTTCAAATTTATATAGCCACAGTTCTGAAAACAGAATTATTATAACACCACTTCATTTTAAAAATATCTGGTGAATATGCCTGTAAAGAAGCAGGCTTTAATTTAGATTTATACTAGGAAAGAAAAAAAATGTTAACTTCTAAAATACAATTAATTAACTGTATCTACTACAGTCCTTATTAGTTTTAGCCTAAACAGTTTCCTCAGACTTTTTTGCTTTATATTTGTTGGCTACATTCAATAAACACAGCATTTTGAAATTAAAAAGTGATAGAGAAATAAAAAAGCAGCTTAAATCTAGGTATACAGGTATATTAACCCTTAGGGGTTGAAGCAGTTGTCTTTGATCACTCAATATCACTATTTCCTAAGCTGTCAAGGTCATGAATGGTATATGTAACTGATTTTTTTTTTTACCCATTTACCAAAGAATTTATGATCTAGCACTCTAAGAAAACTGACAGTTATTTTTTGTCCTCCTAAAATTCTGTTGGGTTTAAAATAAGGATCTACTGAAGTGAAATGAAAGTCTTTGATTGACTGGTAACAGACTAAATAGCTTAACAACAATCTGTAACTGTAAAACTGTAATATTAAAACTGTCTTTTAAAAAAATATTTTAGCAAGGTGGCAAAAAGGAACTATGCTTTGATCTGTCATCTGGATGAAGTTAACAACAAAACTCTCACGAATGAGGTTCAAATGAGGAAAAATGGTAAGATCTGCTGGTCTGGGATGTAAGTGTAATATCATTCAATAGCTATTACTTTGCTTTGGATTTTGTTCTCAGTCTCTCTTCACTAAATGGAATTTGTAATATTTCCAGAATATTCATTTTCAGTGGGGTAGGATTTCTCCCTATATAATATGGAAAAGAGGCACATATAAAGCCTAGAAGCTCTCTGAGAGATACTCTGTGGTCTACTTATTAAAGCATGGAATATAAAATCTAGAGCCCTACATTTCAGCTTTGATTCCAGTTTTTCTTCTATTTCTTGCAATCTCAACATTTTAAATAATCACACTAATACTTCCACAAAGCTAATATCTGAGACCTTCACATGGCATATGTTTAGTTCTAGTGTTCCTGACTCTTACTAACACATTATTTAATCTGAGTCTTTTTCATCCTATAAGAGTAATTTTAGAAAACACAAATAAAAATTGTTTAAACTTTGAAATCCAGAAGATAAAGATCTAAAAATGTGCATAGTTAAGATTGTATAGTTCACCAAATTTATCCAGAACTTGCATAGATTCAGTGGCATTAACCTGACTCTAATCGAAGCATTTCCAGTATGAATCCAGTGCTTCAGGCCTGAATTCCATTAGTTGAGGGTTAAAAAAAAATTTGCCAATTAAGCCAGCTCTGTACTTATTCTCACCAAATAAAACCTGTTTTCATGTCTGAACAGTATTCTTTGAACACTGCTATTATCTGAAGACAAGTGAAGAATTCCTTATCATTTCTACTGCTGCACAACACAACTTACAATTTACAGCTGATCTGTTATATGTTAGTTAAAATTAATTGAATATTAGACAACAAATACTGTACTTGGCCTCAAATATTGTTGATCAAATCACATTCATCACTCAGACTTTGGTAAAGGACTATAAGACTTTTCACGAAATTAAGACTTCATTAAAAAAGAACATACTGGTTCGTTAAAAAATACAGATTATTCCACAATGTAGAGTGTTAAGCTCGTGTAACAGGAGAATAGTCTTGAAAAACAAAAGGCATTTTGGAAGTTAACATTCAATGTTTAGTTTCTAAATAAGTCTTACGTCCACTTCAAAAGCAAAGAAATGATCAGAGACTATACTGAAAATTAAAATTAAATGCCATGTAAAGACTGTGTAACTACAACTTTATAAACTTCACTGCCTTTTTTTTATTTTTTAAAACTCTTCACCAAGTTTCCATTTATGTCCATCATTAAATAGTTTTCTGAGAAGTTCAAGTTCCAATCTTGAAGCAACATCACTGTTACTCAGTGCCACCCTCTTGGAGCATCTCAAGCCTACTAAAGATACATGCATCCTCCACAAATTATTTGATAATAAGTCAAATAGTAACCTTTATTTGCCATCCAGAAAAGAGGTTTAAGAAATGCCATCACTAAGTTTCAGCTGAAAATTTTTTTGCTAAAAAACATTGTGATACACTTAGAGATTTTTGAGCACTGATTCACTAATTATCCAGCCACAGTAAGAAATTATAATCCTAAGGCTAATATTATTTAAAAGCCTAACCTTATGACTGCTCTCAATTTTTTTAAATGATAGCAGACCTCTTGAATCAACACATAAGTCAGACAAACTTTTAAAATGCAGTCCTCTATGCTTTTGACAAAAGGACTTGTGCCATTTTTCCACAAGCCAAATGATCTGTGAACTGGCCATTGCTCTGAAGGATCTCTTGCTAATACTGGAGATAGTGTACCTCAATATTCAATACAATTCAAGGTGTTCCACCTTGAATTTGTTCATGTTAATTATTCAAGCCACTACCAACAGCATAATGCTAGCAACATAATGATAATTATTTCCAAAATAAATTACCTTCTTGCCTTCAGTCATTAGCAATGTATGATAACATTCAATCCAGGCTTTTTAGTTGCTTTTGCAGTGAGTTTTCAGACATGAACAAAATCTCAATAGAAAATTCTTGAAGACTAAGTTCATAAGCACTCCTCAGTAACCAAAGGATAGGAAAAAACATTACAGAACAGTAGCTAACTAGGAACTCCAGATGCTAAATAACTATCATAATCATAAATGTATGGCTGTTGGAATGCATCACTACAGGGTAGAGCTATGTTCTACTGAGTGCTTTAATTATGCATTTTCTTTTTATAATATCCCTGTAATGTAATCTGTTCTTCTATTCTTACACTTAACTATATGTTAATGTGGGTTTTTCTTCTTAGTTTCCTGCCTCCATTGAGGAACACAATTTTTTCCCTATTAAAATTCTAAATGGGCTAATAAGCACATTTTTCTTCTCCTGTTACGGTGTATGACTTCTCTCAGAAAGTGTGAAAGACATGATGCATGCAGGCTAAAAGTCTGCATGATAGTTTATTGAAGAAAAGTTTGGTTATTCCTCATTTAGCTCTTTTTACTTTTTACCCTGTTCATGACAGGCCTGTTGCATATGAAGTAAAGATCACGGTAGAAATTTAATGCTAAGAAAGCTTATAAAATTCCCTTTTTCAAATCTATATCTAGTTATATACTAAAGTTCATTCATGTGATATTTTGCACTAAGATCTTATCACATCATTTGTAGCATGCATGTAACATGCATGCAACCAGAACACTTGTCCTTAAGGTCCTGCCTACCCTCCCCAGTTTCATGGGAAAGGGAAATTTTCACAAAATCCAACCTTACTCTCAAGGTAAACACAAAAGCAGTTGCTGTTCAAATTGCAGTGGAGCAACAGAAAGCAGGTCCCAGTGCAGACCTTTCAAAGACTTGGATCTGATAATTTAGTGTTGAACACGAGCATACAAGTTTTACATATATTTTGGTGCACTTTAAATTAGCATACTCTTTAACTGATACTAACAACCATTGCACCTGCTGCTATGCAACCTTAAAGAATGTGCCTAACCTGGACTAAAAGAAGTTACAGCTCAGAACAAGCCTCTCACTTCACAAAGATAATAGTCACACAAAACCAGATGGGATATTAGACACTTGGCAGACCAAGACAGGCAGCAGTTCCAAGTGCCAGGCAGACACTTATCTAAAGTACTAGGGCCAAACTTCAGCTTTGCTGACACTTGTAACTGAACAAAGTTATGTCCATTTGAAAGTAGTCCATCTGACTTGTTAGCTTCAATCTCAGCAGAGGTTATGTTTTTGTAGCCTTTTTAGTTCTGTGAATTAAAGGTATGGCTTGAAGCACAGGAAACAGAATACAGCATTCCCAGTAATGTATGGGCTAAAGTCATGCTAAAAGTATTTGTCAAAGTCCTGCCACTAAACTTGGTAATTACATAGAAGTATGTAAGAACATAGACACAAAGAAGTGGGTTAAAAAGCATAATTAAAGCTCTGAAACAGCAGCTGCCTGAGGACATCTCAGGCCAGGTTGTACTAAATGCTGACAAGCAACATATGAAGCTAAGACTCTCTGGGTTTTTTTCCCTTTTTCCTTTACAAGAGGAAATAACTCATTAAAAAGATACTCCCCAGGAATAATTATTTAAATCCAGACATGAATCAGAAACCTCAAGACCTCTGAAACTGCAAATCTCTTCTTAGCAGCACTGCTTCTCTTTCAGTGTCTTTAATGTCTGACTAGTTCCTTTCAGCGGTAACTTTTGCAATTTCATAACCAAGCTCAGTTCTCTCATTTATATCACATATAAGTACAGTCTCAGTTGAAGTTACTAAATTTCTTCCACTGTATGGAATAAAAATTACTAAAACATAAATTTCATCAAGTTTTTTGAATACAGAGCACAACAGATACAATATCTTGGTATGCATCAATAGAGATATATGTAATTATATTACATATAATTGATGCTAGATTGTAGCATTGAATAAATTTCAATCAACATCACAGAAGCATTACAGCTTGACACCAATTTTTTACAATATTGTTTTAATAACTGCCTACTTCATACCATACTTATGATCAAGTGCTAATTATGTTTAGCCTTCTTATCATGGTGTATTTTGTAGTAGAATCTAAGGATTTGTTCCAAATAAGTCTCATGGAGGAACAAAACAAAACAAAAGCCCCACACAAACAAACAACTTTTTGGCTTGGAAGTTCACCCATATAGACTGGAGATACTCATTATGCTTATCTGAGATACTTGACATATATTTTCACATGTCAAGCTTGCCAGATCAAAAATTACCAACTTTCAGTGTTAATATATACACTATTTTATATCTAAATTACTTACTTTTTCCACTTGAGATTTTTAGTCTCAGTGGAGTTGCACAAAGTGCATTATGACAACTGTGCAATTGAGATGGTCGCCAGCAAAACAAAAGAGGGTGCCGTTAGACATGGCCATGCCTAAAATATGATGTTAATTTCTCAAGAACGAAAAACTCTGAACACAACAAACAGAAACAGATTTTAAAGCGGATCACCAACACAAAAGGACTTACGTATCACACCTGTGGTGCCTTCAGGACCTGATTGCTATAGGCTACAAGACAAAGACTCCTCCCATTGGAAAATGTTTATGTAAAAATACTATGCGGAAGCATTTGGATTCCTCAGACCGTAAGGTGGAAAAAGTGATGCCATGTCCAGCTATGACTTCGCTATAGAGTCAGCTACGAGTCCTTCTACTTTTACAACAAACATTTTCAAATCTTAAGGAGAACACGTGAAAGCCTTGTGTGAGCACAGCCAACATTTTCAGTACAACACACATTTCTTCTGAATTAACTAATTTGATCAGGTAAAGGGCATTAACTACACAAACACATTCTCCTTACCATGTGCCATATGGAAACTGCTGTGTTAAGTTATAAGGAAAAGTGACCTTATGCTGTTTCACCCCTAGATTAATCAGGTTCACACTGGGTTTATATCTAAGCTGCTTGTGCTTGGCAAAATTGACAATTACACACTCAAATTTAAAAATAATTGACTTGTGTATACAGCAGTAACATTATGAACAACCAATACTGTCGTATTCTGTATTCCTTTAATATTGCTACCCATGAAATTCAAGGAAGTCAGAACCATTAACTTAGTTTGATATCAGAAACAGAAGCAACAGTGATTAGGAACTAAGGTCAGTGCTACTGATCACAGGTCTACAGATGATAACTCCTCTACAGAGATCCTAAATATGCAAGACTTTTTTTCTTTTCACATTTGTTAAACATTAGGTGGCTTAAATGCAATTAATTAATGCACAGTGTTGCAAAGGAATGTTTTGGGCTGCCAGAACAATCACAACAAATTCTAATCCTATTCTTATACAGTAATAGAATCACTTTCAATATGATAAAAACCACAGTGCAATATAGCTGAATTATTCTAACAGGCAAATTACAACTTTTTTTTTTTTTTATTCTTGAGTGCCTGATATCACCACGATAATATCCCATCAGCACCATTTCCCATATACGTAACTAGAAGAGGACATGTGATGCAACACATTGCCTTAGTAGCATTTTATTTCTTTGCCACTGAAAGAGCTCTCTGAAATATTTAGATGACAAATAGTGAGAAATACTTGTAAGTATTACATGCAGGAGAAAACACTACAAATCACTGATTTGCTGAGGAAGGGTGGTCACTGATTTTTATATGTCTTAATTTTTTTCTCACACTTTTTGTTTCATTAGCAATATGCTCATGTGATGAAATACAGAGCAGTAAACTAATAGACTAGAGAAGACTGCCAAACACCAGCTTTGCTTCTGGCCAGAGTATTCTGTACACCTGCAGTCTCAAGAACACTGGAAAGGTTTCTAATTTCATGTTTTGAGAAGAAAAACAAAAATGCTCTCAAGGAGTTAGAAGACCTTGCATTTTAGCCAACTCTGCTTACATTTTTGGCTCTACATCCCAAAAGTGAAAAGAGGCAAATGGGAAATCTTCTCACAGTATCCAAGTTCAGAATTAATCACTAACATAGCAGTGTCTTCTGCTCTTACTAAAATCACTTAAGACATTCTAAAAATGGACTTTAATTATTTCATGAAGGATTGCATCACTACAGATTTTTCTAAAAATAGCTGTCTTAGAATTCTCAAAAAGAATCTTGGCCAGGGTAATTATAAATATTATGTAATCACTTAGCCAAGACCTCATGACGATTTTGTTTAATACTGTATTTCTTAGAGGTTTTTGTGGTATGTTTTTTTTTTTTTAAAGCCTAGTACAAAGACCTACAACTCTCAAAATACAGTATTTAATGTATGAATGAAAACAATTCCAGCAGTTCTGTTTTTCTGGGGGTGCATTACAATGCTTCCTATTTATTTATTGATTCAAGCAACAGATATTTAACTGACAGATCACAGATGCTAAACTGCATTTAAATCATTGCAATTAATTATGCTTATTTCTTATGGAAGGTCTTTGCAACACAGAGATCAGTTATTACTACTAATTTTACAGGTGGATACACTGTGATACAAATAATTTTCCCAGGTTATCAGAATATAATCTGAAAAATCTGTAAATGTAAGTCAGTATTGAGATAAAAACGATACTTGGGTGTTTTACTTAAATCACATAAGTTCCCCTTCTCCTACAAAGGCAGTGTATTTAATTTCTCTATCAGCATTAAGAATTTTAACAAATTATTTCAAAATCAATGTCTTGGTAGCTTACAGTCTGTTTGACATTCTCACAGGCCACAAAAATTTTAATATTTTATAATTGTATAAAAAGCATTCAACTGCATATTTGGTGCTAGGAGCATTACTAAACAAACAAAGTGTTTAAAAAGAGGAAAAACTCTGAAATGTGCATTTGAAACTTTTTTAAACTTTTTTTTTTTTCAACACATTCTGTTTCTGCTTTAATGCTATTGTAGTTTGGAGTACTGCTGGGATGGCCTTTGTCAGTGTGTGGACACAGCTGAGCAATGGAAATCAGTACATTTGTTGATGTGGAAAACACTGCACTTCTATGACTTTTAAAAAAAAAAAGAAGAATAATTAAAAAGAAAAGGTTGTAGGTGATTTTGACATTGGGAGAGGGGATGTATATTGGGAGCAAATACTTTGCCACCAAACTGGGCAATAACTGCCTTCACTGTTGTAGGATAAACCACATTAAAAATAACAGACATGAAGTAACATCAAGTTTATGGCATGGATACACTAAGATGAATATTCATGCCTAAGCAGACAGTACACTGTATTTGTTTTATCTTTGCCAGAAAGATAAATAATAGCCTGTGCCTCCTAGATATTGAAAAGCTCTTGGTATTCTTCTCTCTTTCACAGAATTTTTTATGCTCACTGCCTGTGGCACAATGCAAATATTCTTCTGAAGCATCTAAGGAAGCATATGGGGAGCATAAACTTTCAGCTGAAAAACAAAACACATCAGGATGCTTCAGGAGTCTACCAGAGTGATTAGAGAAAGTTTACACAGTGCAAGTCTGTGGTAAAAGTAGCTACACTTGCATTTAGGCAACTCAATCTGAGTGCAAATCTGTGATACATTACAGTACAGTGATAGAATCTGTTTTTCTGGCCTTAATCCAATAACAATAAAATTCTATGAGCAACCTCCATACATTGAGTTCCTCCACTGAGTTTAATAGAATTGACCTCCTGAACCTTTAAGACATCTACTACATACTGTGCTCTGTCTCTTTAAATGTGAAGCAGACTTTTGATGCCTACAATGATCTCACATGGTGGGAGTCACCACAGTGCTTGAACAGCATTTTGAAGAGCAACTGATGAATTAGCAAACATTTTGATGTTCCAGCTAGATAAGTACCTATAAGTGTTATAAAGTATATCCATTAAAACTTTGCAACTCCCTTCCTTAAATTACAACCCTCATCAGCCTTGTCAGAGTCAGGTGAAAGAACAGTAATTGCCCCTCTCTCACACAAAGAAATATTAAGGAGGAGCATTCACATTTGTTGTATGAAAAAAAAAAAAAAATCTGACTGGAAAGTTTACTTTCATCCACATGATATCACAGAGGAAGACAGTGGTTACCCTTACACTTCAGAGAGCATACTCCTGGGTATTTCATGTATACTCTGAAGTTCTAGTGAGTCAGAAATACATTAGCAGATAGTATCTCTCAAAGAAACTGAGAAACAGGCTGCATATATCACACAGCATGGAACCTGTCACTTCCTCCTGGCCCAGCATACTCATAGCAAGGAATAGTGGAATAGTAGCACTAACAAACCTTGTGTGGATGCACATGTGAAAGCTTTGAGGGTTGACAGTAGTTCTTCCCAGAGGGATTAAAGAATCATCAATGATCTCTACAACCTCTATTATCAGGTAGTTGTTAAGTATAATAAAATGGTGACCCAGTTAAACCCCATTCCTGTTACTGGTGGGTTTTAATTTTTTTTTTTTTTTTTGTCTGAGATAACAGGGAGATTATTTTGGCATCAATTTAATCTAGTTAAATAGCTTTACTGAAGATCTTTATCGTTATAAATAATGGAGGCATTTGAAGTATTTGGTTACAATTCTAAGTGAAGTTATCCAAAACAATGCCTCACTAGCAATCCCCATTTGCTGTTCCTTTGCTCTGTCTGAAAAAAGTTATGAATGTTTTGAATGCTTTTAAAAATATCTAAAAGGTTTAAAGGGGAAAAAAAAAAAAAAAAAAAAAAAAAAAAACAAAACCCACCAAAACACAACCCACCAATTAAAAAAACAACAAAACACTGAGTTTGCACAAGTTTCTGATATACAATTTTAAAATATCTATGACAGGTATCATGGAACACAGGAAAATTACGTATTAACTTACTCTTCACTAATGAAAGATAAAGGGGGTGAAAAAAGAAGCTATCTAAATCAGGCAATAATTGCCTCCTCTTTTCAAATCAAACCGAAACAAAAACCCCTAAAATCTCTAGAATTTGAGAGGTAACATCATCTGCTCCAATGCAGCACTGTGGGATAAAGTACTAAAAAAGCATAAACCACATCTTGCCTATTTAGCATGTAAAATTTGAGTGAAATGTCTCCTGGCCAGCTCACTGACCTGAGACATAAATGTATTGTGGCTGGAGCACAGGTACTTGGCCATAAGATCTGCAATAAAGTCAGCATCACAAGTGGATGACAGGTTCATGCTCAGGGGCTGTTTCCTATTTTTATAGGCCTGCGGGGGAAATCTACAATGATTAGATGCATGAGGTCAGAGCTATTGGGAATTTAGCATAGCAGCAAATTTTTCCTTAACTTTCTCTTATTGAGTGTATGGAGTTCTACATGGATTTTTATTCAAACTCAAGTAACTTGCAGTGTTGAAGACAGAGTAACTTTTACTAATTTGAAAATTTATTTTAAGGATAATCACAATGTCCAGACAACCTCTCACAAAGCCTGAAACCTTCTTAAAACTCAATTATTTTACAACAGATATGCAAACAACAGAACAGAAGAAGGTTAGGAAAAGTCAGTAGAAGAATATCTGCTGTCCTCTGTCTCGTCTAAGGAAGAAGGCTGGAAGCTGTATGTATTGGCTGCATATAAGCCAAGCAAACTTCCAGCTGAATACTGAACAACCACTGAGAAGCAATAAACACTTACACTAAACACCTCCTACATTTTTTAACCACTGTCACATGTCAGATCTGCCTTGAAGACTTTCAATATGAGGTTAGAATATGACAGCACAAATGAAAACAATGCCAACTTTCTGTTGCCATGAAAGTACGAAAAGGAATGTTTCCTCACCTGCTGTTTTAACTGATGTACTAATCTGTCCTTCTCTCGTTTAAGCGCCATTACTTCCTCTTGAGTCTTCTTTTTCTTTGAAGCAGACAGTTCAAGCAAGGCAATGTTTGCATCTTTTTCACTAATTGCAGCAAGCAAAGCTTCCTGCCTGAGGAAAAAAGGAAAGAAGTTAAGTTCTCGTTAAAACATACACTAGTGTACCATACTGCATATTTCTTTTAATCAGTAGAACTACCTGCTGAACACTCTTTGAACAGCAAATATTGCCAACTCTAATCAAATAATGAAATAAACTGATTATCAAAAAAAGTTCCCTTTATAGATTTCTCATTATTTTATGAAGCATTTCTCTCATTTTAGTAAAATATATGTAACAACATTTCTGTGAAATGCCTTTTAAAAAATGTAATTGTATTTACTACTCTTAATTCACTTTCCCAAATTCAATAATATTTAAATAAATAGGCGGTGAAATATTCAAATCATAAAAATTGAACAATAAAAAGCATACTGATGCAGGTAAAATGGATTTTTGTATTGTCCTGTTAAAGTGGCATCCTAGACACAGAAATCTCTGCACATCTTCCTCGTCTTCCTGTGGATTTATTATTATTCATTGTGTCACCACAAAACTATAATTCTACAAGTGAAAACAGTAACATCTGGAAAAGAAATTCCTTGATCTAATTGTTCATGAGGAATATTTTCCTTTTGAATATTGACCCTTCAATCTCCAGAAAGCAAACAGAATCCTACAGGACAGAGAAACATAACAGAATTACAGGCTAATTTGTGAGAACATATGACAGGAAATTTTTACAACACGAAATTGGAAGGACAGATTTTGCAGCATCTTCGTGTTTCTTGTGCTCTTAAGTGCTCCCATTGGCAAAGTCACAAAATGTCCCTTATTTTCCTAAATACAAGAAATATATTCATCTTTTGCAATGAAATCAATGACAGATTATGACTTATCAGCCAAGAAAAAGCAAACAATATTTCATAGCTTTTAGAACAGAGTATGTTATGGCCTATGGCTTTTTCCAGAACTATATAAGATCAATCATTAAAAAATAAACATGGATAAATGAATCATAAATTAACGTTAGGCTCCAACTGCTAATAAATGTAAGAATACGGCTCATGAACTTCATACAGTAAAGGTGAGCTAGAAGTTTGGAATTCTCATAGTCCTTGGCTTGCCAGCAAAAATGTCAAGAAAGCTATTTCACTTTTATTTCAAAGATTGTAATGTATTAATGTAAATATTTATAGGACAATATTTCTGATGGAGTCAAAGAAAAACAATCCATTTATTTTACTCTCAGAGTTATGAGACATGGATCAATTTTACATAAACAGTTGCATTTTGTTCATACACTTAAACAGTTTCATTTATTATTCTGTCCTCTTCATTCTAATCACAATAAAATCATGTTTAAAAGTAGATGCCATAAGTCTTGAATAGCTTTAATTTCAATGAAAGCTATTAATTATTCTAAATAAAAGGTATTAAATAATAAAAACATATGTATCAGAGTGCCATATATTCTTAACGCTATATTGAAATGAGGCATATATATACCTCCTAAGAATGGATAAAGCTTGCTATGCAGCAATTTGTAAAAGGCCATCAATATTTTATGTGTTATGCTCAAATACAATATTAATTTAATAATATATTAATTAAAATCTTAAATTTTTGAGGAACTGTAATAGGAGAAAGCTAATTTGCTACTATAGTGAACAAATTCCTCCCACCTCAGAGAAAACAGAATTTATGCCTTCTTTTGATCATCTGGTTCAAATGGAAAGAAACATATAATGACATTTCAAGTTTTTCTCCACAGTACAAATTTGTACTTTTCCAGTTTAGAAACATGCCCTAATCCTTGAAGATGGGGAATTTTGTTCAGCGATAACAAACTTTCTGACAAAGTGACAGCAACAGGCATTCCTTGACTTTAAAGCCAAATAATCAGTATATTGCATTGTTACATAAAACCCTATTTTACTACAGAAAGCACTCCTTTACAAAATTAAAGAAGATTAGGTTAGTTCATCTATATTTATGTGGTAGCAGACTCCATTAAAAATTGCAAAGAAAGGTTGGTCAGAAGTTTTAACAATGTTCCTGTGGTTTGCATCATGGAACATTTTCCGATCTTTAACTTGTTTTCTGGATCCTGCAGCCCCAAAATCACAACCTTTTGCAGACTCTAGCATGTTTTTTTCTTATTTGATGGTGTCAAAGGATTACAAAAGCCAACCAGAAGTTATGAGAATGCTCTTGCACGGAAAAGCTAACAAAGTCCTTTTTTCTCTATTGTCTTGTGGCTTACAGAGTTCCATTCAGATTACCACCTCTCCTGCCTTGGGAAAAATACATAACCAACACTTAATTCCAGGAAATAATAATTCATACCAAACACTTTGAGGAAATAATGGTTCATAGTCATGTGAAATAGTCGCTCTCATATGACTCCATAAAAGCTCCACCAAGATGCCTTAAGATTTCAATCAAATCCATAGCATATACAAAAGTTAGAATTGGCCATCCAAAATTATGTTCAATATATTTTTCACTCTTATCTTTATTATAAACATAAGTGGAGTTGGGAGGTCTTAAACATATGGATGTTGAGAGGTGAGTGCACAATAATATAAGGCCAGGGATTTCTACTGGAGTCCTTCCACAGCAGTGTGGAGCCATGAATGTTAACTATACAGATGGCCTATGGAATGCAAACTCACATTGCCAATACTCTTGAAGCTGCAAGGCATCGTTTATCTAAGAGACACGGTGTTTTAGCTTGGGCATAGTGTCACACAACATACTGATGGCTTCCAGACTGGAACTCTGCAACTGGCTTGCATACAGCCTGCTCACTGTGGGCAGAGCAAGCTTACATCTGTCTGCACAGACATACTCCTGGAGTATGTTGGCATATTATCTTTGTCTATTATCATGCATAATCTGAACAATAAGAAGTGCAAATATATAATCCAGTGGCATTTAACCAAACATCCGGGTTAACGAGAGTTCAGCAGAGCAGGACTGTATATTCTATTAAATGATACACATTGGCTGCTTTCAAGTAGCTGCTTCAATACAGGGGAAAGCAAGAGACCCAACATTTTTGCATCTCCAAAAAGAGGAAGGCTGTTTTTAGCATCCCAAAAAAAGAGGAAGACAGGTAAGAACTGCATGGATGAATAGAGACAAATACAAAGAAATTGTGCAACCAGAGATCAGGTTAAGAAAGCTAAAGCACAGCCAGGATTTAATCTGGCTAGGGACATTAAGGGGAACAAGAAGAATTTCCTCAGGTATAGCAGTGAGAAATGGAAGACTAGGGAGAATGTGGGACCCTTCGAGAAGAGAAATGGAGAGCTGGTGACAAAGGATATGGACAAGGCTGAGGTGCTCAATGACTTCTTTTCCTCAATCTTCAGCAACAAGGGCTCCAACCACAACGTCCAAGTCCCAGAGGGCAAAAGTAAGCACTGGGGGAAGGAAGATCTGCCCACTATAATTGAGGATCATGTTGGTGAGCACCTAAGGAATCGGAACGTACACAAGTCCATGGGGCCTGATGAGATCCACCCATGGGTCCTGAGGGAACTGGCAGATGAAGTTGCTAAACCACTGTCCATCATATTTGAAAGGTCATGGCAGACTGGTGAAGTTCCTACTGACTGGAAAAGGGCAAACATAACACCTATCTTCAAAAAGGGAAAAAAAGGATGACTCCGGGAACTACAGACCAGTCAGTCTCACTTCTGTGCCTGGCAAGATCATGGAGCAGATCCTCCTGAATTTGAAAACTCCATTTTCAAATGGAAAGTGGTAACCAGCAATGGCTTCACTAAGGGCAAAACACGTCTGGAAAATTTGGTGGCTTTTTATGATGAAGTCACAGCAACAGTGGACAAGGGAAGAGCAACTGATGTCATCTACCTGGACCTGAGTAAGGCATTTGACCCTGTCCCACATGACATCCTGGTCACCAAACTGGAAAAACACAGACTGGATGGGTGGAGCACTGCTGGATAAGGAATTGGCTGGATGGCTGCAAGCAGAGAGTGGCCACAATGTCCACCTGCAGATCAGTGATAAGTGGCGTCCCTCAGGGGTCAGTGCTGGACCCAGTGCTGTTTAACATCTTTGTCAGTGACATGGACAGAGAAATCAGTGCACCCTCAGCAAGTTTGCAGATGACACCAAGCTGTGTGGCAGTCAACTTGCTAGAGGGCAGGGATGCCATCCAGAAGGACCTGGAGAAGTGGGCCCAGGCCAACCTCATGAAATTCAACAAGGCCAAGTATAAGGTCCTGCACCTGGGTCAGCCACAAATCCAGGCTGGGTGACAAATGGCTGAGAGCAGCCCTGAGGAAAAGCACCTGGGGATCTGGGTTGAAGAAAAGCTCAACATGAGCCTGCAGTGTGAGTGCAGCCCAGACAGCCAACCGTGTCCTGGGCTTGCAGCAAGAGCAGTGTGGCCAGCAGGGCAAGGGAGGGGATTATGCCCCTTTACTCTGCTCTCTTCAGAACCCACCTGGAGTACTGTGTGCAGTCCTGGAGCCCCTAACACAAGAAGGACATGGAACTGGTGGAGCGAGCCCAGAGGAGGGCCACGAAGATGCTCAGAGGGCTGCAGCAGCTCTGCTGTGAGGACAGGCTGAGAGAGCTGGGGCCTGGTGAAGAGAAGGCTTCCAGGAGACCTTATAGTAGCATTCCAGTATCTGAAGGGGGCCTACAGGAAGGCTGGGGAGGGACTACTCACAAGGTCTTATTATGACAGGACAAGGCGGAATGAGTTTAAACTGGCAGAGGGGAGAATTAAACTGGATTTTAGGAAGAGTTCTTTTCAGTGAAGGTGGTGAGATACTGACACAGGCTACCCAGAGAGGTTGTGGCTGCTCCCTCCCTGGAGGTGTTCAAGGCCAGGCTGGATGAGGCATTCGGTAACCTGTTCTAGTGGGAGGTGTCCCTGCCTATGGCAGGAAGTTGGAACTGGATGACCTTTGCGGTCCCTTGCAACCTAAACCATTCTATGATTTTATATTATTATTTTCAAGTACAAAATAATGATGCAGGTTGTGACAGGGCATAGAAAAGAAACCAAAATGACCTCCTTTACTTCTACTTGGCCTAGCACGCTGCCAGATTTACGGTTTCTTCACTAAGTCTCTAGGAGACAGAGGTTACAAAGTACCTTTTCTATCTTGATGAGTCATCTTAAGCAGCCTGTGGGGATAGATCCAGATCTGTACTTCATCATGGCTCATTTTTTACATATTGCACACTGGTTTACCTACATTTGTGAAGGTTACTGTGATACTTCCTAAGGAAAAAGCAAGTATGATGAACAAAAGCAATGTATACATTTTAGATACACACTGATGCTGATTAAAAAATAATATCACCGTTTGTGCAGGAAACATTTGAAATTAACTTATCTCACCACTGGGAACAAGAGGAAGTGGCCAGCTGTTTGCTGGCATTAGTGGCTTTCTCACAAACATGAAGTAAACCATTCAAAACTGTAAAGAGCGAGCAAGTCTTAATTTAAATCTCTCAGGTGAGTAACACACTTCTGCTTTGCCACTAGAAACTCATCGTGCATTTCTATGCAAGAATTCTTGAAAATTAAGACCTGAACTGGCACCAAGAACAACACACAGTCTGATACTCTAGCTAACATGCTTAAGAGTGTAAGCATAATTTGTGATCCCTAATTATCTACTGTGTCAGGAAAAAAAAATTACTATCCAAATACAGCTCTATAGAGATGTTATCACTATTCGCAGCCAAAATGTCTCCTTGTTGTTTAATAAATGATGGTAATAAAAAATACATTTTAAAGTTATTTATTAAAGCACCAAATTAAATAGCATTCTCTAACAGTAATATTTATAAAGAGTAATCCTTTTTGCTATTAGTAGTTTTTCCTCTCCTTTTTTTTTTTTTTTGGCAAACTAATCCGTTATACAAATAACAGAGTGGTACTTTTAACACCAAGAATAATGACTCTAGATTTACCCAGTAAAATTAGGTAAACTTTCAAATTAATAAAATAGATCCTAACTCTAACAGCATTTGCTCCACACTGCTAAATATTCTGTACTCTTTTCTTTGACATAAAGTAATTCCTAGGATTCCCAGCCTATATATTCTCCACTATAATGCAGTTTCCCATGACAAGAGGGAGAACCTTTCCCTGGAAAGGCAAAATTCATTAAACTTCTGTCCTGGTAAGTCTGACTGCATTCTAATCCACAGCAAACTACTACCTCAAGTACAAAGACAATGAATACAGGACTTGATGAACAGATTTGCAGCCGTGAGATTAGGGCTTAAGGTACTAATGATTCCAACAAGAATCACCAGAAAACTTGCACAAATGTGTCAATATACTTCATGCCACTTCATACAAAAGTACAAAACAAAAGCTAACAGGAACAGTCCCTTCCTAATGGCCAGGAATTAATTTATTTAGGCAAGTGGTATTCCATCCAAAATTACTCAGTATTCTAATATGTTTAATGTTTTCAGACCAGATAATCAACTTCTTACATTCCAGTGAGACTTCAGAGTGAGAGTACCTTCAAACGCTATGACAATAGGAATAAAAATGTAATGCTGAACTGAAGATGTTGTCTAGAAAACTAAGGTGGAACACTTCATTAATGATCCATTGTGAATATGCAAATATTATACCGTGAAGTACACAGAGAAGAAGACTGTAATGTGTAGTTGTTGTTTTGATCTGTATGACCTCACAGAGATATTAATTGAAATACTGAATTCAGTTTGGATATAGCTCTTCATGAAAAATGTGCAGACTGTTCAAGGGACAAAAAAATCAACACTGGAAATATACACAATAAATACTTTGAGTGGCAATGTGATAAGAAGAATATAAATATTTATGTCAAATTTATATAGAACAGTTTTTCCATATCCATAGCACACAGAACAGGTAATGTGCATAAATTTTGGGAGAAAAAGTTGTCATTTTTTGCTCCTGTTACATAGCCAAAGTCTGATGATAACAGCAGGTAGGAATGAATAGCATTTGAGTACAGGAATATGTTGCTGGGGAAAGATGATCACTGCCAGCAGATACAGTTTTGAACAATTTAGGCAAATGTCTATTAAAAATTTCCTGGGTATAGCTGATCTTGCCCCAAGACATGACCTTATCACCAAGTCAATTATTCAATGATTCTGTGTTTTAAAGCTGATTTACTTTATGTCTCATTTAAGACATCACTCTTTGGAGTTTATGTCACATTTTACCTGCCTCCATCACATGCTTGCTAGCCTTCTTATGACTGTAAGAAAACACCTTTTACATTTAAGTTTCTACATCTTTAGTAAGATAGGCTGATACAATGTTATGTTAAAATTTCCATGACAGCAATTACAGATAAGAATAACTTTATACTGCATAGACCATTCCTTAGTGACACTGAAATAAGGAAATGCCTTTCCTTAGAGGATGTCGACTGTTAATCTGATAACAGACATGGCTTTTAGACAAACAAAAAGTAAAAAATCATTTAAAAACTTAAACACTTTCATGGAAGTAGTGTAAAAGAGCTATTTGAATTAAAGAAAAATACTATACACAGGATCACAGAATGCAGATGATACCAAAGCAACTCAATGATATATGTAATCTAACACCTGAAAAATGCTATCTTATAGATCTCCAGCAGTACAGAGAGAGTATGCATTTCTGAAAGCATCTGCCTTGGAGTGAAAAAAATTACTTAATATGAAAAGGAAGCCTTAGCATAGTGGAAGGGAAGATAAGATAATGCAAGAAGAAATAAATTCATGAAAGACTCCGTTGAATGCCAAACTGAAAAAGTATATTGTATACAGTATTTTATCAAACTGCAGCCTAAACAAATGTCAAATGAAATAATTTCTTTAACAAATACAGGCAACAACTGAGAAAAAAGGGTTGTTCACTAGCATATATTTAGTCAAGATTAACTATGGATAAAAAAACGTACTAAGAACAGATTTAATAACCCTAAACTGTCATTCAGCTTGTAGGAGGTATTCAAGATACAGCTAATAAAACAGAAAAAATGGTTCCAGCCACCCACGAAAAAAATCTCAGTAGTATAAAACACTGAAGGATGACCACTAAGATAAATGCTTTCTTTTGAGAGCTGCCTTGCAGTTAACCTTCTTAAAGAGTCTCCCAGAAACCTCTAATCATAATACATTGCATTGCCACTTATCACAGTCAATTTAGAAGTGAACTCTGTAAACACTTCTGTTTTACTCCCCACCTCTGTTAGTCTAAGAATAATACTCTGAGCTTTAATAGAAGAACTCATGACAACTTTTTGGGAGGTTCTTACAAATGGTTCAACTCTAATCTACCAGAATTCCAAGATTAAGATTTATAGAACCAAGATCTTCTAGCAAAACTTTTACTGCCTTCACTACTTAAGCCATTTTCCACAAAATACAGAAATGCAATTTGAAAAGTTACCATTAAACTTTAAATCAAGTCAGAAATATTTGAACAAATGATACACAGTACTCAGACAGCTTCTCACATACTAATTGTACTGAAGAGTAAAAAAAACCCACACACACAGCTCAATCAACTTTTCCACTTTAATTACTGTTTTCTTTCCCTCATGACCCCCAGTATTCAACCTTAAGTTCAGTAGGAGGTGACTAGAGATAGACAGTGTTGAGAGATTCTGTTTGAAACAGCTTCTCTCTGTCACTCCTAAAGAAAATAAATGGTTTGTTAAAACATGCTGTTAATCCATTATGGATGTGCCTGCATCTTGGAAAATAAACTTCAGATTATTGGTATTTTAAAGCTTTTTCTTTAAAAACAAGACATACTGATCACAAGTATGAAATTTAAAATCCAAACTCAACAGCAGATTTATATACCTAAGATAGCTGTGTGACATGGATATGTAAATTCAGCCACCATTGATCTTAGACAATTATCCAAAAATTATATGCCTGAGTTCAATCAAAAATTTGTCTCTCCAAATAGAGGACTAAGTATGTTTTACAAAAGCTTTCTTCGTCTAAATGAGCAATTATTTTGCACTGTTTCCAAAGTAAAAAAAAAAAAAAAACCCAAAAAAAAAAAAAAAAAAAAAAAAAAAAAAAAAAAACCACCAACCTTTTGAAATACTCTCAGAAGGAAAACCATAATGAAATAGCACTTCAGATTGGCCTGGTGCCCTTACAGCAAGCACAGAGAACTATTGATGCTCCTCTGCCTAAACACTTCCAGAAGCATACAGGTCTGCTCCATCAATTATGGGGCAAGAGGATGGAGCATTCCCCACTCTTTCACACCTCAGTCCACCCCACCAGGCACTCTTCCTCATAGTACCTGAGTATCAAACCTTATTTTACCATTTCATCAATACATCTGCTGGAAACAGGTGCAAGGAGGAAATACCATCTGTGTGAGATGGTCAAGAAATAATCTCTATGTTACACCTGTATTAGATATACATTTTCATTAGGCTGGAATCAAGGAGAAGCAGGAAGAAGCAACTGTCCCTTATATGACATTTCAAAGTAAATGGAAAGAAGAAAAAATACCTAATTCTGAATAACCAGAGGAGTTTCTTGGAAAAACAGCTTTATCCATTTGCCCTCTTTCTCCAGTTTACTTCCCAAGAGCCACAGTTCAGTGCTTCTTCTCTATGTTCCATTATTCCCATAACCACAAATCTCCTCACATCCCTCAGTAAATATATTGTTGTACTCCTGTTTTACCTTCTGAATAGCAGTTTGGAACATGCATATAGGTCTTTTGTTAAGCAAACAGAGGTCATTCAAATAAAGGTACAAGTTCAGAGAGAAATTTTAAAAGGCAAAGTCGGAACATCACACCTATCTTTTGGGGCTAATTTTAAAGTAAGAAGTAGGTACTCTCAACTGCCCATTGAAATCTCTGAACTTTTTCAAACCATTTAACATTGTACTTCTGATGTCTTGATGATTTATGTTTTAGAAATGACAGACAAATAAAGCAGACCCCCTTAGAAAAGATATTCATCTGTGAGAGCAATGATACCGGTTTCATAGATCACACTTAACCACAGCATTATCATTTCATTCAAATGATCAGCATTGCTCACACATGACTAAAATTCAACAAGCCTTAGACTTTGTGAGAAATTTGGAGGAAAAAAAACAAATTTGTAGTGCTTCAAAACACAGCTGAAGAAGTTAGAAGATTATAATAATTTCTGGGGTTTGCAGCTTTTTACTAAAATTAACTCCTATTGTTTGTTTGGCTTTGCATGATTCTCCATGAGAATGCAACCAATGCTTGGCTAAAACATCTCTCCCTGTTTTATGCCACACCACAAAGCAGTGCAGAAATATGGAATGCAGTGAATAAGAACAATGGCACTGGAACGCATGGGATTGTGTTACAGCAGAACATGGCACTGCACGGGGTCCACCTAAGTTAAACAGGAAAACAAAACTATAGGTAATCAGTCATTGTCAACCTCCTTATCCTTCAACACTATTTTTTTCTGTTTATAGAACACAAAGATAAAAGTACTTCTCAGGATGAATGGTTTGATCTCTAGAATATAGTTCTTGCTAATATCTCTGAAATGCCAAATGCCAGTTTAAGGTTGGAAGAACATTACTGCTAAAAGTTACTATTGTAGGCTTGTATGACATAAAACTGAGGTGCAGAGACAGAATATTAAAAACTTCTGTTAATAGTATTCTGTTCCTAATTTTGAACTGACAACATGTTTCAAATGGCCATTTTTCACAAAGTAGATGGCTTTGCTAATGGATGAGTGGAGTTTTCTTTCCATTTTTAATAAATGCTGATCAACAACACTGATCAAATTGAGCAAAAAGATAACAGAAAATTATATTAAGATGTCTTTCCTTTGGAAGTTTAGGAAAAAGATTGGTTTGATTCTGAAAGAACTAAATTAAGGTCCTCTTCTAACTTCCATAGAATTACAAGCAGCTGCCATTTGCATAACATATATATTTTTTTAAATTAATAAAATTCAATGTAGATCATACTGTACTTTAAAGTATAACAGAGGGAATTATTAGCTCCATTTTGAAACATTAGGAAATCAATATAAGTATGCATTAGAATTTATGCCTTGAGCATTACAGTGTTTCAGAAGGCTATTTAAAGAAAGAAAATTGCCTGAATATATAGGATTAACAAAATACATGCTCTTTGCAGTGCATAATTCATATCTGAGGGCATAGTTTAAATGCTCACTTACTAAATAGGGTGTCAGACAGAGATTATGTAAACCGTGTCATATAATTTCCACTAGCCACAAATATATGTCAGAGTAAATTCTGTATGTTGGCCATAAACTAAGAAACTGAAATTTTTAAACATACATCCCCCCACCGCCTCAAAAAGGATGCCAGTATTAAAATTTTAAGTATTAGATCTGCAATGTCAATATCATCATCATTGATAGTATTAACATGGCAACATCCATTACTCAATGCTAGATTGCACGTATGTGTTAAAGGTGTTACATAGCTTAATTTGACAGAGAACAAAAAGTCTACTAATTATTATGACTCAGGGTTTTTTTTTTATAGTTCTAAAACAACAATGTTTTGTTAAATTTACTTAACTGAAAAGGTATTTCCAGGTACAGAATAAACTTATATATACTCTTCTAGAAACATTATGTCTAAGGATTTCATTCCATCTGGAAATTGCCAGATATGTGTTTACAATCAAGCTGCAGAAAACCAATTATTAAAGTAATTAACTGTTAAAGTAAAAAAAAAATAGTTAAGTATCTCAGTAAAGATAATTCAGATATTTATTCTCAAATTCACAGGCCACCATTCCTTCAGGTGTGGGATCTCTACAGACCTAGATGTGTGAAGGGATTTTGTGAGACATTTATTCAGGTCTTGTCTCCATCATTTTACTTAAGTGAAAAAAACACCTTTGTTTTTAATAAAATGCTGCACATGAAAATAACAACTATAAAACTGAGTAATGCCAGCGAGACAATGAAAGCCTACAGCACACACAAGATATTTTATAAGAGGAGAAGGAATCAGGCAACAGCATACAAATATTTCTCTAATTAGTATCTTAAAAGATTGGCAATGAAAAAGATTGGTTACCACATGATGTTATTCAATTATATGATCTCCCTGCTAATGGAGCCATTCACAAGCACTGCCGGCAGCATAAAAGCCATCATATGATTCAACTTTGCATTAAACAAATGTTTGCTCATTGATCTTCCTTGGTGGGTTAACTGCTTCAAAAGCTTTTTTCAGACTATGAAAGCATTTTTTTAAAAAGGCATATATACTCTCGGAGAGTTCTAAGATAATAGGCATTGGCTCACAGTGAAGACAGTTAAGGCTGAGTTTTTCAATGCAGACCAAAGAGGCTACTCCTGTAAAGATTTCAGTTAGACACAAGAGGAAACATTTTCACAAAGAATCAGTCATCACGACAATCTTCCCAGGGAAGGGGTGGAGTCCCCAGCATTGAGCACCTTTAAGATTCAGCTGGACAGAGTGCTGGGCCACCTTATCCAGAGCATGTTTTTCCCAAGAAAGGTTGAACTTCAAAATGCTATCAAAGTATTTTTTTTGTGGCTGTATCTTGTCAAAACGTGCAGATCTGCTGGAAAAAAAAAACTGGGTAAATGGATGTCTAAGGTTTTAATAAAAATTAAGATCTCTTTAAGAAGGCAACAAAAGCTACAGAAGGTTTAGTATTTGACAGCCAAGCTACTTAAAATAACTGGACTGCACATTACAAAAACAGTATAAAAGCAGAGGATACACTATTGAATTAAAGAAACACAATCAGAAAGGATTGAAAGAATCAAAATAAAAATGGATTCTTTCTGGAAACCCTTATGCTTGGATCAAGATACATGACACTCTCTGGCAAAGAGGATGTGAAGATATCATAGAATGCTTGAATTTTTACACAGGCAAAAATGTCATAGCTTAAAAGAACACTAGAGTGGAAAAACAAAAGGACAGCACAGAAGCATCATGCAGAACAAATAATTTCAACTTTGAATTTCCTTTTTCAAACAACATTCAACAGCAATGACAAACTTTATCACATAAAATTTAAACCTGAGTTTAAAAAATGCAATGCTTATCAATGCTGAAAACTAGAAAACACTCAGGGTAAATTCATACAATCACCTTTGCCCTGGGATAGTCCTACAAGAGGCACGTTTGCAGGAACAGTTAAGAAAGACTGCTAAATTTCTACAGTGGATCTGGTACATTAGAAAAAAAAAAACAACAACCCACCAACACTATAAATTACTTCCAAAACCTAAGACACAGACTGTAAGTGTAACAAAAAAATATCAATACTGCTTTTGAAAAGATAAGCCAATTCAAACAAACAAGTAAAGAAGTTTGCTTATGATCAAATAACGGACACTTTCTGAGGCCTCTGTGTGTCCACAGTTGATTTATTACTTTTTGAAGTCTATATAAAAAAGATGTTTCTAAGCAGGATTTTGAATGTTACCTGAATCTACAGCACATCTGGAAAGAATTGTGATGGAAAGAGCTAAGAAGTAGTTACTATGGAAAATGCTCTCTTAAACTGCTATCCGGGTGGCCTTGTGACTCATACAAATAATATTTTTTTGTAAGATGCTCATTTTAAGATGAGCTGCCACTGGAAGGAGGAATGCTAATATAACTAAGTGTCATTGATATGAGAACTGAAACGGCAGCTGCTAACTTCTGCAATTAGCAGGGATTCTCTACAGGTGGTAGGAAATAGCAGCACCCCAGTAGCTCAAAGAAGCTAGAACTAGCCAAACTAAAGTGTAGATGTAAAAGCTGGTGTAGGATTTTTTCCCTGTTATGTAAAAGAAAAGTATTTAATTAAGACAACTCTACTATTCAGACAGCTATGCTACTGAATGTACTACTCAAGACCAAAATTAACTAGTTCAAAATATGATAAAGATCTGCAGTATTCCAGAAAATCCTTTAAAGCATGTGAGAAGCATGTTAATTGGCTAGAACAGTATTCCCCTCAACAATAAATTAACCAAAAAAACTTGTCCAAAAGATGCTGAAAAGACAATGCAATATTATTCTTCCTGCAATTGAGGATGAACCAAAATAAAAAATTTAGGTCAGTATCAAATACTAAACAATTTTGTCCATGTCTGCCTTCGTTACTCCAAAAACAGAAACTTACATACAGGCTACTATGACATTATTCATTACAAAAAACTTTGTTTTAGCAATAGAAAGCAATGTTTTGGTTTATGACAAACTGATGTATTTTTTAAAGCAGCATACATTCCTTAAAAATCTAATAAATATAATATTTAAAATGTTAACAACTAAAATCAAGCACTAAAAGTCTGTCAAAAATACAGTTGATTTGGCTTTTCTGCTAACTTTTAAACTATATTATATGAACATTACTCACTATTCCATAGTTAAGGTTGGCTTAAGCCTATGCTTAAGGCAGTCAATCATATTTAGTCTAGAAAAAAGAAGACTGAGAGGGGACTTAATAATGTTTATAAATATCTGAGGGCTGGTCAGAGGGGGAGGGACAGGCTCTTCTCACTTGCTCCCTGTGATAGGACAAGGAGCGATGGGTGTAAGTCGCAGCACAAGAGGTTCCACCTCAACACAAGGGTTAACTTCTGTACTGTAAGGGTCACAGAGTACTGGAACAGGCTCCCCAGAGAGGTTGTGGAGTCTCTTTCTCTGGAGACTTTCAAGGCCTGTCTGGATGCATTCCTCTGTGACCTGATCTAGACTGCATGGTCCTGCTCTGGCAGGGAGGTTGGACTTGATGATCTCCTTGGGTCCCTTCCAACTCCTAACATCCTGTGACACTATTTAAGTACAGAACATTAGTGGAAGTTACTTTGTAATGAACAATTACTAATAGCTGCATTTGGGAGGAACAGAGAGTATATGATGTTTATAAAGACTGACTTATCCTGCTCATCCTGCAAATAGACTAGCTTCAAGCAAGAGACCTGAAGAACAGCGAACTTAACATATCAGTGCTGACTGCCTAAGAGAAAAGTAAAACTATACAGTGTATGGGAAAATAACTTCACATATGTTGACAATGCTTCCAAAGTAAGTATTTTTTAATGTTTTCTAAGAAGTCACTGTCTCAGCTGCTCATATAATAGAGAAACTTGATCTACTCTGCAATCAATATAGTGTATTAGATACATGCTGATTATACCAAAAGGAGGAACTCTTAATCATTATTTCCGCCATTATTTTAACAGGTAGAATAACCATTAATGGTTACAATCAGAATCTATGTTGTTAGCTAGTGATTTTACTTTTTTTTTTTTTTTTTTTAACTTTGAATGCTGGAACCACAGGAAATAAGAGTTTGCTGGCAGACTTTGGAGCAACCAGGTAACACACACCATAAATAGAAGTCCTTTGCTCCTTGCTTGATATACCACTGGCCCCTAGACTTGAGATAGTATTGCTCCACATCTTCTCCAGTCCTAACCATCATAATACATGAGCCAACCTAGTACAAGCAGAGCTTGAGGTAAGGATTAAGTTTCATATTGTTCCTGCCAGGAATCAACAAAAAAATTATCAGAATGTGTCTTTCGAGTATAATAAAATTGAGATATTAAGAATTCCAGGCCTGGTCTTTTCCTATTCAATACAGACAAGCAACAGTATAGCTAACTAAACCACAGCAAGCCTCTCATGTAAACAAAATCCAGCTGCTAGATGTGGTCCAGGTCTAATTCGGAAAGGGACCCCAAGGACTCTAGTCCTCATAAGGTCACCATGTGGTATTAATTGGACTAATGCGCCTTTTCAAGCACCTTTTTTCGTCAAAAACTCTTGGTTCCCAATGCTACATCTAGACTGCACAGCTGAAGCACATTATTCTGCAGCTCACTCACATTGGAGGCCTGATTTTCACAAGGTTACAGGATCAGCAGACACAGCAGCGTTCTTCCATCTTGTATTCTAGAGTTCCCTTCTCATGGAAGTTAAGTATAGAGGTGAGTTGATGGGATTACACACAGATTATATCCTGTCATAGATCAGAGATGTTCTTTGCTCTCATACTCTCAGCACCATCCATCAACACGAGGCTCCCTCTCAGAAGTTCAAGGCTTTATTTTAACTAAAAAAATAAATATTTTGAGATGCCAAAGGAAAAGACTTGATGTGCCAGATTCTTTCTGGCTCTAGCTTTGTCCATCTCTTGTAGATTCTTCATAGAAGGCATACCTCAAATAAAATGCAACCGTGTAGGCTATGTGCCCAACAGACATTCTCCTAAAAAGAATGGCTTGTTTTGGACATGGTCACTTTAAAAGAACAATGAGAGCATCCTATCAAAGGCATTTAACTGCATAAAGCCTAGGGATTGTGGAAATTTTGGCAATAGAACAGGATAGCTGTCAAGGTCACAGCTTAGCTATGGATCAAAGCAGTTGTAAGAAAGTCAAGCTGTTGCTTCAGATTAGCATCACCATGGGTATTATCATCTCCTAGAGCCCCTCACAATTTTCTTTTGCATGGTGGGATGATATGAGCCTAAATTATACACTGGAATAACCAAAGTTTCTGTATTATGTTCATCAGGAAAAAGTGAACTCTAAGGTGAAAGAATGAAATGGCTATTCCAGCTACTAATAACATCTGGTTATAAATTAATTTTATTATATATATAACAAAAGGCTATTTTCAGTACTGTTGAAATTTACAGTACTCTCACTTTCCAAATACTAATGTTTCTATTGTAACCTCACCAGCAAATGTTTATACACCGTACCTCAACCAAAGACAATACGTTAAAAGATTACAAAGACTATCTCAGAGATGGCTTCTGTTTTCCCATAGCATAAATTTGGCCAAGTGTTTTGTACACTAACTGGTGTTACTCAGCTTTACTCCATCTTTTAAAAACATGCAAAATCTGTGGAAAATTAAAAAATCAGAATTTACAGGCATTCAGAAAATACTCAAATACCACATAAAGAAACAAAAATTAAAGGAAGCACAAAGAACGTGATGACAATTATTAAACATGTTAATTACATCCGAAGCCAAGGACTTCTGCAAGATGCAAATTTAGTTCTTTATTAACTAGATATGATGAGACTCACAATTGCAGTAGTGAAAATATTAGTGCTTCTGTAAACTCCAAGCTCAAGTATAAAGTAGATATGTAATTTTCAACTCCCTAAACACCCCAATTTGGCCACTAAAGATGCTGTTTTACATTTCCAAACATTTTCCCCTGTCACTACTTTTTATACTTCAGTTCTCAGGTTGTAAGTATTTGTTACTTGCAAAGCAACTCCTTTTGAACACAGAATCATGGGAGGCATTTGTTACTAACTGCTAATGCAGCCTGCCAAACAAAAACTCCCTGCTGGTGACATGACCACCTAGTGACCTCTAAAAATGTTTTAACAATGTGAAAAATATCTCCCTCTTGTAGGAAACAGCAATTTTTTAAATTAAATGTACATTGAATGTTCGCTTACATACAGATAAATGGTATTCAGAGTCACCTTCTCTGTTTCCAATTTCAATCTTTTGAAACCCAGCCCAAACCTAAATAAATAAACGTTGATACTAAGAGGAAACTAAGAGCTCAAGAGCCTTGTGATTTCACAAACAGCTTTTTTCCATTTTCTAAAATCTAAACTTCAAGCCAGACATAGAACAGGTAATGAAAAGAAACAAGTTTGGCAGCCCCTACGTGGGTCTAAGCTGAAAATGTCAGGCAAAAATAAGTGGCTATGATTTGGCAGATTTAAAGTATTTAAAAGTTTGCAGCTTGCTAGACTGTTTTTTTTTTCCTGTACGTAAAATTTGTGCTGAAAAGTGACCACTACATAATGTCGCCATAATCGAGTTGTTAAGCATCATATTATCATTATCCACTCTTAATGCAATAGAACCACAAAGAAAAATAAATTATTATATCTATTATATGATAACAAACTCTGCATGCTTAAATATGCTATATTTCTGTAATACTTTCAGATATTTTTTTTAGCTACTAGGACATGATCAGCTTTCCAGTCAGTACCTTCCAGATAAATATATATATACTTTTTTTTTTTTTTTCCTTATGTGGAAGACATTGATTAAAAATAACACTACTTGATACCTTTTTTGACAAAGTAGCACTTTCTGGAATACAAGCCTGCAACTACCTTGGATCATTCATAAAGTACAAATTTGCTAATCTCACTCCACCAACATTTTACAATTGGCCTATTACAAGTAGATATTACAATCTTTCCCCATATTTTGCTTCTGAATGAAAAGTCAGAAAAGCTGAGGTACTAGAAATAAATGACTGAAGTCTTGACACCACTAATAATGCATTTTACAACAACATGTCACATCACTGTGCCAGGTCATGTATTTGTCAAGATGTAAGTATGGCTTCAAAAGCTTTCCAGTGTGCTAATTAGCAGTCATATTCTCTATAAAGCACCAATAATTTTAAATGGAGTTTGGAAGGACATCCTTGCAAGTAATATAAGAAAAAACAGAACTTTTTACCTAAATAAAATTCTGTTTCAGCACATAACATGAACAGCAACATATACAGGTTTTATACACAGCTAGTGTGTGTACCTACTTACAGCTTTTATATGAAGTATTCCTATAAGAAGTTCCAAAAAGTTATTTCTCTAAAGCATATTCATTTGCTACAGCATGTGACTGCTGGATTCTTCCTTTGTTCCAACCCAAGAAGTGTTATTTGCATTTCTAGAATTGCAGTGATTGCCAAAAAAGTACAAGCATATTGTTCAACTTCACAAGAATAAAACCCACCTCTGATCCCTCGCTACATACAGTTATCTGGGCAGTCTTATAGTGGTTCCCACATCTGTCTGGAAGTGATCTGAAACAAGGTGCTCTCCATTCAAAGGAACACTCAGACAACATTCAATATAGACATCTTATGGACTGTAAAATAAATACACCTCATCTCCTTTACATTTGATGCAAGACAGACTTGTGAAAACGCAGAGATTCTTTTTCTTTTTTAATATTTATTATTGTATTGCAATACTTTTGGCTTCAAAGTAGAATCTGCTGACCTTTGTGAATTGATGCCCTTTTGATACTGGTATAAGAATATACTCTCAGAGCAAATTCTCTCCTGTAATTCAGGTGAGGTAACAGAGGTTTACAGAAGGCTCCTTAAATCCACAGGGACTATCCTAGTTCAAACGTAATGGTCTGGTACATAAGCCTTGCACTGAGTCAAAAGATGTTAAGATTTATTGGCTTGTATTTCACAGAATCACAGAATGTTGGGGGCTGGAAGGGACCTCAAAAGCTCATCCAGTCCAAGCCCCCTGCCAGAGCAGGATCACACAGGAGCGTGTCCAGGTAGGTTTTGAATATCTCCAGAGAGGGAGACTTCACAACCCCCCTGGGCAGCCTGTTTCAGTGTTCTGTCACCCTCACAGTGAAAAAAATCATCCACATATTTAAATGAAACTTCCCACACTTCAGCTTCCACCCATTGGCCCTTGTCCTGTCATCGGGCATCACCTAGCAGGGCCTGGCTCTGTCCTTCTGGCACTCACCCTGCACATATTTATAAACATTGATGAGGTCACTCTTTAGTCCCCTCTTCTCCAAGCTAAAGAGCCCCAGCTCCCTCAGCCTGTGCTTGTCAGAGAGATGTTCCATTTCTTTAATCATCTTTGTGTATTTATTGATGAAAAACAATAAAGCTAAAAAAGAAAAGTATTTTAATGATGTTACACAATCTTTTTCTCTCTCTCTCTAAACTGTTTCTTCATAGGTTTGATAACAGATAGGAGCAAGAGTGGTCTCAAATTCCATCTCCAAATAATATCATTACTGATTCTTTGCCTAATATATTATTGTTACATTTTATTCATCCTGCTAGAACTACTGCACAGGAAGACCTACTCAAAATGTTCTTTTTTCCTCTTCCACAACAGTGGGAGACATGCCAGCTGGGACATTTTAAGTCTCTTTCATTAAAAAAAGGTTAAGGTCAAAATAAGTATGATAAACATGGTAGTTCATCTTCTCAAAACTCAAGATGAAAGACTAAACAGAAGAGAATATTTTAACCTCACTAACTGTAAAATATTTTTGGGTTTTTGTTTTTTTTTTTTTTTCCTTACTGCATAATTAGAAGCAAAAAGGACTTGGGAAAAATCTTTTTTTTTTTTTTTTCCATACATCTTCTGTTTTCAAATGTACTCAGTAGTTAACAACTACATGTCTCAAGTTTATTATATGTTTTCAATTATCTAAATGAGTGACACTTTCAAGTTTTATAGAGGATTATGAAGAGCAATGGACTTAAAAGAAATACATTTTATTATTATAAAAAGGGGGGGGAAGTTTAAAAGAACTCACATTGTGTTTTGGTTAAATGAGTTGTCCTTTGTATAAAAAATTCTGAACACAGTGTCTCAGAGTCCCTTGCCTGTAGGAATATATTAAAATACAGTAAATCCCTACGTCTTGGTTTCTTACACTAAAATACTCTGCTACAAGAATACTGAAATATGTTTTCACTCACTTACCCTAAAAAAAAAAAAAGAAAAAGGAAAAAAAAAAGACAGCCCAAAGGTTATCAGACAAATGGGGACAATAGATTAACTTCCAAAGAGCTATATTCTGTTTCTTGTAAAAGAAAAGTAAATTTATAGCACATCAAGCTTTTATTCCCAAGTGACTTTAATAACTGGAATGCAAAAGTCTAAAAGCAGCAACAAGTAAAGCTGGTCAAAGCATACGTAATGAAACTTGAAACTAGGCAAAGAGATTTGAGAGGTTAAAGGGAGATAGGGTGGGAAGCCAGCAAGGCAGACCTGTTCTCCTTCAAAATCATAAGAAAAAATCTTCAGTACAGAGAAAACGGCATAGGCCCCATAAATTTGAAGTGACTGAGTCTTTTGGGCTACAGTGTTAGTTGAAGTGGGAGGATAGTTTGGGGAGTTGGCAGGGACTCGTGGAGCACTACATGGGAGCAGCTTTGTGCCCAGTCTTATAGGTTAAAGTAGAAGGAGAAATATCAAATGTACCATATTAAATTCACTTTACCTCAAAGACTCGCGCAGTGAATTACCCACAGTGATAAGGTGACTGAAAAGCTCAGCTAGTTGCTTTCCAAAATACTCTATCACAAAACCCCTCTGTTAACCCAAGAAAATAAATTGGTTGTTTGTTTTTTTTTTTAATAGATGTTTTACTAGATGCAGTAATTATGCTTAACAGATAACATAAGTTAGGCATCATCAGTAAAATGACCACAGAGAGCTTACATATCATTTATGAAAGGAAGAGGGACAGGCTTCTAGTTCATACTGTTACAGAAAAAAACTGCTCAAAATGGTGTTGAGAGTCTAAGAACTAACAGCATAACTGTTCTATGTCTCACATACATTGGGATGACTGGCATTGTAGAGAGCATAAAATTAGGTAAGAATTTACTTTAAAGTGTCCTCTTGGGCTAATTATTGCGATGTGCTCAACATGAAGCAACTCACACTGATGCAAGAGGAAATCTGAGCTAATGCAAAGGGCAGGAATTCATTTACTAAGTCATATATTTTAGACAGAGATCTTAGCACTAATACTCCATGACCTGCATTGGCTGTCCGCCAACTTTTGGGTGAAACCAAAAATGTTTTCTTCAGTCTACAAAGTCTTAAATAGTTTGGCACCTGCTTACATGAAAGATTCCCTCTTACCCTTTCTATGTACTGGGCAGCATAACAGACCCTGTATGAGACCTCGGTGGAAGTGTGAGTGCATGGAGGCAGGTGGAAGAAAGAATAGGGATAAAGAAAAGAAAGAAAACAATAAATGTTCTCCTGTGCAGAAAACTGCACTTCTTAATGTGAAACAGTGAATAAGGCACTGCTATAAGGACCTGAGTGTCTTAAGAGAGTATGATTTCTTATTCATGACTGTTTGATGAACATGCTTAAGTGTACTGGCAAAAATTCAGTCTTTAACTTCATGAATGGTGAAGTTATTCTGAGTTTATTCCTTGGCTTCACTTATGCAATTTTCTTAAAGAATTATTTAAAAGTACTTTCAGTATTTTTTTTAAGCCATTGCTACACAGCTAAATCATGACAATTAAATAATAACAAGGCTTTATAGTTTGACATGCTATCCCAAATCTGTAGTAAAAGTAATTTTTAAAAGTGATTAAATTACACCTTACTTCTAGTTGATCAAAATCTCTGTATTGTATGGCGTTACCCTGAATTTACCACTGTGTTTTAAGGGTGTAGCACTGCACTTAAAGATAGGCATGAAGATATAAAATAAACTACACAGAAAAAAAATTCAGAAAAATTCCATGTCCACAACAGCAGTAAGAAAAAATTTTGTACCTGAATGTTTGGAATGGCCAGTGAATAGGATATTGATTTTATGACTGTTTTAAAACATTGTCTCCACACGATGCTTCTGTATAATTAGCAACAAGCTCTTTTTAACATAAGCAGTTAAAAGGTACTGAAGCAGATTAAGGAAAAGTAGGCATAAAATTCAGTTGTTATTCAATATATTATTGTACTATTTTCACATATATCCTTGAGGAAATGAGAGCAGAAACATACTGAATAGTTAGCTCATGGTTCAGCTATGACACTACTGTATTCAAGCAGTAGATAAAGTCTGAGAAATGTCCCATAGGATATCCCTACAAAATACTCCTCTGTGATTTAATCTACTTAGCCACAGGGTGTCAACACTGGTCCACACAGAGGCAGGCTCACTGAATTTGTATTTTCCAGTTTAAAAATAAATCTTAAATAAAACAATCTAGAAATAACAGTTTGAACAATTTGACATGTACAACAAACATATGGAATGACTTACAAAGGAAGGAGATTGAAGCACAGAGCAAAAGTAACTTCAGGAGATACCAAATCTTGTTACTTAAGCAAGCAATAAAATTGAATCAAATTCTTTTTGCTTACAACCAAATGACTCAGGCAAAAAGGGTACAGATAAAGGGAGAAATGAAAGATTAAATTGAAAAACCTGGCAGCAAACCTCAATGTCAGCAGGCATACATGGCACTTCTGTCTTTTCCACAAATGGTAATTCAGACTCACATAATAACGTGCCCATCAGAACCACTCATCTGTGCTGTTCACAGCAGACAGGCCCACTACTAGTTTCAAAAATGTGAGATGTTAACTGAAGTATTGTTCCAAGCTAAGGTCATAAATACACCCATTTGACACTGAGGATGCCTGACTGCTCTAAATATAACTAAAGCAAATCAATTTTGTATTAATACTAAATGGTAGCTTTTTATGTTGTGGCCAAAAGTTGAGCTCAAGATGTTTGGGATTTATTGCTACCTTAGCTCAATTACACTCCAGTAGTCCTCACCTGGGCTTCACTTTAAGTCCTTCTTTAAAGCACAACATAAATCTATAATCCTGCAAATTTAAAAACTTCTTTAGCTTACACTAATTCATTTTCATCTTGATAGTTTTTAAGTCTAACAAGTCCCTACACTGACTAATTCTAGACTAAAATAACTCAGTTGATTATTTGAAAGTGTCACCTTTCTATTCTCATTAAGCAATTTTACTTCATGCAAGAATGCTCATCCAGTCTGTATGCCAGAGATCATTATTTCTCAGTGGAGATAATTTATAGAGAAGCAGTGAATCAGTTTTAAGATCTTCTGCTAACAGACAGTGCTCTGCTTGACCCTGCTCTTGCTCTATCATGTTTACATTTTCTACTACAGTATGCCTCTAATCCCCAAAGTGTCCCTAAGGGAACTTTACTGTTTCTTAAGTCATGCTTGAATGCTGAACTTCGCAGAATACCGCCAGAAAACTAAAAAAGGATGTGAACTGACAAAAAAAGGATTGTTTTCTATCTTAGTTTTTTTCCCCAATTAAGTATTAATGAAGTTTGGGATTTTTTTTCTTAATTTACAAGACCTACAGTTATGATAGTCACTCATCCTGTATTTTCCTGTCACCAAAAAAAATAAAACAAAAACAATGCTATCAGTATTATTTGATTTACAAATTATTGACTACTACACTAAGTAGTAAAGAACTGTGGCAAAAAATGAAGAAATAACGTTAATTCAGAGAATTACCATCCAATATTCATCTACAGCTTACAGCTTCTAGAACATAGATACAACTAACTGGCATAATAAGCACTTACAATGTCAATGAACTCCTTCAAGCTACTGATGATATAGACCACTCTCCATTAATATTAATCTACCTTGTGTGCACATGTATATATCTTGAAATTATCCCATCCAAAGAAAACATTTAATGCAGTTGCATTATTAATCTCTTACTATACCACAAGAAAATCTTGTATTGATACCATAAATATACTCCCTCTCCGTGATGCATTAATAAATGTACTTCCACAGGGGATGTATCATGCTGCTCATCTGTGATATTACTGCTTAAGTTAATGATACCTGGAGAAGTGGACACAGTATGATAGAGTTTTATATTTCTTCCATGTTCTTATATCCTTGCCTACATATGCAAAAGAAATCTAAGCTATAAAGGAAACAATTATTGTCAACAGGCCAATGCATTAAGCACAGTTGAAGGTAGATGATGAAAACAGGAAAATAATTCACCACCTCTTACAGTGCAGACATGGTATGCTAGAGTTGAGGTAATGAATCTTTGTTAACTGCAAGCAGGGCAGGGCTTACAGAGAAAGATGAACTGTTAACATAACATGCACAGTAAAAGAGAGCTGTTATGTGCCTGTGGACACAATGACCAAAAATTGTCATACATCTTTAATCTCCTTACCTGCTCTCAGACTTCTTATAAACTTCCTTAGAACAGTTTCACATTCACATATATAGTATTAACTAGTCTAGCATTAACATGTCCAGTACAGTTAGAATACTAGGAATGAGACAATGATATGCCTCTTGCCTCTGTCTGTGACTCTAGAAAATCATTCCAGGAATGTTTCTTAAAGGCAAATTAGGAAAAAAGTATTTAAGAGACTAAAGATACAGTCAGAAACTCAATGGACTTTCTGAAGAAAATACCCTGGAAGGTAATAGCCAATCTATGGCAAACAGAATACATTGCTAATAGCACCTACTGTTCATTAGTTCGGGTGCTGGAAACTCAGTTTCCAAATGGTGATGCTGCTTGTTTTCAGATTTTCTACCAAACATTCACAGGAGTTTGAGTAATGAAGACACCTCCACTTCTGAGGAAAGGTTACCTAGATTCATGTCTCTGTTATACCAAGTAACAGATCTCATAAGAACTTGCTCATGATCGATGATCTAGGGTATGTATCACAAAAGCTAGTGCTGATAGTACTTCTAGAATAAGTCATAAAAGTTTTCCATCTCTGACCCAGTTATTTTGTATAACTACAAACACAATTATCTCAACTTAGTTTCTCTTTTTGTATTACTTCTAACCTATGAATTTGGAATCACATTAGGCACATTTTAAGAGTTAACTATATCAATGCTACGACACTTTCATCTAAAAGAAATTGAGTGATATACATACATCAAATAAAGACGTAGCGCAACCAAATATGGGAATTTTTAGCAAAAGAAATACTCATTTACCCCTCCTCTAAGTCCAAAATATCCTGACTAAAAATTTCCACAAAGAGATTAAGTAGATTTAATATTTAGATAGCTTTTTTTTTTTTCACTCTTGTATGTGGTATATGCTTTAGAAATCTAAATCTTTTACTTAGTAGACATTATCTTTCCATCAGAAGTCAATGCATGCTCCTCAGACAGCCAGACCAGAAATACTAGACCTCTAGACAGCACATTATACAACTACAAAATATTTATCTTACTTAAAGAACTTCAGATATCTGGCTTTCACATACTCCTATAGAGTAGGACTTACTGCAATTTAAGGCATTCTGACTTCAAGGGATGCAAGAGTATCCAATGTGAAAGTTCTTCATTGTTTACAATACTAGCTTAAACATTTTATTTTTTACAACATCTGGCATATAGAGAATGAACTACAGTATGTTATGGTAACTTTTGTTAAAAGGCATGTAAAAATCAGCATATATACACATAGATTCACAAAGTTTGGCTATTTTCTGATACAAGAGTAGGTGATGGTTTCAGGAGTTACAGCTGAGGAATGGGTGTTTTTATAAAGGATAAATTAATCCCTTGTCCTGTTCTACTGATCTACCAAAAAAAATCCCTATAAAAACCCCAGGGATTAATTTGGCCCAGGACACCAACTGCAATAGTAAAATTCTTTTGTGGCTGTTTTTCTAATTGGATTTATCATCGCTTACTGTGCTGACGTATACCATCAATAAATAATGTCTCTGATCATCTAGCAAAAGGCCTTGCTACTGAAAAAACTACACATGGTCACTCTGTGTTCTAGCAGTTTGAACTTGTATAGTTCAATAGAACTTCTAAAGCTTCCTCTATTATTATAATTTTTAAAAAAATTTTGCTTTTATTCTAAAATTATATTAAACATAATTTCCTATATTAATAATAATGTTTACAAGTTTCATTTGGGAACATCCCTAAGTTCTATCTTTGCCAGTGGTTACATAGTGCATAGATATGTATGCAGCCATGACTTGAAACAACTAATTAACTCTGAAGCAGGACTGTGGCTACATCAGCAGAGTGCTGCATCCCAGCTAATAGGACCTGACAAGCTTAAATATTTCAGATAGTGACATATTGCAGCAGTTAAACTGTTTCTAAGATTCAAACTTGCACTGCTCTATATAAGAGTAGGATCAGCCTCAGTTATTAAGTGTTTCTGACATTCCACTCCTAACCTTCCTAACAATCTTCCATTAATTTTAAGTTAGCATTTGTAAAACTCACTGCTGTTGGTCTTCTGCATCAGAGCGCTTATGCCAAATTTTCACAGGAGAAGACTGGTCTTTATTATCATGCCATCCATTCTAATGGAAACTACATAACCAAATACTCATGGTCTTCCTGTTCCTAACACTGATATTCCTACCTCACAGCAGAAGGCCTATTCTGTACAGAATGAAATATGTTCCATGGGATAAAATATTTTATGTTACTCACTTTATAGCATTCACTTGACCCAAATGCTTTGGGCTTTCAGGTCCTGTTTCTTGATGCACCTTAAAGGAAGGAACCAACTGAATAAACAGCTCCAGTCAGATCTCCTACAATCACATACTCAGAGGGAGAGCTCTTTCTTCAGGGCTGCTCTTTGGTGTAGAAATAGAAAGCAGCCAGATTTTCAACTGAACTGAACAGCCAAATTGTACCCACGCTACCTCTTTAAAATCAGCTTCCCCACACAGAATCTCACCAGTGCTTTTGCTAGCACTTCAGCAGTGGCATGCCATATCAGAAAGGACAAAAGCAAGACCACACAAGTTCCCAAATTCTCTCTATGAACTGCACTGAACTGCCTTTAGACAGATTGCTTCCTTGGTTTGCATTTGTTTCTGAGATTTTATTTCTTTTTGTTTATTCCTCTATCATCTTTTACAAAATGGTAAGGATTGCCCTGTCACCTCATTTAAAACTTTAATAAACGTAGAGGATTACACTTCCTCCACTAAAAGTTCAGAATTCTTTCTAATTTAATCTTCTTGTATACATCTCCAAGGAAGCAACCATTAGCTTCACCAGTGCACTGAAATAGGAGAGTCCATAATAATATTAGTTTGTCCCTTGACTTTTATAAACCATAAAGTAAAAGGAACTCAAATGTGGAAAGGCAAAAAGACACACAAAATGTAAAGTAAAAAATAATATATAGATGTAGTAGATAAGCTTTTATCTTTATTTAGCAGCAAAGACCTAACATACGAAATTTTTTTATTTTGTGAATTATATATATTCTTACAATCTCTAATAACAAGTAAGTAGAACTTACATTCATAGCTAAATTTAAAAGCACTTCACAGGCTCCAAAAACTCTTCCACTAACTTTTTAACATTAAAAAACACAAATTGTTTCTAGTGAGGTGCAGTACACTTTGTGAAATTATTTTTCTGCACAATCATGATAGCTGTGTGTCAGCAGGACATGACAGCTTTTTTTTGTCAGTTGTGGTTTGAACTTTGCCAGAACATAAGATATAGTAAGGCAAATTCTTCAATTTTCCTGTTTCTTACCATTTATTAAGGCTTCTAAACTAGTTAAGGAGTGACATCAGGAAAAAAAAAAAAAAAAAAGATGTGTTATTTTTTGTTACAATGACTATTATTCGTACTTATAGTGCTGCACTTTCTCTTGAGACCCTCACCCACGATTGTGTATCTTATGTATCCATGCACATGGAAGACATAAAATATATGTCAAACAAAATAAAGCAAGTTATTAAGTCAAAATAGACTCTAAATCTTAGTGGAAGTCAACAGATAAACATACTATAGGTCTAGTATAGCCTAAGTACACAATGCATAATTCAGAGCTGAACTAAGTTTATAACTTATTGCAATATTTCTTACTCAGAGAGAGGTCTGGTATATTAAAGCATTGTTCA
>VWZI01023917.1:466245-670531 GCA_013396835.1 Psilopogon haemacephalus | reverse complement strand
TCTGCTGGTTTTTTTTTTTTTTTTTTTAAAGCCAGTACCGTGATCTCTCTCCCATGACAGGCAAGTCTGGGAAGAAAAAAAAATTTGTCTGAATCTGTACATAATTAAACACAGCAATGTACTGCAAAATTATTGGTACTCAGTTCTCTCACAGCCATGTTGATACACATGTAGCTTTATGCAATTTCATAATGATAGCAAAATATTTTCATCTCTTATTGTTAGTTATCCCAGGCATCCATCCTTCTGGATACTGCCATATAAATATTGCTTGCCAGTAGTGTAACATATTGAAAATAATTAATAAAATAGTTTAAAATATAATCTTATGCTCAAATCATAATACATTTATGGAAGCATTTATCATCCTCATAATTAGAAATGGAATAATATTCACAACAATTTCCATCACTACAATATATCAAAATACACAGATAACAATAGTTATTAATATCTGTCACCTGATTCATAGTGTTCAAATCTGTACACCAAACTTAACTGGTTTATGCTCTAGTATCTGTCATTTCACAAGGCTGAGAAGAAAGAGTAGCTGAATTCACATGCAGAACATAAGGAATTCCCTTTGCTCCCAGCTGAAAAACGCCCTTATAGCAGACATGTTCATCTCCAGAGACTATAACATAAATCCATCATGCAGAGAGAAAGTAAACACATAAGGTATGTGGAGCTCATGAAGGAACCAGAATATGTGGGAATCGAAAGATGGAGAAGGGCAGTTGGGGTGGAAAGAGAAGATTTTAAAATTTTTTACTTTACACTTATCTCTTGAATCTAAGCTAATGCCTACCACTCCTGAACAGGTCAACTTTTTATTACCAGTCAATGGTCATGGTTCAGTTTAGTTCAGGAACTTGCAGAATAAATGCTTTCTCTACGGGATGAGCGATTTGGCACTGGTGATGCCAATGTGGCAGTCTTCACAGAACATCACAGACTATGTATCAACTATTGAAAAGGAAATCAAATTACTTATCTTTTCAATCATAAAAATAGGAGCACATGAGAAAGTGAGTTAACTTCTGGTTTACCATTTTTCATGTCTGAGATTCAGGAAACTCTGAGCAGCTTCTGATAAAACATGTCATGGCACATCCCTTACACAAACATAAAATTAATATTTCATTATAAAATTCAGTTACAAGAATTAAAAGAAGTACTAAGGTTCCTCTTCAATGTCAAATTTCTTAAAAAAAATTCCATGTTAAAAGGAAAAAAAAAAAAAAAAGAATAAATGCATCACTCACAAGGCAAATCCAGGATATGACAAATTATGGGACAATACTTAATTTCATGCCAATGCCCAAATAGCATATTTTCAGTGACAGGGTTGTCAACATTATTAAGAACTTCCCCAGTCTCCCAGTGATGAAGAAACACATTACAGACAAACGCATTAATCTTTCCACACAGTACAATGTAAAACCTTAATTACAACCTCATGCTTTCCCCAAGAAAGACAAAACATACTACAGACCTAAACCATACATATGTCAACCCTGAATATCTGTTGCTGTTCTTAAGATTGCAGTTAAAGCTTTGTGTTAAATTATGAGGGAGATCACTATATTGGATACAGTATGATAAGCTTTTTTTCAATCCAAATTTTATAAAAGAACCCAGGAAATTCAATCTGTTCTCAAGGATTTGGGCTGCAGGTTTGCACACGTAGACAGATATCTAATATAGAGAGATTTACAAAAATAGGTCTAAATTATCTTTTTAAGTTAAAGACAGAACTGAACACAGAAGTGCAGTTAAGTGACAAAAGTACAAAACCAATACACTTAAATATCATCTGTGTACTGATCATAGACAACAGCTTGTATCAGAAACAGAACTCAGTATCTCAGGATTCCACTGCTTTCCCAATACTTCAGTCCAACAGAAGCTTGGAAAACCTGATACTCAATGCTTACAAAACAAAACAAATGTTTTTCAGGAAAGTAAAACAATTAGAGTAACTCAAGGATTAGGAATAAACATCTTCACTTTTTCTTTTAATCCACTGGTACTGGAACTGGAATCTGGTTTTCCCTAGGTCTCCCATGACCATTGAGTAGTATTTCTTTTTTCTTTCCAGAACACTACTGCAAGAGCTCTACAAGGAGAGACCATCTGCCAGTCAAGAGGATACAATATTTTCCTAGTAGGTGAAGGATGTGGATTCATGCACAACTGATCAGTTAAAACAATCCACAACAGATCAATTAAGTCAGTACTCCTTCTCTGATACTGTGAAAACCTAAGCACTACCTTTCTGCTACAATTAATTAAATGGAAAAATTCTTCTTGTTTTGGGAAGCAAGAAATAATCCTTTCCTCTCATCACTGGACAAACTGAAAAATAATAACATAGCTATAAATGTGGAAGGTTATTTGGTAAGTAAACTACAGCCACTGGCTGGTTCTTTTACTATAGTAATTTCTAGTCATGACCACTGCTGAATTTGCTTGCACTTCACTCATTTTCCATTACAGAATGCCTGTACTGGCCCTGCTGCTGCAGAAAAATTGCAGGTCATCACTCCATTCGACCTCTATCCTGTATTATTGCAATGCTACAATTAAGGATTACCCTTGAGATCACTAAGACATGTCAGTCAGTGGAAGCAAGGATTCCCGTGGTTTTGTTCACAGAAGTACAACTTAATAAATGAGACAATAGGTGAGGATTGGATAACAAAATTTGTCTGCACAGTGTTCAATAGATGTAACAGGATATGGCTTTCACATACAAAAATGTAACAGAGAACTCAGGAGCTTTATTTCTACTTGAGTGGGAAACACACAGCTTGACTTCTGCCTATCAGCTGTGGTCCTAATAGAACTACGAGGTATGCTGCAAACACTGAAACTTCTCAAATCATTCAAAGAATGCTGGAGCAGAAAAGAAATGCTGATTTCTTCACTACCAAGTACAGTCTTTTCTACTGGTTTACACAGATTTTAGAGAAAAGCTGCAGATTACACTACAGCAAAAGACACTGCTTCTTTTTTTATCAATAAATGTGTACAAAAAGCAAAATGTGCTTTTTATTTTGCTATCATATTTTAAAATATAACGGAACAACAACAAAAAAACCCCTTTCTGTCTGCAGTGCTCTGCTGAAGCGTCAGGGTTCAAAAAAATTATCCAATGAAGCAATTTTCTCAGCTGCTTTAGAAGAAATGTATTTCTGTAAAGCAATTTAAAAAAAAAAACAACTCATTGAAAAACTGCAAAGTACAGACCTGTTTCTGTGATATGGTCAGAACCTGTAACTGTGCCTTTCAGCAAAAGCATCCTAGAAGACACATTTGGTATACCAGCCTCTATAAGACTATGCTATCAGGTTCTGGTCATTTTTACAGGGCTTTAGTAAGACAAAGATCAAAAGAAATGTTTGTCTCTGGTTCTATGGAGATTTACATCAGTTCAACTGCCAATATTTCTTAATTCACAATGAAACTGTGCAGGGCAGCCTTCATAAATATTTACTCCAAAAGTTAGACAACCAAATTTTAGCAGTGTGCCAAACTATAAACTATCTGAAAGACTATTTGTTCTTCCAAGAAAAAGATCTCCAGGAACCTCCTCTTCACAGTGCAAATCTACAGGCATTATCAGTTCCATTTTATGTAGCAACTTATTACTAAGTTGAACAGTGATTATTTAGACCACCAAATGTTCTGGATTTCAGATTGTGTGGTAAACCCACTATTTGTATTGTTATGGGATAGACCTCAATCTCTTCTTGAACATGAAAATTACATGTAATGAGTAATTTCCTGAATGGAAGATTGCTTTATAGAGCTATTTATCCATTATAGTAAGTTATTTTTAGTGATTAAATGAGATAAAACTCCAAAAGCAAAGGAAGCACACAACCTACACTGATTTATTTACTTAACTATTTCATTAACATCATGCATTCAATAAAACCTATGTTATTGTCATCATCTACTTTGTGTCATATGAAATATGCAATCTTCGACTCTCAGTTTATACTAAACTCAAAGGTTAGTAATTCCACCTTAAGAAGAATGTCACTAGTAGACTCCATAGACGTGTAAATGGTATTAAAAAGGTCAAAGAGACCAAAGTCTGGCTTTCATGAGGTCTCACAGCTACAAGGCGTTTGTCTTTGTTGTTGGTGCCAGTTAAGGCATGTCTGGCTTATTTGATCCCTCAGATTAATACAAAGAAGATATCTGAACTGTGAAAAAAAAAATACACAACAGGAAGCCTAAATGCAGCCATATGGACCATCTGATTCTTTCAACCTCTTAACAGATGAGGGTTGAAATAACTTCCTTCGCTTATTAGCTAATTAAATCGTCCTAACAGTGTATAAAATGGCTATAATAAAACTGAGTTTAACCATAACCTCCAGCTATGTTCCATTAAGTCTCATAATTTAGGTCATCTAACTATACAGTACGCAACATACCACTAACTGAGGTATAAATACATATTTGCTCAGCTGAAAAAAAAACCCTTGCCATTTTTTAATGAACACAAGCTCACAAAAAGACAAGAAAATAGAAAAAAATACTTTAAAATATGCATTATATTAAGACTTTTCACCAAAATTAAATAATGAACTTTACATGACATTGTGTCTTATTCCCTACCAAGCTTCCTACTAACGATTACATGACAATACCTATATACAATAATAAATAAAACCAAATTAGCCTTCTTTGTTTGTTGTTGTTAGGGTGCAAGGAACATTTTAGAATCAGCCAAAAAAAAAAAAAATCCTAGGCTCTTTTAAAAAATAAAGTATTATTCTCTAATGCTGCACATTACATGCATGCATATACATGTTCCTCCTCCACAAGAGCTGCTTTGTATGTTGCTTAATCATTTGCTTTATATGTTTATTAATCATTTGCTTTATTATGATGCACAGATAAATGACTGCATAAAAAACACTTATCGATGACTCTAATGCAGACATATCAGCAGGAAAGCAATTTCTTTTTCAGTTCTTCCTTTGCCAAGATCAGATTAAATTTAATAAAAACAGTTGAAATGACTCTACAAAACATATTCTCTGAACTACCGCAAAGCATATGACTCTTTCCAGAATGACTGAAAGCTCCTTTATATCCTGTTATCTCCAAATGATAACCGTACCCTTCAATTTATATTTATTTCCTCTAGATAGGAATAGCTAAAGTACATTTCCAGAACATATGACTTCCATTAGAAGATGTGATGAATGACCCCCTCTCAACAGCCTAAAGAAGAGCTCATGTGTGCACACTGAGGCAACATGACTACAATGAATTTTTTTCTTACACGTCACTATATATTATCAAATTGACATGCACTGTAATCTCACTAACAGATACCAACGCTGTCTGAATAAAAGTAAATGTAATCACAACTTGCAGTTTTCAAGGATGCTATCCACTGATACTTTGAAAGCACTCTTCCTTAACATTTGAATTAATTACAATTCACATGATCATGCTGTCAAAGATGGCTAGTGACAGCCTGTTTTATTTAAGCAAAGCCAAAACTGCCACTGACTTCACAGTGTCTGAATTTCACACTGTTATTTTTAAGAGAGAGTGTATGAAAAAAAAATGCAGCATTTAGTGTACTATGAAATAGAAATTACATGTAAGAAAAACATCCTTAAAATTGAATATATTAAGCACATCTGCCACTGACTTCACAGTGTCTGACTTTCACACTGTCATTTTTAAGAGAGAGTGTATGGAAAAAAATGCAGCATTTAGTGTACTATGAAATAGAAATTATATGTAAGAAAAATATCCTCCAAATTGAATATATTAAGCACATAATTTTCCCTCTAGATACAAAAGGTGATACTCACTGAAGCATAAAGAATGAATGCAAAGTACCCTGATTCACTTAGGCTTGAACTCACTTGCCTTGACAAAGTTGCCAGTAAGAACTAGAGAGAAGTACTTTCCTACTTATTGCATGTTCATAAGATAAGAGAATATGGACGGACCAAGGAAATGACTACTTGAAAACCAGCATGTCTTCTGTGATGATGCCAAAAGAAACAAGGTCAGTGGGTTACAGTAAACAGGGAAGTCATATCCTGTGGATCTGGGAATACTACTGTTCTCTTGTCACCAGCACTGTGAGACGGTTTATTGTGAGTTAATGTGAAAAAATACTTTGTGAGTATCACTCCCAAAGAAAGAAATTAGCTCTCAGAAGTACTCCAATAACAAAACATATTCTGCTATTAAGGTTTGAGTGACAGATGAGGTAAATTTAATGGATTATCAAAGATTTTGTACCAAAGGAGGGTTTAATGCTATACTTGGCACCACTTACTTTCACTTTATGAATCTGCATTTCCAAACACTGGAAAGACAGAAACTATACTTTTTTTGTACCTACAGGCATTCAGCATGAAGAATGTATAACCTGCTACTAGCAGAAAAATCACATTAAAAGATAATTCCAATGTTTTTTATTAGATATTTTAAACTTAAAGGGCAACATGTTTTTGTGAAAATATAAGGAAAAAATATTTAGTGTCTTCTTTTGAACTATGCAAAGTAATTAGAGATCAATGCCTACCAATTTTGCAATTGTCTGTATCTCCTGCAAAATAAACTCCTTAAATAGGCTAAAAGTAACACCTAATTTTCTCAGATTATGCTCATCTCTGCAAAAGGATACTGACAGTATGGGAATCATAAATGTTAACACTTTAGGTGTTCTTAGAGACAGGACCACAAACAAACTTTTAGAAGGAATAAGTGTCCATTTAAAATTAAATCTTTCAAGGTGAATATATATATTGCACTAGTTTTTTTGCTGCATATTAAATACTGTATACACTTGGAGGCTTTCCTGTACAGCCCGTTGTAACTTTGACAGTCTTTAGAGTTTCAAAATTTACGAGAATAAACATCCACAACGATTATGCAATTGTCTCACAAATTGCCAAGACAGAACTAACAACTAACTCTCCTAGCATAGTGGCCATGATAATATCCTCTTTCTCTTAATCTCCTTATGATGCAAACTGATACAGTAGAATATTAATAGAACAGGATGAAGATTAATGGCCTGAGGAGAATTAACATGCCCATTTCAATCAAGCAAGCCAGGAAAAATTATCATTTACAGTACAAGCTCCTATGTTAAAATCTAAAAAATACCCACCTGGGTAAATGAATTCATATGCTAGCAGAAATAAGCAAAAGAAAATATTAGGGGTCTACGCTACAGAATGACATCCTGATATAAAGTATGTCAAAACAACTAATTAAGCAAACAGATGGGTCTAAGTATCACAATGTTGGAATGTCTAATGCATGTGTTAATTAAGGCTTACTGGATAGGGAGACATTCGGCTGAGATTTTCAGATATTGTACTAGGGTAGATGATAGAAGGCTGGAAAGGGAGTGTTCACAAATGCCTGTAGTGATAGGACAAGGGGCACTGGTTTTAAATCAGAGAAGAGTAGATTTAGGCTGGATATTAGGAGGAAGTTCTTTGCCATAAGGGTGGTGGAACACTGAAGCAGGTTTCCCAGGGAGGTGGTTGAGGCCGGATCCTTCAATATATTGAAGGACAGGCTCGACAAGACTTTGGGCAATCTGATCTAATTCAGGATTGTCCCTGATCACTGCAAAGAGTTGGACTAGATAACCTTTGGAGGTGTCTTCTGTCCCAGTTGATTCTACAACAAAAATGTTTCTAATATTTTTCACAAGGCTACATAAGCCTCTCTAAAACTTTCAGAATGGGTAGTGATGATTACAGCAAAGAAATAATTTCCCTACACTAAACCTTTATTACATCTCCAATCACTGCAAAGGTGTTCTAACAATAAGCAATCAAAGGAAGTTTGTTTGAGTAGTAAGGAGCACTGAAGAAACAGTGTTTCAAAAAGTAAGTTTGCTTCCTGTTCACCAGTTGTGCTTGCAGTTCTGGAGCCCCCAAGACAAGGAGGACATGGAACTGTTGGAGCAAGTCCAGAGGATGGCCACGAGGATGATCAGAGGGCTGCAGCAGCTCTGTTATGAGGACAGGCTACAACAGTTGGGGCTTGGAGAAGAGAAGGCCTACAGGAGAAGAAACGTGCCTACAGGAAGGCTGGAGAGGGACTATTCACAAGGTCTTGTAATGACAAGACAAGGGGGAATGCGTTTAAACTGGAAGAGAGGAGATTTAAACTGGATGTTAGGAAGAAGTTTTTTACAATGAGGGTGGTGAGACACTGGCACAGGTTGCCCAGGGAGGTTGTGGGTGCTCACTCCCTGGAGGTGTTGAAGGCCAGGCTGGATGAAGCCTTGAGCGACCTGTTCTGGTGGGAGATGTCCCTGCCTATGGTGGGACAATTGGAACTGGATGATCTTTGAGGTCACTTCCAACCTAAACCATTCTATAATTCTATGATTCTAACTACCTAATACACTGCAAACATGGCTTTAGCATATAGACTTCACCATTCGTTTTGGTTCCAAGCATTCCTGCAAATGACTTAGAAGGAAACAACCAGTTTATCTCCTATGTAGTGTGCATCCTTTCTTCTGGCAATCCTAACCATCCTCCAACACCCTGCAGTCCATAGAAGGAAAAGATGAGTCCAACTGTACTGACAACGCCCTCAGTTTGTACTGGCAGAGTATACAGTACTCAGCAAATAAGATGATTTTTCAGCTGATTTTTTTTTTTTAACCCTAACCCTAAAATTGATTTAAAGCATCCATCTGAGTACAAGAAGATCTACATATTGTAAATATACATACTGCAAATTTTCAGTGCTAGCCTAACTTGCCACAGTACTGAAGACTGCTAAATGAAGCTGCCCAACTTCAATTTTTCTAAATCTGAACCACATGCTTTCCGTTAAGTATCATGTGAGGAAACAACCACATTCCCTCTGGTAGAATGACAAATACAATTGTAAGCCTGTTTCTACCAAAAACTATCTGGTTTAGAAAAATCCTTAAGCGTTATTAAAGAATTCAAAATAATTGTGATCATTTTGACAGAAGCAGAGTAGGAAGCAAATACAAGGAGATTAAAGGAGAGCAGTCTTCTCTAACAGAATAGAAACAACACTGAACTAGAAGAGATAACTTCATAGCCAAACTCAGCTGCAGCCAGAACAGGGTATCTGAATGGAGGCAAGAATATTAAATCAAGCACAGAAAACATAACAACTTTTTCATTCCATCCACTGAGGTCGCAGTACAAAAGTTTAAGATAAGACTTACTGACTATTACATTTTCATACCAACAAAAAAACACACCCCATTCAAAGGAAATAAAACCCAACATGGTTAAGTTTAGTCATTACAAAAAAAAAAAAACCAAACAACAAAACAAAAATAGATTCATTGCATCCCTCTACTCCACTTTGTCACAATGACGTTTCAGTTCTACTACTCTGTGAACGCAAGGCTGTGCTGTCAACAAGTTGGAATTCATTCTGGGACAAATGTATAAAAAAGAGCAATAAAAAAACCTATGCTATAGCCAGAGGGAGATTCCCAGTGCTCAAGTAAGTCTTCAGGAAATCAATAACAAAGTTCTAAGCTGCAGTTACTTAATATGATAGCATACGAGCAGCAGGATAACAAAAAGTTTATATTACTTGAATGAATTCTTGCTTCAAGATTATCTTATTAGGAGTATTACATAAAAGAATAAAACAAGAACATTGGCAGTTCAATCACCCAGTCAAGTAATTTACTTATTAGGTTACTCTTTCAATATTACTGAGGTCTCATGGTCAGAGGGCAAAAAAACCCCACTCTCTAGTTCAAGCACTTTCATTGCCAATCACCCAATATAGAGTTTAAGGAACAGTATTTGCAGTAGATTCTAATGTAAACAGCAGCAGCACAATAATCATATACCATGGAAGTTACATAATCCTACTAAAACTGAATGAAACCTCATTTTCAAGACACAACAAAATACACACACATATTGATACAAGAAAGCAGTGTACATTTCCTTAAGTGGGAGAATATTTCAGCCTTGTTTTAACAAAACATACCATAGCTGCAAATGCATTAATATCTGTGTAGTGCTGAAGTCCAGCAGTGCAAAAATGCTGAACTGTGTATTTCCATCAGCTGATTATAAAATAGTTTTTCTACTAATTTTAAGTTATCTTCAGGAGGACAGAAGTGATTCTTGCAAAATATGGTAGGAATAGAACTGAATAGTTCAGCTGGAAGAAATCTACAATAATCATATAGTCCAAGTGTTTGACCACCTCATGGCTGACCAGTAGTTACTAAGGCCATTGTCCAAATGCCTCAAATACTGACAGGCCTGAGGCATCAACTATACCTCCAAAAAGCCTGTTCCAGTGTTTGACCACCCTCTTAGTAACTGTTACATATTGATCTGCTAATGACTACCAAAAAAAATTAAGTCCAGTAAAGAACTGCAACGGTACCTACCGCTTACAGGTAACCCAACCCCAAACTTGTGCTTGCATAGACAAGCTTTGGTATTATGCACCTCTCTAACAACCGGTTCTCCACTGGCAGAATTTCCTAAGGATGATAGCTCCAAGATTCAATACTTCACACAAACTACAGGTACTCCACTGTCTATACATGTTTTCTTTAGAAAATGTAACACTTAACACACCTATAAGATTCTGCTCCTTTACTGTTACAGATTCACCAGGTATCCTTGCAGACTTTCCACATAGTTTGTAGTAGCATCTACAGCAATTTTATGATACATGTTGAACACACCACTTGAACTGAACTATGCCCACAGTGACTACAGCATATGCTTCTTTCAATTCCAAGCCCACTTTCCCTTTCATTCTCCTCCCTGCTTCCTCCTTGTATGAAGGTGGTTCATTCCAGCCATGAGCCATAAACTGAACCACCATGCTGAGTGCAACACCAGTTGTCAAGATAATAAATCTAAAAAACTTATGATTAGAACCTTTGAAAGTTTCTACTAATCTAGAAACTTTTATTGTTGAGTGCCCAAATTTACACACAGCTCCATGTAATCACCAGGTGATAACACTACTCCTAGAAATCTCAGGTTGAAAAATTACCATTAAACTGTGACTTCAAAATCTTGAGAAAGCTGTAGAGAAGCAAAGATTAGAACTAAAGTACCTTAAACTTTATTCCAGTAACATAAACAACTTTTTTTTGCTGGTTTTGCTGCTCTCTTTCAGTCATTTACCTTGTTCTAACTATACTGTCAGGTATACACCCAGACTTCAAGTATTACTGATTTCAGAACGTCATATGTACTGGTTAGAAATTTTGTGCCCTGACTAGTGTATATAACACCTTATTTCCCAAACTAAACATTTTATTCTTTAACGTTCAGTACATTCTTGTTACCTTTTCCTGCTAATTCCAAATATAAAATAATTTCTATCAAGTTCTATTGTAAAATACAGATGTAGAATAAATTCCATATAATAAAAGCTACATTTAGTGTTCACTTTATAACATCAATACATACAGCATCACGGCAATACACATTGTGAAATTCATATGCTGCAAAACAAAACAATTTAAGTGTAGATCTTCAGGGTTAAAAGTTACAAAAGAGCACAGAGGGCACAAGAACATGCACACAGATCTGCTAAATCCAAGTATTTAAGTCACAGATTGGCATTACATGTCAGCATACTATATTTTTCTCACTTTAACTTTGTTTTCCATGTTGACTTTAATTTTTTTTTATTTGCTTGGTATATTGAACCCCGGCTTGGAATAAATGCATTCAAATAAACACAATTCAGTGCCAGAATTGCCACAGGCACATATTTTTCTTTCAGTGGTCCTGGGAAGTGGTTTGTTAAGCTATTGTTCTCAATTAAAAACTCATGTGTTTGTTCAGTACAATATGGGTCGCTGCTTTGAGTGAAAGATTCCCTTGACATGGCAAAACCTCTAATTGTAACAAGTCCATGCCAAGTATGTTTAACCAGATGCAGTCCCGGGTTTGATTAGCAGCCACTGGATTCCATGTATGATCAGATAATGATGGTTTTGCTTCTCTGCTGAGAAAACATCCTCAGCTTTTAATCAAGTATGTATGTGTATCTATATATGTATGTATGTATATATCTAAAAACCTCTATACACATAATTATGAGCTGAACAACTATTTTAAAACTAGAGTTCATCTCAACTTATGTGACCTTTGACTGTTTTAATCTTAGGCGGACCTGTGCAATACCAACTAAAAATAAATGGAATAAAATATTTGTTTTGGCAGATACCATATAGATATAGAAAAGAGACATGTGGCGTACGGAAATTTTCTACCACACATGTAGAGAGAAGAAAAGGCTCTGGAATACATTTTTGCTTTCCCACTTGTGGGATAGCATCTATTGGATAATGATTATATTAGAACTGCAAAGACACGTGCCATTTTGGAACAACATTCCAATACTACTTAACTATGCCTGAGGGAAGGTGGTGAAGGTTGGTGTTTATTTTATATAAGAGTGGATACTCCTTAAGTTTGCTGATACGATTTCCATAATATTTTAGACTTCTGCTATTGGCATTTATTTTTATTTGTGCATATTCAATAAAGGTTATTAGTGGAAGTTAATAAAACAAAATTCTATCCCTTTTTTTAAGCCTGAACATCTTTATTCCAGAAATAAACATATTATTATCTTAAATACCCCAAACAATCAACATAATCTGTCAAATAAAGTAAGAAATAAATGTCCATCTACACACTATTTAAACAACATCTTCAATTTTATCCTGTTCTGGTCTGGTTTCTTTTTTTCAAAATCACAGAACTAAGAACAAAGCACACTGTGAAAAAGTATTAAAAGTAACATGCGGTGAAGTTCAATCCAGAATAAATGTAAATCACATTTTAAACCACCTATATGACAGCTAGACTAGAGAACATTAGGAAGAAATACTCCTGGTTTTTAAATATTTATCTTCCATAAACAGCAGTGACATATTCTGCACTACTGTCAAAGGTATCTTCCCCTACACACTAACATAGGAAAATATGTTTATCTCTATATAAACTAGCATTGTTCTTTGACTGAGAAGCACATGTGTAGAATTAGCTTCACAAAGTACATAAAAATAATTAAAGAAACAAAACACAAAAGTATGTGAATAATTAATAATGTGATTACTTTTTAGAACTTCCTTGCTGAGATTAATAGAAGTGTTAATCACTTTAGGGACACTATGTAAATGCACTGATGTCCTGGCTTCCGTCATTCCCATTCACAAGCAGCAGAGAGAGATATGGGAAGATTAGTTGTGCTTTTTAGCAGAGTCTTTAGACAAGCTGATGCTAACACACAATGTCAATTTGTCTGTTACATTAACACAAACATAGTGAGAATAGAAACTAAAAAATAACAAGTTAAGGTACTATAGTTTACAGTACTGGGCTACTAAAAATACTTCCCTCTGACAGAAAACAGCACAGAAAACATTTATAATTTTCCTCACTTAAGCTTATCCTTCTCCACAGTGAAAGCTAATGCATTACAGTATTTCAGACTGTACTTACACTTAAAAGTTCTAGCAACTTTTAGAGAGTAGTGGCACCTCCTTACCAGACACTTCACAATGAATATTCATCATGTAGATAAGCAGATAAAACAAGCTTGAGGAACACTCGAATGCCAATACACAATTTTTTAGCTTCTTCAGGTAAACTTCTTTCTTACATTTACTTTGCAAAGCAGAAGATTCAAGGGCTATGAGGAAAAATTGTACTGCTGTGTATCTACACTACAGTACTAGTACTGCATTATACTACACCCTAATTCCATGGATATCTATTAATTCCCTCCTTTCCAGCTCTGTTCTTGATTTGCATATCTGAATATTATTTCCACTGTGTGGTCTTAATTTCCTAGCATGCTGTCAATAAACCATGTTATAAAACAAGTCATGTTATGCTTAATTTAGTAGCTCACGATTTGAAATACATATAGTAGTACCTAAAAGATGAATATTTTAGATTTCAGATAAGAAACACTGAACTATAGGGTGGGGGGGGAATAATGTTTACAGGTAACCTGAGAGAACAGCAGTCCTCCCTGCTCCACCTTCATAAGGCATGACACCAGGCTACAGCTGTATGCTGTTACTACACTCTCCTCTTTACCACTGCAACCTGACTGCTTGTAGTACCTTGGTTATTTTTTACATTAAGTTAATGTGTTTCTGAAAGGTTTTCTTCCACTCATACATTTTACAGGTGCGACAAAGCTGGGGAAAGGCATTGCAAAATTACAGTTGCAAAACAAACAAATAAAAAAAGTTTCTGCATTTTCAGGAGATTAATTAAAGATGGAAGCTGGGAAATTGGGTAGTTGAACACAGGCTCTAGGATGCAGAACAGGAGAGTGTGTAGTTTCTGACTCCCAGCTGTGTTCATCTCTCTGTAAAAGATAAGGTGTAAGAACAGTGAATTCCCATGAAAGAATAAGAAATGTTTCTAACATTGCACTCCCTCAAGGGCTCTACTTGTTGTGGAGTGCTGGTTTAGAACATTAATTGACATTGCAGAGTAGCTCACCTCTGGCATCAGTGGCTACATCTGTCAAGGACAGATCTTGTAATGCAGTACTAGATGCCAGTGGGGCCATCAGCAAAACTGCCTGGGAAAGGAAACAGCCTTACACTGTGCCCTGAGGATAAAGAAACTTTGGCTTTGTTATACCATGTATGTGCCTGTGTAAGAGAATTCCACAGTCGACAGACCTCCACTGAGAAAGTCCTGCCACCAGATGTTTAAATCAAGGGATTGTTAGTGCACCAGCTGATCTCAATTGCTGCTGGTGCTAGTGGAGGCACTTTTGGCCCTCCTCTTTGAATTGGGCTGTTGTCTCCCTAGGTGGGGCTGTCATTTTCATAATAGATTATTGTATTTACCAGTAGGAGGCCCACTGTCATGGCCCAAAGTAGGATGGGGAGAATTAAGCTCCTGTTTAATATTTTGTTGTTATGTCATATCTCACAAATAGTATTGTTTTACTCTACAGTCTGTGGAGAGATCTCATGCCTAGGAAGAAACAGAATTTTCATATTTGTTTACAAAAAAGAATTAGCTTATAAGCCCATTCACACAGAACATATAGAACTTAGGAACACTGCCAGAGATCTGACATATTACCAAAAAATAATCACAGTGCAGTATATGTGTGGTCTGCTGAATTGAGTAAAGGCCTGGTAGCCAGGAACAATTCAATTCCTCCCAACTTAGCTATACTACATGCATTACAGTACATAAAACATTTTCATTACAAAGCAGTTCTAATCCAAGTACTACATAAATTACATATGCACTTTATGGAGTAAAAAAAAAAAACCAACCCTCAAATATCTAAATAATGTCAATGCAATCAACAGAGATATGCATTTGCATTCCAAAGTTTCAGCTGTATTTCTGGGGAATGCACAGCCTGAAGTAGTGTAAAATTACTGTACTAATTCTCACATTGACAAATACTTCAGTATAAAATTCACTTGAAAAGTATGCTTCTATTTATCCACAAGAACTGCAGAAGCACTACCTCTCTACCACACTAGAATGCTTAAGGAACACATCTATTACTGATCATTAAAATTTATAAATAGGTAGGCAATATTGCCTTAGATTCAGTCATGCAGTTCCCACAGATGATTATTTTTAAATTACATTAGTGGCAAGCCATGATAGTTCCAGGCATTTATAACATGAACATACATTTTTCAATTCAGATATTTTGCCACTAACCTGTTCACGTGTATTCACAGGCCCAGTATATAATTGCAGTTGGTGGAAGCTCATTTATCACATGTATGCAATGTAATGTTTCTATACTTTCAGTACATTGCATAAACTATGATTTTTTTTTTTTTAGATCATTACAGGAATCAGAGAGGAATCAGATTATACAATGTAATAAAAAATTCTGAAGTATTACTATATTCACAGCCAAAATATTTTTTTAAAATTGACAGAAATTAAAGTCTAACAACATTTTTTTATCTTCTGTTAAACATTGATTAACTTTTTATTTTGCCCTGATAGAAATTTAAAACTTGGTTTATTCCACATTAAGTATTCTTCATATATATGTTTTATAGCATAAAGTCAAATGTCAACAGAAAAAATGAATTAATGTATTGTTTGCCATACTTCGCTTCACAAACACTATTCACAGATTAAAATACAGCATAGATCCTCCAAGAGGGCTTAATCCATTAAAGACATAGGAAAGCAGCTTAATTTGTCAGAATGGCAGCCATTAACTCTGCAAGGTCATGCAAATATGGCAGATGACTGAGAAAGTCAGGCCACCCCCACTGCTTCAAACACAAACTCTGTATGAAACTAGCAGGTAGCAACTTTCTTGTGTAGAGAAGGAAGGTAAGTAAACACACTTTTTTTCCCTTAAATAGGAACAATTTCACTAATTCTACAAACACTGTTAATACTTGTGAATTTATACAACTGATTTTTTTCTAAATAGTTAATACTTTCTCTGGCCTCTGAGGTTCCCTAGAGGGAGGAAAGCTTCAGAATCTCTTGACATTGTATCTGTGTGGATTTGGCACATCCATCGGTAATTACAGACCTATTGGAAGTACTTAATATAGCCCAAGTACAAATATAGGTAGATTAATAATATTGCTAATGAATAGTATTCCTGACATGGAAAAACTTTAATTTTAAAATAATGTGATTTTCTTAGCTTGCTCAGGTCAATCACTGTTTTTTAAAAATGCTCTAAGTCCTGAACCTTTTTGACAGCAGTAGGAGGTTAAAGGATCATATCAGTGTGCATTTATGTCTTCTATAGGTGCAGACAGACACAAACTGGTGAAAATCTTGCAAAACCTAGCAAACAAAATTCTGAAGTGAATGATACAGGTTTACAAGTCGTCAGTAAATCATTGTAATGACTTCAAACCTGCATCATTGCTTCGTATTGCTGTTGTTATTTGGACCTCTCACGCAGAGAGACACTTTCTTTTAAACCTGAATGTGGATCAATACTTAGTGAAAAAACTTGTGAAAGGACAGAGTTTATCACCTTGGGAAAGAAACATGAATGCCTTTGTAAGATATGCTGATAAGCATAAACTAGGTCATTAAAAGAATTACAGGAGCACCTAACTGTATGTGCAGAGTTACAGGAGAGAAAGAATCACCCAATCAATTTCAACAATGATATAACAATTGGATTACTGGAAAAAGATTACACTGTACAGGATCTAGATTCTCATTATCTATATGTAGCATTAGAGAAAGAGTCAGGCATAAATTTCACCATGCTAAGCACGTGTGCAACCAGTTTTACAATTCTGCTTTTTGGTTGTTTGGCATGGAACATTTTTTTTTTCCAAATAAATTAAAAAAAAAAAAAAGGTGGCTCATGGTGCTTGCCATACAAATCCCAAAAGATGACTCCAAATAACTTTGAGGTAATGGCTATATTTCAGGCAGCATATCCAAACAGAAGGTCAAAGAGATGATAAATTGTGACAGAGTACTTGAAGCAAGCTTCTAGCTTTCACTGGGTATTTTCAGAAGACAGAGAGGACAGAGTTGTTTACATCCTCTGTTTTTTCAGTCATAGAATGCTGAACTCTAGAGAACTGAAACTTCCTTCAAAACTTTCATCAGCTCGAATATCATTACAACTGAACAACCCCAGTGTACCTTTTGACCACTGCCACTTCTTTCCAACTGTCCATCTCACTTGTTTCTCAGATCTTCCACAAGTACAGAAATACAACCATTCTAAGGTTGAACTTTTAATTTTTGCCACCCCCAGCTTACTCTAACCTCTCTTGCTATTTCCAGCTTCTGAAATGGGCATTTTTCCCCAGCTAAGGTTTGCAAACCTTGTTTCTCCTCCAACACATTCACAACTTACAGTGAATGAACATTTCACATACTGTGAGGAAAGTTCAACCATGGATCACTTTTTCTTAAGTTGCCCCCAGCTGTACAAAACAGAACTTTCTACCAAACCTCTAATAGCTTAGGAAGAATAGAATGTCATATATGATCTACTAGCATTGCTGCTTCCATTGGGCTATAACATGAATAAAAATACAAACCACAGTTGACATAGAAAGAACACATCACTTTTTTTTTCTACCATTACAATGCTTAAATATTTTGTCTGCCAAAGCAACCTAAGAGAAACTTTTACTTCCTCAGATTAATTCCACTACTTCCTACCCTCCCTTGTTCCAATAACTCAGTCTACACATTCTTACTAACAACCTTTCTTAAAAGGTAGAAAAAGATATGGAGCTATAGGAAATGCTTCTCTGAAGTTTCACTAATGAGGATGCAGATCTTAAGGCTCTTGCTGCTATTGGGCTCATTTGTATTTTTTATGACCTGATGTACTAGTGGGTAGAAAAGACACAGACTCTCTACTGGCAGATTAACCAGCCCTTTAAGGGTGCCTGCTATTAATTTTGGTTATTCATCTGCACATCTGTCTCTGCCCAACTGAGTCATGAGTACTGCTACTTGCAGCTCACTTCATTTAACCAGAAACCATTGAGATCTGTCAGCTTTTGTTCATCCAAGACCCAAATTCTAGTTACAATCTAGTTGAAGATCAAATCTTTTATTTCCACTAGTAGAAGTAAGATATCTGATATTGGAAATGTTAATGTAATAAACACTATTTATTGACCATTTGTTTATTCACTACATACTAGTGACGTGGTTCCTGAAACAATTGGTACCTCTGTTACTTTCCCATCTAAGAAACATGATTCAACCACAACCATCAATGTCAAAAGAACCACTTGGTACAGAAATCTGTTCTTTCCTTAGTGAGGCAGGATGTTTGCTCTCAACATGATTTTTTTATCTGGTGCTCAGTTATTCTGTCACCATTATTATTCTAAGGGTTAGCCACCCAAAGGAATGTAACTGAAGACTACTTTCTTCCTCTCATACATTTGCAAGACTCTGGTAACCAGAAAAAGGTAAAATTAAACCACAAAATATTTATTAAGGTATAAAACTGACTAAGGCCTATCCCTTTCTATATGCCTAAAATCAGTGATTTCATGTACAAGTCTTTCAGAATGTTCTAATTACTGCTTGACAAAAAGACCCATAACACAATCATAGATCCTTTCACTGAAGGCGCATCTGAATCTTCCGCCTCACAAAGATGGCAGGAAAAGTATTGTCAAAAGGAGAAAAGTTACATACATGAAGATGCTGGACCAAGCTTTTTGCTATGAGGCTCTAATTTAGTAAACAGAACATACAGTGTCTGAGCACATCAAACAATATCAGCGCTCAAAGAAATTTTTTACACCAATCTTTCATGTCTCTGTTCAAGAGATTTGTTTTGTTTTTAACCAGTTAAAACTCTGGATCTCCTGTCTGAGCCAAAAATATGCAACTAAATGTATCACTTTCCAGTGGCAGAATAAACATCTGGAAATATTCTAAGCCTCAATTGACATGCTACTGTCAGAGGAACCTTCCTAACATCACATAATGCAAAGAACATTCTGAAGGCACATAGAATTTTCCTGGCTACCTTATATTTTCTTGACCAAAGTTGCTACAAAATCTATTTGAAAACTCAAACAAGATGCCCAAGGAATGGCAACCCAAGAGGTGTTTGACTCAGTAGCTTCAGAGACAACATTATCCTTAACTAAGGAGACAGCCCTACATTAAAGGGCCAACAGAGTGTACATTAAAGTGTCTTAGTTGCTAAACATGATTTTATTACTAGGGCAGCCCAAATATTGAGCTTCTCCTCTTAGTAGCATGTTCTTTAGTTTACATTTCTCATCAAGAGCTTACAAACATGAAAATAAGGTTGCAAGGTAACAGAAATATTAATGTGCTCATTAGTGAGTTTAACAAATGAGGGTAGGGGCACTATGTCTTTCGTAGGGTATTGCTTTGACATGGGATGATAACAGCCTGGCAACTGCACTCATAAAACTAAAATAAAAAGGGTTTGGTTCCTGACCAAACAAAACTACTCTGTTTTCATATGCATGAAGAGCTTCTAAAAACATAGAAAGACTAAAGTAGTTCCCATTGTAACAGCTTTAGTTCACAAAATAGAAATTACTACGTGAAGCCAATGCAAAAAGAGAAAATATTTCTACTAGGGGAGAAGTCAGTAATACTGATGCAACTATACATTTAAAGCTTACATGAAAAGAATCTAGTTTTGCAGAGAAAAAAAAAAAAAAATATATATATATATAGTCCAAAGAACACCATGAACAAGCATTATTGTAATCTTGGGTTTTCTTGCTATATAGCCTTTCAGCTTTAAAATAAGTATTATTCAAAATTTCAGGGAAAAAATTACTTCTGACATCACAGACTGAGTCACTTTTTTTCTTTCTCATATGTTGTTTGTGATCGACTTGTATTTTGTTAAAATTTAGCTTCACAAAACAGTAAAATCACTGGAAGAAAAAAACAGCAAAAGCCATCTGCAATGAAGTACAGAATGAATGCTGCTGATCTGCTAAGCAAGAAAGAAAATTAGGGGTAAACTGACTGCTGGAAGAAGTATCATCACACATTTCAATCAACATTTTCTTAATTAAGCTTATTTGAAACCAAATCTTGAAACAGTGCATCATCTGAACAAAAATAAAGTCACTGCAATATGGATTGTAACAGCTAAATCCACAACACAAAAGATAGCAAGTGAAAGTCTACAATGTACAATAAAACGTGAGTTTGTGAGATGACTACATTCCTTTAACTGGGCAGCTTTCTTTAGTTACAAATCACTCTTTAAGCTAATAGAATTTTATACTTTTTCATCACTTTTCAACAAATTATTCTCAGATTGTTTCATATTGGTACCTACCTTCCTGCTTTGACTTTCCATTGCACCACTGAACCATTTGAGTTTCAAATTTCAAATTATCAAAATTTGTTCTTGTAATCAAAATTCTACCCTTCACTCCATGTTCATTTTATGTTGGGTTCCTTAGATGCCTGCATCAATGGTATGACAGACAGATTATGCACATTTCCCCAAAACACACCAAAATGCTGCCTTTTCTCCATAGGACTCCTGAGCAACTCAAAAATAAGTGAGGGGGANAACTGTAGAAAAAAACCCCGTAGTTTTATCAATGAAAAAAAAATAACCAAACAAAAACTGAAACAAACAAAGAAAAATAAACACACAAAAAAACCCTCAAAACCCAAAACAAAACACAAGCACACAAACCCCACCATTCCCCAGGGATGTACTTCTGCAGCAGTGGGAATCAGCACACATTATAGCAATAGGTTCTGCATACTTAGCTCTTTAGTATATAAAGTCACTTCATCAAGCCAATTTTTTTTTTTTGGCCTTGTTTTTTCCCCCCAAAGTAACTCTAAACTACTTTAAAACACCTTCATTACAGAAATTATTCAACCAGCACTACTGCAAACTATGGAAATGTAAAAGCTGTTAAAAATGTATTAAATGCTGTCCATGCCACAAGGGTACTAGTGTAAAATGACCTTAAGTTTAAAGGCTCCCTATGAAGGCAGAACAGTAATCTGCTCTGCTTCTCCTAATGAATAACAAATGGCCCTTCGCAATTCATTTAGTTCAGTACAAGCTGCCATTACAACCCATTTTGTTTTTTTAACTTTGCGGTAATGTATCATCTTGCCTGGCTCTATGTCATCTTCTCGAAGGTCACCAAAGGTATGTAACTCCACTCTTAATAATGAAAAAAAGGAGGAAGGGAAAAGAGATATGACAAATTTTGACAAAGCACCCACCAGTCCATTCTGATATACTGTATCGCACAGCAAGGCTCATACTTCCTGCAGAAAAAATGCTTCCTGTGTTGTACAGAAAGTCAGGAAAATCACAAAGTCTTACGAACATTTCTGTTTTTCAACTAATAACTAAAATAACTAAAATATTTCTGTTTTTCAAATAATAACTAAAATATTTCGGAAATATTTTTTTGGGTTTCTATTTGCTTACTCTTGATTTTTGTTATGCCCTAAAATACAATCCGAACCTCAGAATTTGAAAAGGAATTAAGAGTCCGTGAATACTTATCTATATTTCACAGGTACTTAGAAACCTGTATTATGTTGCCATGGACAATTAGCCTTTTATCCAATTTTAGTTGGTAGTTTAGCTCACCCACCCTAAGGTTTTAATTATCCCCTCACAGTCTGCATGCTTAGGCCTCAATTCATGCAGCTGGAAATCTGCCTCAGTGATGTTATAACCTTGTTAATGTAACAAAAGAGGAGTTTACTTAAAACTGTACTGACTGTGGACTTAAGCCAAATTTACTTGAAAGAGGAAAGAGACTGTCAAAAATCCTACAATAAACACAGAAATGCAGTTCTTTCATAACCTTCACCTTAATTCATATAGACAAGCAATTTACATGTAAGTGGATTCATATGGCCTGTGAGAGGCCTCCTCTCTGGAGCTGGACTACTTTTTGTACTCTACCCCCATCTTTAAGAAAAAAAAAAAATTCTCCAACAGCTCACTTTACAGAAATGGCAGAGTACCTGCAATCTTTTTAATCACAATAAAACATAATTAAGATAAACATTTATAAAGCTAGTCAGTACCAATAAAGGCGGTATAATTTCACAAAGCTAATTTCCAGTAACTTCAGCTAGTCCTTTGTCAAGTACATATTTTACATTCAGTAACGGTTTTATTTGAAGAGTGTAAAGTTGCACTTCTAATGAGGTAATAGTTACATTAGCCTTAAGTGGAAGTTGCCTGTCATACACTGATATCTCCCATTCATTTAGTTGCCAAATTACAGTAGGGATTTCCTAAATTCATCTGTTAATTAGATCACCTTTTAGGCTAGATACTAGCAATGACCTACATTAGACTAAACAAAGCGTCACAGTATTTAAGTGTTGAAGGGAGATCTCTCTAAGAGCAGAAAACACATATGCGATATTTCTTAATAAAACCGTGATAATACTTGTAAATCCTGGGTTGGATCCTTCTGCTGTTCTTTTTTAACAGGGGATCCGATGGGAGGGGCGGTTGTGAGCAGCTGGGGTGTACCTACCCACTAAGCCATAAAAGGCTGTTTTGATTTCATTGCTTTCTTTCAGTTGTTGACAAAATAATCCAGGTGCATGAGGAGGGTAATGGGCACCAAATACAAAACTGGAAAGCTCTCAGGTTTTTTTCATGCATGCTGAAATCTTGAATATCTTTCAACAGGTGAAAAGCCTTTTAAATTCATGAATGTCAGAGTACTTTTCACTCTGTTAGGAGATTATCAGGTTGCTGTATGTCATATGATGACCTACCACACTTCTTGGGCTTCTATACTTTAGGTGTTATGTAATAATAGCTACTTTTCTGCTACTGATTTTTACATTAGTCCCAACATCAGCTCCTGACCTAAACCCTATAGACATAAGCTACTCACCTGATGTTTCCAAATCACATACAAAACGGAGTTTTTCAGGACCTATATGGGGTAGTCCACCTCACGAAAATAGTTGTTAATGATCAAATATAGTAAAATTTCCTACATAGTTCTAAGTATTTAGACTGTGGGGGTTTAAAAGCTCAGATCATTCTGAGCCTCCACCACTCCTCCTTATCAGTCTTTTGGACAGAGCTTGCTGTAACATGCAGACAGTTGACTATAACTTGCCATGAAGTCCTTTCACTACTGCTTACTGATTGATGCAATAAGGTCTTACAGTCAGATGAGAGTGAACTTTATCAAAAACTCTAAGGCAGGATACAAAATAACATTTTTATGGATGTAGATTTAAGTAGAATTAGAATTATGTTCAATAACTTTCATTTACAGTCCATACAATATAAGGATTTGAAAGGATCTAGGCTAGCTTTGATTCTGTGTTGCACATAGAGGTGACCTACCTATACTGTCCTATAAAACCAAAATTCAGCTTTTTCTCCTCAGTACCTATCTCTGTTTCCTAACCAATAAAGAAAAGCTCAGGAAGTCTGAAAAACAGAAGGACATTTAGTGACTGTTTTTGTTAGATCAATCTACATTTTCCCTCCTACCTAGAAAATGAGAACCACCTAAGCTAAACTTCAGAGCATGCAAGTATTGGTAAGCCATATTGTGATTTCAGAGGCTAATTTGGTGTGGTTTAGTTTTGAGTAGTTGTGTGTTACAAAGATAAACTACATGTTTGAAGTAGGTATGGTTAGAAATTGGGAAGAGTTTAACCACAAAAAAGGTATGTTTATGTCTCTAATCTAAGCCAGTAAATTGCAATTCCTCCCTTAGCACCTATATATTTACAAAATCAAAACTGGATAGGTTTTGAGAAATTCACTATTAAATGTAAGGAAAAAAATATACCAAATCTTTCATTGCATTCACAATATACATTAAAACACTAAAATGCAACATAGTAAGCATAGTACTCCAATTTAGATTATTGAAACTACTCTACAAATGCAACATTCCTGCTTACCAGGAATGAAAAAAAAAATCTTTCCACTAGCAATATTCTGTGTAAGTTTGTGCTGCCACCAAGCTGTTCTTTCACCATGAAAAGTTTATCTATTCAGTTGAAGCCACATTACCCTAAGGAAGCAAACCAAGGTGTCCTTTTAAGGTGATGTTTATCCTGAACAAAACAGATTGACTGTAAGATGTAGCACAGACTTTTATATAATGCATCTTCTTAGGGTAGGCTTTTCTTTGCAAAGATAGCCTGGTACACTGCACAACAGTGTGGACATAATCAAGTTCGATCACAATCAGAGAAAACTGAGATGAGCTCAACCTAACTTCCACCATAATCATATAAGTCATGATCTGCCAGTCTCTGCTAAACATCAGCACAACATTTAATGATGTTCATTAGAGATTCAGTGCTTCAGCACAGTTTTGCATGCTAGGCCATATTTTCCAATCATATTTGAAGAATTCTATTTCTAATACAGTATTTAGACAGTCATATTACTTAGATATTGTTGAGAGTTATAACATGATATGTGTTTATCATCACCTTGTTTATTATGTTAGCACTTGCTGGCCAGTGAAGGATGGGAGCTCGTTATGCCTGGCATTATGTTAATAAAGAGTATTGATCAGTCTTGGAAAGCTTATACTCTAAACAGCTAAGTTATACACAGGTCAGCGGGAGGGCATAAACACCACCCAAAAAAGTAGTGTGAAACCCTCTTGCATTTAAAACATGGTATTAGTATGCTTCTTTCCCTACAAGACAGAAACTATTTGACTCATTTCAAAACAGAGGTATAGACCCGTTAGAACACATCGTCATAGAGGTGTCATTGTGTCAAGTTAGATAAAAGATTAAATCTTCTGTCCTTACAGGCAGAAAGGCTGCCCTGTGAGCTCATACTTTATGAAACATGAAAGAAAGCACATTAAAGAGCATTAATTAATGCTCTCTGACATAATAAAGCAATACTTCAAGGTCATCTCGCACCTTATCAGACAGGAGAGCATCCAATCAGAGAAAACAAAGCAATAGGAACTTATTTTTCCACAACACAGAGAAGTACTTGTTTTGTTGGGGGCACAAGGAGTCAGTAGTGGATTTACTTCATGGCACCTAAATAAATAATGGGAAGGCAGAGAAAGCTAACCAAACCATTACCTGCTGTCAGTAAGATGTTCCTGTTTGATTGCTTCTGACCCTGTTCTGTCCTGACTTTGTAAGACCTTTTCCTTTTAATAATCATATCTATTTCTAAGCACGTTATGTTGTTACACAATATTAAACAACAATCCAGTAAATTAACTTAAATTATTGAAACATTTAAATGTCTTCAGTTTTCCATTTCAAAGACCTGAGTTTATATTATGTTCAGCATTATTCTACTGGGAAGACCCTCAACTCATAATCCTTACCTTTGAATTGCATGTTCTGGGTCTCAAGTATGCAAAATTTGCCACTATAAAAAGGAAAAAAAGTGACCCATCATATTTTGAGCTCTAAAATGCAGAAACATCTGCTAAAATCATATACAATTGGCTAGGTTAGGAATATGGGAGCCTGCAGTTGATCAGCGCTGCCCTAGGTGTCACGGAGGCCAATGGGAATTACACTAAGAGGGTTTCAGTAGACAAGGGTGTAATTCAGTCAGCATTAAAAGAAAACTATGAAACAGAAGCCTAACTTTTTTTTTTTTTTTTTTTTTTTTTTTACTTCCACCCTCCTACTCCTTCCTTTACATCTTTTAAGCCACTTGTTCTTTTGAGTGTATTATCAGAGATGGAGGTCTTCACATTCCCATGCAGGCTGAACTTCAAAACAAACACAATCCTATTTTATCATTTTTATCATTGCTAATTTTTTTAGCTAATAAAAGCACTTTTAAGGTAGTTTTAAAATAAACTATGTATAGTTTTGTCAGAATTAGTAATTATGGAGTAATTTGTTCCAGCAAAATGCTTTTGTTGCTTACATTTTCTTACACTAAAACAATAAGTTGTGCAATAGATGGCAGACAAAAATTGTTTAGTACAAAATTTTTCTTCTTTATCTAAAAAGTTAAGATTGTTAAATCCCACAAGGTAAGCTAACCTTAAGTAAAAGTAATAAGCTTCCTTAGAGAATCGTAACATACTTCAAACTATATCTTTCCTTTGGAATACTCCAGTCCTGGATTTACCATTCTTCAGGTTTGTACTACCCTTTCCAGTTTGCCAACATCCATGTTTCATTGAATACTAACTTATAGTCTCTTTCCACTTTTTTATGCCATCCTTCTCATCATTGGCCCTTTCAGAATACTGCTTCACCTCACATAGATTTAGAATGCTGTGAATCAAGATCATTGATTAAATTGGGGTACTTTAAACCCTGATATATTTATAAATTAAAAACCAGGGGGAAAGAAAATTAGTTCAAACAATTGCTATTGTTTCTTCGAATTTTCATTTGCATTACAAAAGACTAGAATAGTCTGCATCTCAAAACATTCAAGCAGCTTGGAACGTCTGTAAACCTGAAGCACTATTAATCCTGTCTGTCTGATATGTCACTAGAGAATATAATGTAACTATCATATCTCACTCTAATATCCTGAACTTTAACACAATCATTTTGTCATTTGTATCACCTTGTAAATTCACTTAGAGATTTCAAGGCAACAGAAAATGCAAAGGTTATTGAAAGTGTGGCTTTTAATCTTTCCAGAGTGTAATAGTTGGCTTAATAAAATCAGTTCTCCAAGAAAAAAAAAAAAAAGTTTTAAAAATAATCTCATCATTAACTATGTTTGTTTCAGTGTAATCAAGCAGTATGGGAAGAAATGTCTAGTGCTTCAGAGAGAAAAACAAATTTTAGGAAAATAGTTCAAAAAACCAGACTGATTATAAAGAAGTAGCCATTTATGGACCTCTTGTCCATGAATTTGTCTAAGTCCTTTCTGAAGCAGCTGATGCCACCATACCCTTCTTTCTGGAAGTAAGTTCCAGAAGGTCACCAACCAACCACTCCATAAAGCTGTACTTCTTTCTCTTTTGAATCAATCACTAATTAACTTCAGCAAGTGCCTGATATTCCTCATGCTGGGTATCTAGCAAATAACAGTTCTACATTCAGTTTATGCCTTCCTTTGAGATTCTGCAAACTTCAAACACATCCTCCCTCTGCCTTCCCCTCCCCAGAGTGAGGAGTCTTTAAGTCTCTCCGTCATAAAGCAGCTGCAGGATTCCCTTGATCTCTCTTACCATTCAAGTTCTGGGGAAAACACTTGAGGAGTAAAACCCCTAAGAAGTGGAATTCTGAGCAAAAAATGTTTGCTGTAGTACTTTCTTATTTCTTATTTTTCTACTGAGGTAAAAGTATCTGGATCAACAAGATCAGAATCAGAAGTGCACTACTATAACACAGTGATAACTACCTTCAAAGTGCCCTTCTACCTGGCAGATGCCTCAAACCATATGGATCATAGGAACCTGGAAGATCATTTTTACTAATGGAGAGTCAGAAACTTAAATTTCTATAGTTTCTTGAGAACATTATTCATGGAAACACATGATAATTAAGCCAAAGTTTCTTGAGAACATTATTCATGGAAACACATGATAATTAAGCCAAAGTTCTCATGAGATTAATAAAATTAGCTGGTTAAAACCAGAGCCATCATCTAGATCAGAAAACATATGCTTGGTTACCATAATATGCATTGCCTACAATACAAAGTCTTTCTGGTTCCCCTTCAGACAATGCTTCTGTGACATAAGAAGCACTACTGCCATTCAGTAAAGACATTGACTTCCTGGGAGGAAAATACTTTGAAAAGGGTGTTAATGCACTACCCCACTGTCTAAAGGGAACAGGAAACACAGGCAAAGGCTCCTGCTTCTTTTGTTTGGATACCCACTTAAGCAGGCAAAATACAGCCTCTCATACTGCATTTTCAAGAAATTTCAAATTGATCTTACTAACCTGTGATAGCAGGTGACAATTCAGTTTGAAAGCTAATTATGAGCTTAAAAAGGATAAAATGAAGACAAGAAATGCACACCCACACTGATAAAATGTCAACCATCACAAATCTTAAAGTTGCATTAAAGTATATTATCGTTTTGTCTTAAGATATAAGGCTCTCAAGTGACTAGGAACTTGGTGACACTCCTATGTCTTTATAGAAGCGCTTTGCCAAGTAAACAGTTCAGCTGTTCTTCTCACACAGAGAAACATTTTATTGCTTCGTGCCCCTTCGTTGTTTACAAAAGAAAAACATCTCTTCATTTTAGTCAAGAAAGCTTCTGTTCCAGAGAACAAAGCCTTCATTTGGGTTTCTCTAATCTTTATGGTGTTTGCAAGTTGGTGTCAAAAATGTTAGTCAAGGCATGCTGTGTTACAGGTCTGTGGGGCAAAACCAGTCACAAGAGACTTTCCACCCAAGTTAGGAGGAGACCACATTACCATTCTAACTACTTCCTATGGAAGTCACAGTTGTATCAACATCCTGCTGTTTTGTTTGTATTTAACTTGGGATATGACTCTCTACTCTCTCAGCATGAATCTTACAATTAAATGGTAGCAGTCCACAGGTTACTAAAAAACAGTCCAGTGTTCAACATTCAAAATGGTACAGTTTTTGAAGCAAATCAACTTGCTATCCTGTCATTGAACATGTTTATAGCATAACATTACCACAGAGGAAACAAGTCAAAATAATCCCTGGGTTTTTTTTTAATAGTAAACTGCTTTTTGAAAATTATTTTCTTCTCCATAGCTATTTACACACTATTCTTATCTAACCCAGTAAGTAAAGATATGTAACATGAATTTATGTTAAAAAATTATCATAGCTATCTTTCTTAAAATATGGGCTGTATTAGAGTTGACAAAGTAGAAAGAAATATTTTCAAATTATCCTACCTTCAAAATAATACTTTATTAGTGATCCAGAAATATGACCCTAGTGTAATTGCTTAAATTTCAATTCATAAAGAATATACTTTAATGTCATGTATCCACTACTACTTTTTTAGCCTAGAACAATCCCAAGGGTAGGTGCTGGCTCTTTTTGTAATATACTAGCATTTTGAAAAAGATGTAAACTAACCATCTTTGCCCGTATCTTTTTAGCTAAATCCTTCCAACATACTTTCTTGCTTTCCTTTCTGACAAGAAAGGGGCTGGAGAGAAGCACTGCATAACTGTAACATGGAAGACAGACAACATCTACAAGGAAGCTGTCATTTCAAACGGCTTTAAAGAGTGAGTTCCAAGCAAACTCAGACTAGTTTCAACCTTATATCACCCTGTCCATTTCTCTCACTTTGTTGCTGTATGAAGAACCCAAAAAAGGAAATTAACTTCATGACTACAGCAAGCACAGTCCCTACAATTTCATCAAGGATTTTCCTGTCAATGAGTGTCATGCTTCTGGCCTGTGTATGCACTGAGCAGGTGAACTGCATACACAATTACTCTGAAATGTTCCAGATGCACTGGATTTACTACTCAGACATTTCAGAAGCACTTTTGACCATAGCTGCACACACAGCAATGAGAAAGAAACCACTGTTCTTTGGCTGACAGAACCTCTTGGGGTGGAGTAATTAGGAGATAAATAAAGGAAAATGTGTTGACTTCCTCTCCCTTTCCCATCCCAAATGCCAGTTTGATATGGTGATGGATGGAAATAGTAAGAGGAGAATGTAAGGCAGGGACATAAGCTGATTTGTCCAGGTGCGGGAAACATGTCTACATTCTCTGGACGTCCAACAGCCCTTGTCAGAGCTGCAGCTCCTACTGAGCTGCTACACAGATGCAAAATCCCTGACTTCTACTGGAGTAAAATTTATGGATGGAAAAAAAGGGATGTGTCTGTAGAAAACCAGATGAATGGTAAACTAATGTTTCATAAAGCATTTTGACTTGCCTACAAACTCTAGTTTTACATCTCACAGTTTTCTCCCCTTAGGCTGTGATTCCTGACTTCCACAATCCATTCAGTATCTCCTCATCCCAGCAACATTCTCAGAAATCTACTTGAAGCCATTTATATACTTGTTCATGTGTGAATTTCCTTTACTAAAAGGAAGGAGGGGACCAATCAGAACAGATGCAAGGTAAATGGCCAATACATATTCTCTTGCCTGCAATAAGACAAGCTTCCTGCTTACTCCATAAAGCTTCTCATATTCAGTTTGTTGAGCCAGGCAGATCCAGATCATGGTCTGGCACCCGAGACTGGCATCTAGTGGCAAATACAAGTGCCCTCTTCTTGTTTGGCTGAGCAGCCAATCCACTAACCCAGCAGGTAAAAGTACAGTATGTGCTCAGCACTTTTGCAGAGTGGCAGCTGATGGGACTGAATGCTTGGTGGAAAAAACATTTTCTCCTCTACATCCCACAAATATTTCATCCTTGACTATACACAGGTGCTGCTAAATGAATAAAGTAAACATACTGAAAAACAGAGATAAGCAATATTCATTTATTATTTCCAGTGGAGGGGGAGAGGGGAAAGGGGGACATTCTTAAACAAAGGAAGGGATGTTTAATCTTATTCTGTCACTGTAAGAAAATTTACTGTAAAATCTAATTTATAAATAATTTTTTGGACAGCCCAGCGATGCCCTACTTTTGTTACTGAATGGGAGGACTAGTAGCTGGTTATTTTATTAGGAAACCTTTAATGCTTCATTACTGAAGTAATCCGATTTACTCTGCATAAGGGAAAATATATATTCTTCTGGAAATTTGTAGTGGATTTCAAGGAAAAGTCACTTCCAACAAAACTGATTCAGCAATACACACAGGTGGTGGCATGAACTCTACCAAAGGCAAGGAAATTGCCTTTCAAACTCTTGGAAAGAACTTCATTCAGGCTGCCCTGAATGCTTCGGAGCACTAATTGTACTGAGTTGACTGTTAAAGGAAATAGTAATTAACAATTGGATCATGAAAATTAAGAATTTGCAGATCAAATTAACAAATGTAATGTTAAGACTTTCAGAGGATTAATAAGCAGACCGTTCATTTAAGGGCTTTTAACTAAGAAAACACCAACTTTTAGTAACAAAATGTTGGGGGGGGGGGGGGCGGGCTGGAGCAGCTGCGGTTTTCAGGTTTGTTTTTTAGTTCATAGGGAAATACACCTATCTCAGAGTAAAATCCACTTTCCATAACGAAAAACATTAATTCCACATACATATATAAAGCAATTTTAATGAATACTCATTTGTCTGTCTATACAACTATCTAATTTTGCTACAAGCAGGTTGATAAGGAATCAGGACATCTGCATTGTGGATGTCCTGTGGTCAGGAAAGAGTGCTCCACAGATACAGCATTTCTGAAGCATCTGAAAAAAAACCTCCACCAAATCACAGCACAGAAACTTCTCCTACCCTGAAGCTCTTCATATTACAAAACGAATAAGCTTTTCCAGGCAAGCCTTGTGAAGTTTTCAGAAGGCTGTGTTCTTGCAGACTCTCAGAAAACAAAAATAGTACCTGAGAAAAGTAGTTTTGATGTATATTTCTAAGTACCAGTTTTTAAGTTTGTGCCGACTAAAATATTTCTATAGACGAACATACACAATTTTTGGAAACACTAACACATTTTCACACTATTCAATAGAGTTTTCTTTTCAGCTCTCACTTACGAAAACACTACCAGCACATGGATTTTCTTTTTCTAATGCTCGGAGATAGAAAGAGCACAAAGCACTAAGACAATTAGGCAAAATGATGGATATGAACACATGCTCCATTTTACCATTAACATGTATGCATAACATCCATTAATGTCAGTGTGAGTTATGTGCGCGCTGCTAAAATAATACAACCATAACAAAAATATTTCCTGCAGAACTAATATAGTCATATTTTTAATAGACATATGGAAAGAAAAATAAATCACATATTTAGCAAGTAACGTAAAAATGCAAGTTCTTCTCCAAACTTAATGCTTTGGAATTCCTTAAAATAAAGCTTTTTTTTGCTTTTTTTTTTTTTAATGTGTTGGCATCAAATTAAGAGCAACTTGTTAGTTTGCTGTAAGGAGATAAACATCTCTACCTTGAAGGGTACTTCTCTAGTTTCTAGTACAGAAAGACCAAGCAGAAACAAAAAGCTGTTACCCATTTTTATTCTAAACTTCCTTAAATAACTGAATGTATATAAGAACACATAACAACAACTGAAGAAGTCATCTAAAACTGACAACTGATTGTAGCCAGTAAATTAAGATGGATCTTGCCAATGTCAGCCAGATGGGCCTAGAATGCAGAGTTATGTTTGGAACTTGAACATAATATAAGCATAGGAAATCATCATGAATGGTCTTAAACACACAGTTCATGCCTATTTAACTGGTAGTAGCAGCCAAAACCTGTAATAACTCAATACTAATTTTTAAAATTTACAAATAGAAGCCATGGTCATTGCTGCCAATTAATAAATTATCTTAAACTATCAAAATGAAGACACACTACTATATTACTACAGCAGAGAATTATTGTTCTGTCAGTGGATGTCTAAGTCTTAGCTTCAGCAATCTGGTTTTCAGAGTACCTTGTTCATTAAAAAAATTAAGCAATACCATATATAGTAAAACCACTGCATTACAACAGAATATACTAAGTTTGTTTTTTTTTTTGGTCACACACATTTCAGAGAATTTAAAAAATTAAACTACTGTAATAAACCACCTGGATTATTTCTAAAAGACACTAATACATATGTATCTATTAATTTGTGCTGTTTAGTACATTGTACTGAATTAAACAATCTAAGGTTAATATTTTAATTTCATCCCAGGAGATATTTAAGGTCAGGCTCAACAAGGCTCTGAGCAACGCGATCTAGTAGAGTATGTCCCTGCTCACTGCAGGGCGGTTGGATTAGATGACCTTTGAAGGTCCCTTCCAACCTAAACCACTCTATGATTCTGTATCTTCCTATATACAGAGATCAAAAACATTAATTATGTATGATTATTTTTGCCTCTTTCATTCAGTACTAATGTTGTTAGAGTTAGTTAAAAAATAAGTTAATATAATCAGGTTAATTTATGTCATTATTACACTTATTCTGTTTAGTAATATTGTGCTGGTACTTCATATATTTTGCTTTGTTCATTAACTCTAATTCCTATCACCTGCAACAGCTGTGTGATTCCATCTTTAATACTAACTCAGCCTTGCAACATATTTCTCAGAAATTCAAATAAAATAAAACTTAAAATAATAATAGAATATATGTTTTTATATTGAGCATGAGTTCTAATTCTAACTTATTAGCTGAATCACAGATTTCATGAGGAGTAATTTGTGTATGAGTGAGGGCACTAGGGTTTTACAGGTACCAACACAGGGCTAGAGAACTGGGAAAGCTACCTAGAAGAAGATTAGGTAACCCTCTGTGGCACAAGTAGGAAGCATAACGAATAATAATTTATTGTATTTTATTATTACAGATTAGAGGAGTTGTTATGAAAACAGAATTTCTAATTAATCTTAAGTCAGTTCCGAACTAAAAATAAAGAATATTGAAAAATTGCTTGACAGAAAAAAAGCTAATGACAGAGAAAAAAAAAATCTATATACATACACAACTAACAAAGTAGGAATTAAGAGAAAAAAAGGGAAAAAGGGAAAAATAAATAAGTCTTTTACAAAAGAAGCTATACTAATGTCTGCTCAAAGAAACCCCACACCATCAAAACATATCAAGCTATACATATTAAACCAGGAATTTAGTCACTTTTATATGCTAATTTACAATTTTAATTTTACTATTTTAGTTTAAGCATTTACACTGTAAAAACGGAGTATGTTTACATCTCATTTTAAATTCTAAACTGTTTCTAACTTGGGCCTTTGCTACTGGGTCCTTCATCACCAGTACCATCCACACAGACCTATGTTCAAACAGAATAGCTAAAAAGGAAATCAAACTTCATGACTTTTTGCCAAGCTCACTTACCATGCCTCACACTGTTGTTCTGTGAGTTTCCATGAACCCAACCAAAAAAATCACAAAAACAGAATTAAAGATACTGCTTTTTGTTTGTGTTTTTCCCCCCTCCCCCTATAATGCTCAATAATTACTAGTTAACATACAAAGAAGATTAAAATATTACCGTTAGGATGGAAAACAAACATTCACTCAGACAAACAGACCCAAGTACTGTGCAGAAAACATATTAAATATACTGGCACTGAGCATCTGAGTTAAGATAGATGAAACATTATGTACGTGTAAAAGAAAATCAGAAAACTAAAAATCAGAAGTATCTATTATGGAATATAACATCACATGCTATAATTCATATGTACTTCCATTTCTCTGCACCAACATAGACCTGATTAAAGCCAAAGACAGAAGTTCTCCTGATTTCACTGGAAATACGGATGCTTACATTATGAGACTTCCATGCTTACTTTATGTGGCAGCCATTCTTAAAACATACATTTATGAAACTACATTAAATATATGGCTCCATTTTCACTTTGTCTCATTTACAATAATATTATTAAACCAAAATTTTCTGATTGTTTATCTTCCTTTAAAATGTAAAGATATCTACAACAACTTAGCTGAAGTTTTATGTGGCTTAAGTGTTTTGGGTTTGGTTTGTGGTTTGTTTTCTTTCACGCCCTCAATAAAACCATTTAAAAATAACTGTGAATTTTCTTTGTTCAATGTTAACCATACACTTACCAGTCCATCCAAGTCGTAACAGGTTCGCTTTCTTACCAGTTTTAAAGATCGTATCACAGCTTTAACATCCCATAATTACAGATATCTACCTTTACTGTGGGTAGGAAGTTCAGTTTAAATTACACTTCTTTCTTCCTTTTCCATTCTGTATACATATACCTAGTGACAATGTGATGCAAATTGTTTTTTTGGTTTTGTGAGGTTTTTTTAACCAATTCAATGCAATAAACTTTGCACCACCCAAATAAAGTTGTTTAACTCCATTCCTTGAATTTGACACTAACATAGAATTACAGCTGAAAGATAAGGCCTTTAACCCTCAACCTACCACAGAAGTTCTACTGTGCTAATATTTTATTTGCATGTAACAAAGGACAGCTTTCAAAAAAAAAAAAACTCTTCTCAAGTAACTTGTTGAGTACTTCTAAAATTATGTTTTTGCATTTCTGTATTTTAAAAATAACTGTCTTAAAACTTAGATTCAAACTTGAATATGTATATAAAAAAACCCACTGAAAAATAGTCCTTTCTCTTATGGTTTAAAAAGTAGTAATTTTGTTTTTTCTATAAATTAGAAAAATTAATGTGCTTACTTCATTTCTAGAATTTCTTCAAGCTGTTTTCTTCGCTCTATTCTCAGGTTAGCCAGATGTGCTTCTTTCTCAGCCAAAGACTGCTGTGTTGAGGCAAGGCGGGCTTTGGTAGAATCTAATTCTTGTCTAGTCTTTTCCAGAGCATTCATCAACTCTTCTACCTAAGAGAGAGAACTTTTTCAGTTCAATATTCAAAAAGTGTATCTTAAATCCACATTAATTAAAAAACAGCCATACAAATGGAATTTCAAACAAACAGTTGTTTGAACCTAATCTCACCTTAAGTGTTTCAAAAATGAGCAAAAGTAGTCTTTAAGTGCAAAAAGAACCCTAATAGACAATATTTATACAAAAGAGAACTAACATAGTTTTCCAGAAACCTACTTAACTTGCACCACTGCTGCACACAAACACAGTTTGATTTTTTAAGATATATTTTAACATAAAAATGGTCATGACAATTCATGTATTTTTCACACCCTTCTATGCAGGATAGGTTGTCCAAGGAAGTAGTAGATCTCCAGTCTGAGTATTTTCAGATCTTGACTCAGTGAAGTCTGGAGAATCTCATTCATCTTCTTGAGAGTTACGGTTTCTTAGAGCAGAGGTTTAGACTGCACTTATTCTATGAGTCCTTTCTAACTCAAATTATTCTATGATTCTGAACTTCAAATGTCTGTTATTTCTCTTATAACAACAGAGTTATTTTCCTCATGACAACTGTATCTCTGAAAGTATGACATGTAAAATTAGGATGATCCCACTGTTTCTCTAGCATTAGTAATTGTCAACTAGATGTAAGATAAATTGCCTGTTAGAGGAATTTAGAAAACCTTCATATTTTTTTAACACAAAATTCAGAAGTAAAAAACCAGCATCATACAACACATTATTTAAAGAACACAATACAGAATGAAGACTACATATGACACCTGTCTGGCAGCAGAAAATTTAAGTGAGGGTTAAATTATTATATTGACAGAATCAGAGTCATTAATAGCCTCTGGTAGCTAGGACATATATTAATGAAAACAGTAACAAGGATGAAGGACTGCAAAGTTATTAATTTATACAGGCTCTTGCTTTGAGACAGTGTCTTTAAACACCAAGTCATTCCATACTTGGCACATTTGTCTGGAATATGAGAACACGAAAAGGTACACAGTAGCACTTCCATATCTTTATTAACATTGCAATCCTTACTCTACAGGTTCAGAATTAAGTACACAACCTGTTGACTGGTTGAATACTCATCTAAGTTGTGATATATCACATCATTTATACCTTAAAACATTTAAGGGAGTTAAATGAGGAAAACAAAGCTGTGGATTGGTTAATACATATTAATAACACAGTTTTCTATTATCAGACAAAAGACATCAAAGTTTAAAAGAGAGGAAAAAAACATGAAAAAATTAAATATTATAACTTTCAAACCACAGATCATTAATCTGCGGATTTGAGAGTTGTATTTTCATTTACACTTTCAAAATAGCATTTGCCAGCAAGTTCTGCCTTCATTTTTTGAATGTGACTCAAGTTCAGAGCTGTACGTTTATGTAGTTAGCTGCCTGACCAACATCTACAGCAGAATTTAACTAGCAGGCATGTGCAGAAAAAAAAATGGGGGGTTTTCAAAAAATGAATCAACTAATATGTATTGTAAATGTATGAATGCTAAAGTTGCACACACAATCATCTTAACATGTTTATTATATAGCCGTAGCAGATAAAATGGAAAATTAGCTTTAGACACTTAAGGAAGTATTATCTACATATAAAAGTCTTGGGGGAGGGGGGGGAAATTGTAAAACATAAACCTAATTCTTAAAATAAGCACATGTTCTCTCCACTGATATTGGAATTTAAATTACAAGAGAGGAAGAAAATAGGTTAGGATTGCTTTATTGCCTCCTAGTCCAACTGTAAGAAATACTAATGAGATATTTTAATTTTCTGGCCTATGGCAGATAGTTCTGTGCTGGTTTAAGGATACTGCATCTAGAGAATAATATGCATCTAGGAATCCTTTCCTCTCCAAAGCACTGCTATAGTTCTGCCTTCCAGTTGCTTCTTAGTTTTTCCACTTGCCAGATATTGAGCTGAGTAGCGAACTGAAGTATCATTTCAGTAATGACCAAGTAATACATCAATATCCTCTTACCATTGTACAAAAGCTCAAGACAAAGTTTGTATTCATGATCCTATTTGTTACCTCTAAGACCTCATCCAATAATTTTCCTCCTGAAGCTTTAAGACCTTTATTTACAGAAGTCTCTAAAAGTGAATGCTCTTGGTCACTACCACACTCTAAAACCTTGGCAGCATTCCCAGTCCCTCCAGAGCTAAGCAGACCAGGCACTGTCATGGTGCACACCATGACAAGAGAGCCTTCCCCAGCACAGCAAGAGGCAGACCAGTGCCTGGTGGAGCCTTGGCCTTGTAGATGCACCTGAGGCAGGACAGAATTACCACCTGCAGGCTCCCTGCCTCTGTGCCCAGCAAGGCATTGTGACTGCAAGGCAGCTCATTCTTTCCCCATTACATCTCTTGGTCTAACCAATGCTGATCACTGACAGGGCCATTCCAGATAGAATTTAAGAATTAATAAGAATTCATGTTTTGAAAGAGTTTATAGTGAGAATATCACTGAATACAAAGTTCTTTGCTGGTAAGTCAATATGCCCTGAATACAGTACAAACCGGATTTTCTTCCCCTTTCCTCAATTTTTTGCCTTACATTTCCTAATGAAAGGAATTTTTTCCCATATGCCTGACCTCAGCACTTCAAGGATTTTATTAAAATCAGTACTAAAGTTTATATTTCACAATGACAGGAATCCAGCAAACTATTACAGTTCTTTCTTAGTTTTGAGGCTATTATAAATGAGCACTTTCTACTACCTCTGCAGCTTCACATTTTCAATTTCTACCATCAGTGCTTCACGCCAAGATAAGGAATGAACGTGGCTGAAGTATACATCTGTGTTACCAGATTCTGCAAATTAAAGAAGGTTAGAGTTCAAATGAATGACAGTTTAATAAAAATGCCCTGGAGCAATCTTAATTCCAGATTGGATTCGGCTCAGCACAACTCATGCTAACATAATACTGTTTCAGCGTGAGGGAATAAGGGGGGGCAGGGACAATTGCATGTTTTCTCAGGTCAAGTACAATGTATTTGTGCAGGATCATGACGAGCTGGCAGCTTTCCAGCATCCAAGGTTGGTATTATTAGTCTAGCTATCTTTAAAGGCTGGTACTTCATTTTAGCAACTATATTGGTGATAAATAGAAGAGGTTTGGATTTCCCTAACTGGCTTTTTCAAGTATCGGTAGCTATACAATAACTTCATACCTACTTCAATTTAAAACCTATTCTTGTGATACTACACACAGATAACAATTTTATTTTACTGTATAAAATTAATAAAATAAATCATCCTATTTAAAAAAAAATTATTATCGCAGTAAAGAAAAGAATCTATTAGTGTTAAGTTTAACCAACTATTACAGGTTTATGTGAACTGCAGTTTTATAATAAGATGTCAGTCAAAGCAAAAATCCACACAGTCCATTTTTTTCCATCTGCTAAGGATATTAATTTGGGGTTGTTGTTGTTTTTGCCAATGTACACACTATAAATTTCAGTTGTTTCCAGTTCTGTGAAGAAGATTTTAATGAAAACTGTACTAGATTTTTTTTTTTTTCCCCCATGAAGAAACACTATTGCCGGTAAAGACTGTGTTACTTAAAGTTACTATTTGTGACTTGCCTGAAATTCATTCTGTCACCAGACTAAAAGGACATAGATAGCACAGTTATAAAGATGAGGGAAAACAGATAGAAACCTGGAGCTGTACACAATATCCACTTACCAGCTCTTCTCACTCACAGGCTGGAGATCTATCTTTTTACACTAATGGATTGCCTATGCTTTGCATAGTGAAGGATGAGTGCCAGGCATGCCAGAATCCGGTACCAGCAGAGGCTGGATTCACAGAAAGCCAATCTATTTCATGACTAATGACAGATCTACAGGAGACCCAGCACCTGTGGATTTACTGCTCTTAAAAATGACAAAACTGACAAAACTGTCTTGTAATATGATTTCTAAATACCTTGCTTCCTCCTGTTTCTAACTGTTTTGTGTTTTTTTTCCAGTATACAACTGCCTAAATAGTTTCATTAGTAAGCTGCTTTGCACAAAAGCAAACAGAGGTAGCCAATTGCCATACATAGCTTTGCAAGACATGAAAATAAAGTCCTTTTTACCCTCCTTTGCACTTTCTTCCCATCCCATTTGTCAACCATAGCCAAATTCCTCACCTTTGACTTCTTCCAACACATTCTTTAAACCCAGGAAACTGGTCAAACAGAACCAGTATAGTTGTGGAGGCTGAAGCTCCTGAACCTTTCCAAATGAAGAAATTTGACATACATTATCTCTCACAATTTTGGGTATTTGTCAAAGAAGAAAAGCATAACCATACTCTAGAATGCCTATGAGCTATAAAATAAACACAATAAGTAAAGAATTTGACAGAAAATTATGTAGAACATTTATACAATCCAGAACAGTAGTTCATTTTCACGTGAGGGGGTTTTGTGGTTTGTTTTTCTTAAATGTTAATAAACTAAGCAAGTAGGGCCCAATGATATCAACCAACAACACAGTGGTAGTACAACACAAATTACCTGAAGGTCTGAAATAGCAGCCCTCGTGAAATGGCTTAGCATCTCCATAGGAACATAACAGCACAATTACCAAACGGGACAGCTTTGAAATCAGACAGCTTATTGGATTGTTTTGTTATATAAAGCAGGATTTGAAGTATTTTAATCCTCTTGCTAAGTTAAGTTTCATTTAGATAAAAAAACAGAGGTGGTACAGGTATAGCACATATTTCCCATCAAGATTGATAGGGACCACAGTAAAGGAGCAAAGGTGGTTTAGTTTCTTCAGTCCTTCCTTGCTGGCTGTCCCATAGTGGCTACTAGTCATATGGGTTTAAATTAGCATGGTATTATGACAGAGACATGTATGCAGCTCCACATAAAAATACTGTAGAATTCAGTGGACTCCCATAGATTGAAGAAAATACATATCCTAAGTGGAAGAATTAACAACATAGCAGCCTCTATTAAGTTATTTATGATTTTGCAGGACACTTGTGGGAATTGTATTAAAATTATTAAACTTTCTCAATACTGACAGAAAAATCAATCTATTCTAAATCTCAATAATTCAATAAAATATGGCAGCACAACAATATAATTATTGGATTAATTGTCTGATCTTACAATCAATATAAAAATGTCACCTGTAACTGAAAAAAAAATAATTGGAAAACAATGGTAGTAATCAGTTAAACAGAATAATCATCAAAACGCAAACCACAGCAAGTACCAAAAGCAACACCATCAGCTGTCATCTACACTGTCATAGGCAGATGAAAGCAAACACTATTCTCCAGTACAAACAAAAACAATGCTTCCACCGCATTTCCAGTTATACTACCATCTACTTAAACACTTCTTTTTACGAAATCCAAGGGGCGTCCAGTTATACTATTCTCAGTTAGTTTCCACTGTAAAATACTGCATGACAATGCAACATAAAAATGTGAAATAAAACATACAAATCTGAAAAGCAAAAGGACAGAACACTCCTGGAAGACACAAGACCATGTCGGTAATGATACAGTATTCAAAGCCTTGCAAGAATCAGTAAAAAAATATTTTTTGTTCAAGGCAAAACCTCATGCTGACAAGGCCTAACGCACTGTCTACCTTGTTCAGCTTTAGAAGGCATCCAGATGTGCTCTGTAGTGGAAGCAAGACCAAGTAACCAAGCAATTGTTCAATTTTACTTTTTACAGAAAGAGCAGCATTATTTTCTTCCATTTTAGTTTGGTAAGTGATTTTTTTCTTGTCATATCTTATCAATTTTCTCTCGTTTTCCACTGAGCCTCATTTGAGCAAGTTTGCAATTGTTTTAAGTGTCACAGGGCTTCAGTTTTGCTGTAACTTACATCTGTTTCAATCCATGCAAAGCTAACTATAAAAGTAATATTGCAGGTGTTTTATAGTTGCGTAAATAAAAGCAGATATAAGCATATTGATAAATAACAAGGCTCAATTCAATATTTTCAGAAGTATAAAAATAAAGAGTAATGGAGTTAGCTTTGAAACAGCTACTGAATGTACACTGATTTCAGCAGGACACTCACTTGTCCTACAGGATATTGTATCTGGAAGAGAACTCTTATAGACTGAAAACAATTATGCTGTGTGATTTCAGTGTTGAGACTTTTTAGATAAACCATGCAAGTAGAGCAGAGCAACTCTTTAACTGGTGTTAAAGTACAGCGCTGTCAGACTGGCCTTTCTGGTTAATGTCAATAGCACTGCGTATAAAAGGTGACTAAAGTGTGTACAAATGTTGATCTTTGGAGAAGGCATGCCTAGAATCATACACACATCTACTATTTCATCCTCCAGGTCAGCTTCAGGGAGAGAGGGCAAATTGGGAGTTTTCTTGCCAAAAGTTGATTCTTAGCACACTTGTTAGGTTACACTGCACAAAGCAAATTGCCCACTGCTTTAAATCCATAATCCATAGATATTGAAGTCAGGAATGCATCTTCCCTAGAATGCTTCCCAAAGGCAGCAGAGGTTCATTTGACATGTGTGCAGTCTTACTGCAAGCAGATAGCTATGCACATAAGAGTTTCTCCATGCAGTACAATGTGCTTATATATTGTGAAGTAGCAATTAAGATTCATTAAAGTGAAAAAGTTATTGTACAAAAATACTTGGATAATTGTATGTGAGAAATCTCAGAAAATACAGTTCCTTATCTAGTTTTGGAAAAAGCTAAATAATATTAGTAAGCAGCAAGACAAATAAAGATTCGTTCAACTCCTGCACCAAAGAAATTTGATACCATCTTTAGTACTGTGACCTTTAACTGAGTGAGTACTGAATGCCCAAGGAAGCTGTATCTGGGCTCTCGTCTTAATGCAAATAATCTTTCTCATTTGCCTCATTCTATGGCATTTTTATGTCATATTTTCTGGCTTGGCATGCCTGCAGAAGTCATAGTGGCACGGACATGCTACATGCTTGAAAAAGAAAATTAATTCCTATTGTAAATTATGCCTTATCAGCTACATAAATAACCTTAAGAAGAGTCATAATATTCTTCTATATGAAAAAACTAAGTTCTAGCTCTACCACATTCATTTGAATATGAGTCTTATTAAAAAAAAAAATAGTATTTGTTATAGCAACTAGCAGTTATATTCTCACTTAAAATTCATCTGGAGATACAGGTGAAACACAGGAGTATGCATGGAGCAGGACTACAGTTGACTAAGTTACTTGTTTCTGACAGGGTACAAGCATAAGCAGTGCAAGTTTAGCAATATGGGCTCCTTCTTTATGGGCAAATAAGCTGCACTAAAGCTTGAGAATTAAATATTCTGTGTTACTTTGGGTGCTTGTCAGGAGGGTAGGAAAAAAAAAAAGTTACTCAGAAGGAAAATATCTGTTTTGGAGGGTCAGTTAAAGAAGAATCCATTCAATAGCAACAGAACTGAAGTGCCTGTGAGCCTGTCCAGGATAGGATAACCCATAGTACAGTCAGAGGAAGCCTGCAGTAGACAACAAAACAACATTACCATTAGTAAGATGTGATAAGCTGGAAATGATCACATGATGGAGGAAAAAATAGCAAGCTACAATTTGTCAACAGCAATTCTTCTGTGAAGGCAGCTAACAATCAGCATGTCAAATTCTGAGACAGCTAAATAGAAATGTTCCTCAAATAGTAGCTCCCTGTTTGTGAAACTATCCCTACACTTACTATGCAGCAATAAGCTTAGTGGATAAATCAGTCCCAGATCACAGTGCCTTCCCTCAATCAACACACTAGAGAGAAATTCCCTGTGGGAGGAAGAAGCAGTGCTGGAGGAGCAGGATGCATAACTGAACTCAACAACAGTTTCAGGAAGTACTACTTGTGCAAAAAGAGAGCCAGATGTGAGGGTGATTGCACAGCCTCTGGATCAGCACTGCCAGAACCTAGCAAAAGCCAAGGAGATAGTAACAGAGCCCGTAGATGCCCACAAGACTGCAGGCAAACTGGCTCAAGAGGAAACTATGCAGCAGTTAAGCAGATCCTTACACATAACTGCAGACAGCATGCAATGATGCAAAGCAAAGCTGCAAAGAGGAAGTGCATAATTATACACACACAGAATGTGCAGAAAAGAAACTTTAGGAATAGTTCACTGTACGCATCATTACAGAAGATCAGGTGGAAAGAACACTGACAAGGGTAGGAAGATATCACAAAAACTGGAACTGCAACATTTTCCTCAATTATTATCCGAAGGTAGGAAGACGAAGTAGAGAGATCTGACAACACTCAATCTTTTTGTGAAATACAGCAGCAGTTAAGAATGAATCAGAACACTATGAGAAAAAAAACAAGAATGCTGAACAAGAGAACTTGCTCTTTTCCAAGCAAAACTACATTGTCTGACTACCACTGAACCAACAAAAAAGGTTTAATAAGGATGCCCAGATGAAGAAAATAACATTATTTGCCACCAGATGAGGAAACAAAAGGACAATAATATAATCTTTAGTTAACACAAGCTGACTTACATTCCTCAGCTAAAAATTTGTTTTCCTTCTTAGTCTTTCAAGCCTCTTGATACAAGGGAAAATGCAGGAGCATATAAACAGAAAACATGCAGATCTACAAGCCAGTGTTATTCACTTTACTTCAAGGCTAAATACATGGGCATTAAGAAGAGAAGCTAAGTGACAGGACATAGAAAAATTCCAGCTGGGAGGCTTAAACTGGTCTTGATGAGAACTGTATTTTGGATCTGCTTGACCTTTCATGTAAACTAACACCCTTGCCACCGTTCATATTCTGTATAATAATTCTCACTAGGACATATTTTATTACTCTTAAATCTCCCTCATCCAAAGACAACTTTGGGTCCAGAGGACAGAGATTATTATGTCTACACCAAGTTGTACATTTGAAGTATTTTTTAAGATCTAGAAACTCCATCAAAGGAATATATAATCCCACAAGTGATGGTACATTAAAACTACATTAGAGTGCATTCACAAACGTACATATTTACACAGAATATTAAAGCTATTTTCTTTCTTTCTCACCTTTGTACAGGCTTTTATCCCACAGACAAACTTTATTACCGAAGTCTCTGATATACCCAGGAGTTAAGATCTTTTAAGAAACCAAATTGCTATTTTATTTGTGCAGGTAAAACTTGTGAAACGATGATCTTAGATTCAGCATGTATTAAGTAAGTGGCTTACATACTATGACTTAAGTAGAAGTTTTTAAGGAAGAGGGGAATTGGCATCCATTTCAAGGTGCTTGATACAGAAATATGACTCATGCTTAAATTGTATATATATTATTTCAGTCTGTTGCATTAGCTCACATACGTTGATTCCATAAATTAAATTTCTTGAGCATCTGATCTATGTACCAAACAAAACCTTCAGCATGTTATTTACGTGTTTTAAGATATGTCCTCTCCAAAATGTTCAGCAAATTAAAACTTATCTTCATCCAAAGACTTACAAAAATAGTAACACCAACAATATAACTCCATGGTCACAACATACAATATTATAGTTAGAAAACTGCCTACACAATGGCTGAAATGATGACTCCCATGTAAGAAGCAGGTGATATAGTTACTTCATTATTTTATTCTCCTTATTTCCAGTAACATGCAATTTTATTTTTTTGTTTTAATTTTTGGGAATGAGGATAGCCTAAATATAATATACTTCTAGTAGAAATAACGTTTGTTCATTTAGACCTCAGGAACTGCTGATGGCAGAACAAGACTGGAATGTGCAGATAATTATCTTTGAAGCTAGTCAACAGCTAGAAGTCCCTCATAATATCACCTTTAAGATCAAGCCAAGGCATTCCAGTCTCAATCAAGGCTAATTTATCAAAGGATTTAGCACTTTTAGACCTGATACTGCCTGGAAGACCACCAAATCCCATTTCCAAATATGTAATTTCTGCCATTTCTTGGTGCAAATGTAAGACCACCAAAATCACTTCAGTGAGCAAACGCACATGCACATAAATGACATATAAATTCCTTATCCTCTCCAAGAAGAATTCCATAGGAAACACTTCTACAAAGCGCAATCTCCAATGAGACTATAGCAACTTTTGATAATTCTCATTCATTCAAGCAGTGCAGTTTAGAAAACTGCATGCATTTTTTATTGAAAGATGGATTTTTCTTGACCTTGATTGGTATAAGGCCAGTGAAAAAACTTAAAAGAAATTAAATAAAATTGTATCATATCTGTACATTTTCCTTGGGCCAACAAAGACAAAAGATATGAAAGTTAGACAACAGTGGTAAGCAAATACCTATAAGGTATACTTTGAGTATTTTCTTATGTAGGAAGACTGCTGGGCACTTAAAACTTAGGGGCTTACTTTTTTCCTTTTAAGAAACATTTTTTATAATTAATTAAGTAAAATTATTTTTCCAAATTGAGCTTTCTAAATCTGGTGTCACTTCTGTGCTGGGACTACTTAGAAAAATCAGTTCACGACAAAATCAAAAACAGTGGCTTACAATACAAGAAGTGTTTGGTAAATCCATGTGATAGTATATGTTTAAAGAGGTTTTCCATAAATGAAGGAATAAGAAATGTAGACTTTCTACACATAATGGATTTGGTCAAGAAAAAAAAAAAAATCTAAATGCTTACAGTATGATCTTGGTTATCCAAACTTCCCTGCTGTGCATGTATTCCTATCAGACACTGACACTTCATGATACAAACTCTGAGTCACCCAGACAAATTTAGTGTCATACAAGTTGTTTGACTAACTGGTATCCTACTGTACCGTATTATGAATATGGTTTAATCTGAGATGTATCTCATGGCACTTCACATAACACTGTACAACATTCCACAGCAAGAGAAGGGAAAATTAGCCATTACAAAAGAGTAGCCCTCATTATCATAAACGCACAGTAACATATGATAATAAAAATAATAACAACTATTAACTTTCTATGCTGTTGTAATACACAAAAGCATCAAGTATTTCATATTCAAACAAAAATTAAAATACTGGCATAGAATTTTTAAAGAAAGGGAGTTTTTTTACACAAATAACATACTTTTCCAAGACTATCTGTAGTATCCATCTCTCCTGTCCTTTAATTAAGTGGACTTAGTAGTTAAGCTGCCAAATGGAGGCCCAGAAGATAAAAGATTTCCCAAACCAAGTAACACATTTCCTGGTGATAGGAAAGAAGATTCAAGCTCTTTATATTAAAGAGCAGCAATCTTCCTCCATGCCCCACTTCCCCAGCCTTCTCCAGATAGGGTTTCGAAGAGAAAAAGGAATGCCAATTGTATCTTACATTACGACAATATATTCTGATCCCACACAGTGCCCTCAGCTTCAGCAGAGTAGAAGCAGTATAGTCAATACAGATAGCAATCCACTACTAATAGCTGCATTTCTAAACTAAAACTATGTTAATATTCCCAGCACAGACTTATGGTTAAAAGCCCACATGGCCCCATATACACTGTAGTATCTAAAATGCGAGTCTTGAAAAAACAAAAATAACTGAACCAAAGCTAAGAGCATTGCTGTCATTACCAGTGAAGTCAACTCAGAAATAAACACCACTGTTCATGAAAAAGACATTAGAAGCAGTAAATTTTCTAGTGATGAGTGGTTTTAGGTGTGTAATTTATGTGTGCGCTCAATGGTGGTATGACCAGAAACACGGATATCATAGAATGAAAAGGAAAAAAATTAAAGGAAAGTAGAAGATGTGGGTATATGTTCCACTAGGCTGATAAACAAAACTAGTGAACTTATATGAAAGACTAGACTGTGACATATTTTCACAAAGGCAAAAACAAAAACAAATGCTGTTGACTCAAGCATGAACATTGGCAGGAAGCTGACATTAGGTCTTCTATAGTTTACACTATATATTTTCCTTCCAGACGCTGCCAGTGGGAGGTTTTATAGGATAATGATATACTAAGAAACTTATGACAAGCATGTCCAAACAAAGTGAAACATATTTTTCACAAAACAGTAAACTCTGATAGCTTTAAATCCATGGACCCAGAGGTAGCCTGAAGAATAATTGTAGTAGAAGTGCCAGCTCATAAAACCTGTTTAAGGTGTTTAAGCATTCTTCCCTTTTTTTTCCAGAAAACATTGTTATAAAGGATGTTACTTCTAAACAACAAATCTGAAATAGGAAAAGTGTGGTTCACACAAAAATGCTGAATAGTATTTTTAACAGCTTGACAAGAAAAGAAAAAAAAGAAAAGAGAGAAATATCAGATCTGGCATCAATTAAAATATATATCTGGTATAATAAACAATTTTAAAGGACTGAGTAGGAGTAAACCTTTTTATTCCTAGGTGCCGCCTTTTCAAGAGTTTGATAGCAAAATAGTACATAAGGGTGTAACTAAGATCAAGCATATTTAAATGCATTGCCTAAGTGGAGATCAGGACAGTCACTTGTGCAGTCATTTCTGTAACTGATTTTGTCCAACCACATGACTAATTCCTGCAGTACCAGAACCCTGTACAAATGCAGAAAAGCCTTCTGGCATATTTTAAAAAAAATTATCAGAGCCTGTATGGAATAGAAAAAAAAAACCCAAACCACCCCCACCCAAACCCAAACAACTGAAGAACCAAAAATGTGTTTTAAATTATATGGGTGTGAAAGATATATTTTTAAATTATTGACAACAGAAGTTTATTCTAATCCTTTTAGTCCTGTTAAAACGTAATCTTAACCCAAGAAAAAATTTTTTCCGAGCTAGAAAATAAAGGGCAAATCAACATCTTTCTCCTGACACTTTCCCATAGAAAAGATGAAGCATGCAACAATCTGAAGGATATACAATTTGGGCTGAGTATACACCTCATGATTATTTTGCTTCTGTCCTACTAATACTAGAAATTAATAATTCTTTCATTTATAATAATCACTAGGATATTATTAAATAGAGCATAGGAACCAAGACTTTGCTTTCCCAAAATAGAGGTGCAACTGAATTCTCATCAGTGTTGTCTTGGGAGGGCAAGGTAATCTCTTAGTATCCTTATATGGCACATAGTCACAAGCAGGAACTTAATGGTTTGCCCATCTTCTACCACAATTCCCACCTAAGGAAATAATGAACAAGTGTAGCCTTACCCAGACATGACAGATCCACCTGGTGTATAATAACTCTCAGAAATGAAAAGGCTAACAAGCAGTTAGAATATAGGACACACTAGTAATCTAGAAATGAGAGCTGTGTAAGAGTGCCAGGATCAGAGATTATTTGAGCAAATTAACTATATTTTTCAGATAGTCCTTTCAGAGTCATAACTGTACTGATGGCATAACACTTGCATTCCAAGTGTATCATTTGGTTTAGTTCATAAATTCTCTAAAGTCATTTTTCTGTTGTTACTGAAGTACTTCTTTAAATACATATTGACTAATCTATGGTTTCATACATCAAGTAGACTATTTTTCATACACAGACTTAAATCTGGCTTTAGAAACTGTACGATGAATTGTAAAAACAGTTTAAAGTTATGATTGGCTGATAAAGTGAAACTCTACCCCATTTCACTTGGATTAGTGTGCAGCTGCAAGATATAAATTCTGTGTGAGAAACAGTACATTTTTTAATGCTCTTTGAATTATCATGTTTTTACAAAATGAAAGACAACTGGTTTCATATGCAGGTAAGAAATATTGGCATAAGGAATGTTATTTGATTTTAACTGAGTCATGTTGCCAGAATGCATGAAACAGCTGCATGAGTTGAGTATCTGCCTCAGGCAACAACTATATTTCCCCCATCCTTTACCATCTGTCTGTGCTAAAGTTACTGGTTGTTGGTAGATATCAAACTCCACTGGGATCTTCTAACTATCATAATTATGAAATGTGTTCTCCACTGTCAAATTGACTTTTAACATCCAAGCATTTTGTGCTAGATGAGACAGGATCCTTTTCACTTGCAATTTTTTTAAAGAACCTCATAAATAAACTCACATACAAACATAATTACTAAAGATATATTGAGACTTAATTCTATTAAACCTACTCTCTTTGACACATCTGTAAATTTATTAAATTGCTAAGACCTACAAAAAGTTGATGCTCTTACACATCACTTTAGATGAAGGTAGTGCTGATTAAATAGCTAATACAATTAGCATTAAGGGAGGGAAAGGAAAAAATCTCACTGTTGGTGACAGGAGGGTAAACAGGTAACAGGATATTGGAGTGTTTTCATATTAGCTAGATATACTGAGCTTTGTCCTAGGAATAAAAAATGCTGATAAAATCTCAGTGCTGTTGAAAACAGAAATGTTTTATGAGAACTCGTGCAGAACATGTGCTAGGGAAAAAAAAAAAAAAAAAAAGGAATTATACTGAAAAAACTAGGGACTATAAAAAAAATATATATAGAAATATAGCTAAGTCAGCTTTGATTCCAAGACTTACTGGAACAAGTAATATGCATCATACTATTTGTAAACACATAGAAGAACCAATATGGACTTCCCAAGAAGTTATGTCAAATGGATGAAATGTTTTCTTTTGACAGAGTAACTGGCTTTGTTGAAGGACAAAAGTAACAGTCATATTTGGTAAAAAATCTCAAGATAGTCACATAAGCAAAGTTTAAAAAAAAAAATGGTCCAAATGAAAATAATACAGATGCCAAACTACTGTGAAACTGTAGTGACCCACCAAAAATTCACTGCTGATCTGAAAGAATGTTTAAAAAATGAGATTTTGCAGCATCACATGATATTCAATTATTTTACTAATAACCCTAAATACTAAGACTACACATTTGCAGATGGCATTAGTATGAAACAAACAAAAAAAAAAAACAAAACCAAACAAAAAAACCTCAAAACTTTAAGACATCTTGCCAAACCATAGACTTCAGCTAAGTTAATCAACTCCACAAATCCAGGAAGAGAAGTAACTGATTAAGAAGTTGTCTTACTCTGCTTTAAAAAAAAAAAAAATCAAGCCACTAAGGTGACAAGTCAACAGTGCCATGTTTTTGTAAAAAACACACTATGGGAAAATGTATATATAGTAGTAATCCTTCCATTTTCTTTGGCACTGGCAAGATCTCAGCAGGGGAACTGGATCACATTTTATCCACCCAGAAATGTGAACAAATGGGAAATACTACAGAGAAAAGAAACAAGGACAATAGAAAACATAACCTCTATAATAAGAAGAATTAGGGTCTTACAACTTCAAGGAGAGAAAACTAAGGAATATGAAATGCATTTTCAGATACAGGCCATCACAAAAGATGCCAGTTCATTATGTCCACCCAGTGTGGAAAATGCAAAAAAACCTGCCCAAAATCACAAAAAGGAAGGCTAAGTTATTAGAAAAATCTTTTAATACATGCGGACAAAGAACTGTGAACAAGGGTTATTACAAAGGTCACTGAGACCAAGCTAAAACACTTCTCTCAGAAAAAAAAACAACAAATGGTATAATTGATACTTAGTATTATAGATGCACTAGAAGATATCTTCACGTACCTCCCAGCCCTTTTTCCTATGATATTTTATTTTTTAGCATAGAATGCACAAAATACTTGCTAGACAGAACATTCAGATCAGACAAATTGAAAGAATTTGCTCTCCCAGTTAATACAAACAACATAAAACTACCTGCAATGAGAAAAGGCAGATTTTTCAAGCAGGATTTTTCAGCTTGGAAAATGCCCTATTTAAAAAGAAGCATGGGACCATGCTATAGAAAAGTTGAACTGGGAACTATTGTTCACTATTTCTCACAGCTGAAGAATTATGGGCACCTGAAAACATCACTAAGCAATAGGCTTAAAAACCACATAAAAGAAATCAATATGACATTTTAAGTTGCACAGCTCAAAGATCTGGGGTAATTCTCAGCCCCAAGATGAGTGCCAAAAAATTTAAACACTTTACTAAGTTCTATGGCTTCTAAACATGACTATAAATATATATATCCACCAGTTTCAGCTCTAGAGGTCCCTAAAGCCACAAAATCGTAGAACCTGAGACAGTGTACTGAAGAAAAAACACTCTGCCTCTTATTTTTTCATGCCTTAGTTCTTGTAATGTTCCACTTCCAAGTTATTTTCTTCTGACCAGGACAAAATATTAAGTAGATGTACCTCTTATCTGATCCGGTATGTCAGTTCTTACGTTGCATGGATGTACTTAGTTGCACGTAAGGACAAGAATGACATCAAGGCTGATGATTCCCTCTTTGAAAACAGGAATGCATCATGAGTATAATAATACTCACAGAGATTAGCTGTGATGCAGAATTACAGTACTAGTTCCCAAGCTGCAGAAACCAACCATAAAAACTGCAGACATGTTAATTAAAGCTACTGTTGTGTATGGATTGCAGTCTAATGTCCATTCTGGGGAAGGACCTAAAACCCACAAGGGCACTAATTACAAGTTACACTAATTCAGCCTCAGCGCACTAGTATTGGAATATATAAACTTACATGAAATCAGACTGAAATAGGGGAGAAAAAAAAATCTCAGGGTGAAAAGTGCTTATAGAAAGGCAGAATCACATCTGGATGAAAATTCTCAGTCATTGTTTTGCACAGAAAGAACTCTTGGTAACACCACAATATTTCTTAATTGGCTGAAGATTCCAAAATAGAAATAGAAATGTAAGCCAAATTCATCCATGTTTCTGCTTAGAATCAAAGTCTATCAAAGAGTTAATACTAGTAACTAGAATAAAAGTAGTATAAGCTCTCTCATGTTTCATGAAAATAAAATAACTATTTGGGAGAGGGCAAAAGAAACTATGAATTGAAAAGAACTCAGTAAGCATTATGAACTGTAAAACAGTTAGTACTGAATACCGTAAGGCACAAGAGAGGAGGTGGAATTTTGATCTCTACACTAAACCAATGAAGAATGACATGTCTCCTACCCTTCAGGAAAATTCTACTTCTCAGTGGCCAACTTTGTCTATAAATCAAGTTGTTTATAGAAATGCGTATTAGTTGCTTAAATACAGCTGTGAGTAGATAGATAAGAACCAACAGATACTCTCGGTCCTCCAGTATACAATAAAGTGGATACAAGTGCCCTGCTGTAAATCACAATGGGTTACACTAATGCATGCACATTTTTCCTTGACAACACTGGAATTTATAATGTATATAAGCCATATCATTATACTTATAATTACTTACTGAGGTGTAATAATCCTACGAAAATCTCAGGAAACCATTTGTCTCCAGAGACACTGCACCCTAGTTCAGATGGCTCATGAAACAAATTCATTTGAGATGCCATTTTGGATTCTTCCCTTGGAAAGTAAGACACCACCTGGCTGGATTATGGACCTTGATAACTAAAGTTTTTGCTGGGCTTTTACAAGAAGTAAGTGACTTAGATCACAAAGTTGTTTCCATGTTTAAGGCATACTGTTGAAGCACGGGAGTGAGGGGAGAACAGAAAAATCATACAAATTATTCTCCAGGTCTTCAGATTTAAAAGTTAAAGATAAATATTAAAACAAAATAAATTAGAAGCTCTAGAAAAATTGTTTTTTTCCTCAGACTTAGAAACATCCAGCATTTAGCTTTTCCCTGCAGTTTCAGATATTCTAAAACATTCCTGCACATGTCTACAGGGTTTTAGAAAGTATAGAACTAGTAGCATGCAAAAGGATGTAAACCTGGGGTCTCAAATTCATTATATTAATCTTCTGCTGCTTAAATCCTAAGTAACTGGGCAATATACCTGTGCAGCAGTTAAAGCACTTACTACTCATGCCTCTAAAAGCTCTGAGAAAGGAAACCCCCTTGTGTACCCATGTTACTTTCTCAGACAAAGAACATCATTCACCATGAATTCCAGCTCCTTTCACATTTTCAGCTTTTGCCTTCTGCTACTATCACTTTTACGGTTCCACAGAACAAAACGATTCATCTTTTCAGTCATGGGGTGATTCTGGGGACCATGGTTCCCCTAAAACTATTAAAACATCAATTTCATTTTTCTTAAAGCATATGAAACAATTCCCAACAACTCCAGTAGTGAAGATTCCACCAAATGTCATGTTAAGTCTGCCATTTCATTTGAAAGTTAACTGCAGCTTGTCATCACATGATTTTTTCCCTGTAAACATGTTCTCAAGATAGTAAAAATAATTATTGTTTCTGTTCTGCATAACTGAAACACAAATAAATCAGTGAGGTACTTGGTAGGAGATTCTTGGTTCTTCAGTTATCAAAGCTTCCTTGTCTGAGTTAGGATTTTTTACTATCTTGAAAAGATTTATACTTGCCTATCTTGTTTTATCCTAAGTGACATTTTGGCTGTGTGTAAAATGTGTTTCCAGACTCTTGAGCCACACGTAGGTCAAATAAAGTTCCTATGATAGGGTTTCATTACACAACTGAAAATACTGTTCTGCTGTAGGGATATATTGGGTAACTGAGTCCCTGGCTGAAAAGGAAAAGATTCAGGCAAAATTATCAGTATAATAATATAATAGCCAGCTCCACAGCTAAAGCAGATTCACCCACAGATTCTCTAGACATAGAGTCATTTTCTATTCAGTAAACAATCCCAAGAGCCTATCTTCTACCTCCCACTTTTGGTTTTTCAAGGTCGTGTCTTCCATTGTAAAATTTCTGGTGCACAGGTTGCAAGATTAAAGAACCCAGTCAGTCTGGGTATAGTGTCTCACCCATCCTACAGACAAATACGTATCTTTATCTTCTAACATAATAGTGTACCCTTAACTAACAAGAAGTATGAGAAAAAGAATAGCTTACATCCAACATCCTCCCACCTTCAAATGAAGAGGTCAGTTCATGATGTATGAAGTGGCAATCTTGACTCTTCATGTCATTCCTGAATCTTCTACACAGCTACTAACTTTTTTCATTAAGCACACTGCACCCAGTTAAGACCACTAGCAACCCTTACTAGCGTTTTCACAAAGAAATACCCATTTTCCATGTTTGCCATAGGTATTTCTGCCAGTTAAAAATAATTATCCTTAGAAGTCTGTATGCTGGTAGCCTGACATTTCATATAAAACCTATGCATTTCTACCAGTCCATATCTCTTCAAAAACTTTTATCTCACCTCCCCCAAGTCTACAGTTTTAAGTGTCTAACTTTTCCTATACAGTTTTCAGAGAGCTGCTTCACTGATATTTGCTAGGAAAAACTGTCAGATGCATTAGTATAAGAGTACAGAAGCCTTGCACATGTTTATGTATCTACATAAAGACTTCACATGTAGAATCCTCTCTCGGCTGCCTGTTCCTGAAGAAGAGGATGATAAGAAGGACATTCCACCCTTATTTTATGTTTGGGGGGTTTTTTTTACAGATTTTTCAGCATCAGCATGACACGTCTAGAAGAGAAATTTGTAGCATCTCCATGGATAGAAACAGCTATATATTGCATATGTAACAAGAACTACCCATCCATATCCCTATTGCTTACACATTCCATATAGTTCTTTTGCTGAACACCTCATCTTCACTTCAAAAACCTGACAGATAGACATCAAAGGAGCTGTAATTTCAGCTCTTTTATTTTTAGTTATGCCAGAAATCTACTGTGATCTGCTCCAGCCCCTGAAAAGAAGGCACACAAAATACTGTCATCCAACAGAGGTCAGCCACAGAGATGCAAGTAGAACGAAAGTGTCGCTGTCCCTTATCTGTTTCAGCTATTGACTTACCATGAGAAGGGGACACAGTAACAGAGCTGCATTCCAATGCACTCAAGATATACTGTCCTTGCTTTCAAAACAAGTAGTAAAAGAGAAATTAGGTTGGTTATGCAGTACTCGTAGTAACAAAATCTATGCTCTTTTTCCCCCTCTCCTTGTTTCTTAATTTAAACTTTTCAAGAAGCTTTTTTTTCCTATTTCCTCCCCTAATTCTTGCAGGTTCCTATTGTCACAGCTTACTGCTGTCATTGCTTTTCCACTTTCTTAATGAAGAATAATTGTCAATAATATACTTTAAAGATGCATTATGAACATAACGCAAACTCACATTTCTTCAGCAGCATAACTAACTTCAGTTTTGGGGTAAATTTAGCATAATTTTATTTGCAACTAAGTGAAGAAGGTACTAAATTTATAATATTTAAATACTTGACAATTCACTTGAGGATATTGTTATTCCATCCACAAAATCAACAAAAAAATAACTATCATGAAGCCACATAAATAGTCACAAGTGTCAAGACTGGAACTGTTCTCACAAGATCACATCATCATGATCTATATAATAAAATTCTGGAAAAGCAAGTTTTCAAAATGAACCTTAGACTCAGCTCTTTTGAGCTGTAATATTTGGCTAAGGTTACATGTGAAGTTTTCAGAACTCTATATTTCAAAAATTGGCCGAACTTCTGCAAACTTGACACACACCTTTTTTTTTTTTTCCTCCTTTTAAATGACAACCTGATTGTAACCAGGAAAATTTTTAGGCCAAAGGATAGCTTAAAACGTGACCAGTTTTGTAACCTTATAAATGCGCACACAAACATAACCCCTTAATAATGTGAAGAATAATATGGTTTTGATTTGACCATACAATGTAAGAAAAAATAATGGCAGAGGAATTTGATAGTCTTAACTTCCCAAATCCCATATGGTATGTTTATCATTTACCATATGTATAGTGTCTGATGTGCATACAAAGACTATGGATTTGAGACGCTTTCTCAGAGCAGCAGCTTGAACATATCGTATCCCACAGTTTCATGAGATCCAAATGAGATGCAGAACATGCACCATTTACTGTACACGCACAGCTGTCTTCATGGAAAGTGGTATTTACATTGCCAGATATTTAAGAGATACTTGTTAATAAGTAATAGAAAGAAACCAAACAATATCCCTTTCCTAAACGTTTCAGTGTTCTGGGGTCTTAATTATGTCATTATTCTGAAACACACAATGATGTTGAAGTTATCACTTCTGAAGAGACAAAACAAAAAATTTCCAAAGTGCACATGAAGACACTTCATCTCAGACGGTATCTACATGACTTTTGTTCAAATTCTGCTGTAACGCAAAAATCATAGACAAAAGCTGCTATTTTTTATTTCCTTATGCACATACAGTAGAAAGACTTAATGGATACATCAATGGGTTGGAAGTAGAAAAGCAGCTCTGAAAAAAAAAGTGTCAAGAAACAAAGAGAGAGGAAAACCATTACAATAATTAGAGTTGTGTGAAACTTGGCTGTTATGGTATGTACGGTTCATCCAAGCCAATTTTTTGGCTTTGGTTCATATTCCAAATGTTGCTTTGACTTCTGGGCTTGAAGGAAGCCAAAAACTCCAAGTGAAACTTTGCCAAATCCAACATATTTTTGCAGGTTTAGGGTCAAAACCATGCAAACCCACAGAGTTCCTCCCACCATAATAAATCAACCTGAGTTTGCCAAAAATGTTCTTTTCCGTTCTGCAAAAGCTTTTTGACTACAGTCTTCTCCGTAATATTTAAGCTTTCTGCCATAAGTACTGCATTTAGTAACATGATTATATAGGTTCATATTTAATGGATTTCTTATTCTATGACAAGAAGAATATACCTTTTTTCTTTTCTCTCTCTTTTTTGAATTATTCTTCTGTGTTTTGTCTTCCAATAGTCAGCAGCTTCCAATGAGTTTACAGGGAGGCACAAAGAAACAAACCTTGCTCTTGGAGTAGATGATGTTGAATTTCATGAACTATTCACTCTCTTCTCCAGGCCTTTTAAAACACACTGAACAGTCACAACACAGATTCTTATGGGATTTTTAAAAAATACTATGCCTTGTGAACTCATGAAGAATGACTTAAGAAAAGCACTTTACCTCTTTACCAAGATACTGTGTTTAGCCATGTGCCCACTAACTCTGCTTTTTTTTAGAAAACAGACTCTACTGATTTATCTAATACAGATGTCACATGTAGAGGTAGTCTCTCAAATCTTACCTGCCACCCTTTTAAGAAACAGGTGTCACATTAGACACCTTCCAGTCCTCTGGTAAAAGGGAAATTTGAAGCCATTTATACACTAGAGTTATAAAGTCATATATTCCACCTCTAATTCCCTAGAAATTTAGAATAAAAACTACTTGTTTCTAACAGCAACTTGGCCTGACCACAGGTTCACCCTGCTTTGAACAAGAGATTGAACATGATGGTCCCTTTGAGGTCCTGCTCAGTCTGAATTATCCTCCTATTCACTGATTCTATGATGACGGGATTTTAATTTTGGTAGCTGTTGTGTAATCTCTTTTACTGTTGCCTTACTCTGAGATAAATCTTTCAGTACTTTGCCAACAAAAGGAAGTTATGGAAGCAAAAACTTCCAAAGCTCTTCTATGAATGCAGGAGAAAGAAATTTGACCTTGTGACCTTATTTTCTGGAAGCACTCTACAGGTTTTGATTATCTTTGGCTCTATAGATTCTCTGGCAGGCTTCCACCTTGTGATGCATTGGAAAATTACTAGTCTGAATGCGTTTCATGACTTAATCCTCCTTGTACTTCATTCATTTCATGGTCTGTCTATTTGTGATTTTTACATTTTACTTGCCAGGTTTTATGATTTTTTTTTTTCCAACATGACAAATTTTGGGAGTTTTAAAGATATTTTTCTTTTATCCTGCTGTTAAATGATGTTGGTTTCCATTTGGTTTTCCTAAAAAAGTTTTTGATAGGTGGCATCAATTTCTTCTGAGTCAATATAATTTTCTCCAAATAGCTTTCATGATGCCTGTAAAGCTTTTATACCTTTGACTCCTTTTTTGTGCAGTTGCTTTTTTTCTTTCTTTTTTTTTTTTTTGTTTAATTTAAACAGATATAATGTATTTTTTGGTTCTTGTAGATCAATTAAAATGTCAGGTGCTACAACATCAGACTCCAGCTTTTAAATCAGGTTTCAATTTTATTTAAGGGGAATAGCCTAGTATTTAATACTAGGCTAGTATTAAATACTAAACCACCACATCAACAGTTAACATGAACAGCAGCCCCCACTACCATGCCACATTTGACAACATATACTGCATTTTGCTTGCTTTCCCGCTTTATCTCATTAATTGCAAAGCTTCATTTACAACTAAGAAAAAAAGAGAATTTCAAAGTTTCTCTGAAAGGGATGGGATGTCTGTCAAGGATGGTACAGTGTTTTATGAAGAATGAGAACGGATTGTCAATACCTACAGATACACCAAACAAAATTCCTTAGGTATTCACCATTGGGTTTGAGTTGGCTGAGGTGCTCTATAACGAGTTTGCCTCAGTGTTCATTGGCAAGAGCTCTATCTGTACCACCCAAGCTCCAGAAAACACAGGTGGAGAGTGGGAAAAGGAAGACCTGCCCACTGTAATCAAAGAGCAGAATTAAGACCATTTAAAGAATCTTAAGGTGCAACAATCCATAGGGTCTGATGGGATCCACTCATGGGTCCTGTGTCCACCATACGAGGTACTGTGGGACTGGACCAGTCTGGCACGGCCTGGGTGGCCATGTATTCCCAGTGACTGAGGGGTCAGCTGCAGTGAACCCTGCCCTGCTGCAGTCCAGTGTCACTCGTCCTGAAAGGGCCTAGTTCTGATATCCCAGCAGTTCTCCTACACCCAGACCCAGGCTTTCCAGAGACTTCACTATCACTAGGTGTGGAGGGGATTCTCAGAGGTGGTCACACACTGACATACTTTACACGTTTTAATTAGGTAATGAAAGAACGCAATTTGCAGTTGAAAATTGAATAGAGAATCTTAGAGAATGAACAATATGCAAATACATTTATGTCAGGCAGCTAATTATAGTTAATAACTCATATCCTACCACTATGGAATTAGGATACCTTCCTCCAGATATCCCAAGAATATATTCAAAGGATCGCAGGTAGGAAGCTATTAGGTGACACTTTATATGCTAGCTTTCTAGTATTCTTGGGATATGCTTATTTCACATCTAAAGAAAAGATACAAAAGAAAAGTTTAAAATAGTAGTTATCCTGTTTACAGCACCAATTATTTTAGTGTTCATCAGTTTCACAAGATAAACAAAACCACCACATACAGCCTTTTGCTGAAGGTATGAAAACCAGACAGCAGTGTTCTAGCAACCTACTGCCTGTAGTACGAGAAGTAATTATATTTGCTAGGACTTGGCAGCCAAATGTTCTTATAAAAGAACACCCAGACAGAAAACTCAAACTTGACAAACTTTACATCTGACCACGGAAAAACTCTCTCACAAATTACAATACCAATCAACAAATCAGATGTAAATGATGGATGACAATGGACTGTTTCCATTTGTACTTGAGATATGCTTTCTCAATGACCTTTTAAGTTTATTTTTTGTCTGTAGAGGAGTTTTTAAATTATTTTTCTCTTTATGTGAGAAATCTTTGTCTGACAAGGCAGTGGCAAATTTCCCAACAACTATACTAGAGCCAGGAATTCCCTTCATATGCAAGAAAAAACAAAATTCTTTCTTCAAAAAGAATGGACTATAGCACTTATGACACAATGTTCACATTGTTACAATGTCCCTTTGAAGTTAAAAAAAATAAAGGGGGGGGAAATCACCTACACCTGGCTTTTATCTTTGTCTTGGCTTCTAGATGGATAAACTATGATAGTTCTCCACACGACAAAAGTATGCGACAGTTTAATAGGTGTAAAATGCATCTCTCATTGCCAATACGCAACTGCAAAAGGAAACAATTCAGGCTGACACTAAATAATACTGCTTCATAAAACTCCACCCAACTAAGGAACAAATATATTTTTAAATGCATTTCTAATCAATGTCACAAAAACATCCATATAAATGTATTTTTTTAAGATGGCAATAAAAAAAAAAATATTCTGCGCACAGTTCCGGTGTTTAAGATTCAGTGTTAAGATTTTTATACTTAATCCACATCAAATTAATATTTCAAGTTCATCTTTCCATATTGGCAATTACTAAAAGTGTCATAGGAAAAACTGTCCAATTGTATTAATGCATTTATTTAATGTAAACATAACATACCAGGCCTTCCACAGAGTGTTTCTAGGGAAGGAGTATTTTTCAGATGTGGAGTGATGAACAGAAAAAAAAAAAGAAAAAAAAAAAGGAAAAATACAAACAGAAGCAAAACATCTGGTGTGGTGTTTGAGAATATGGTTTAAGGGTGAACTTTGTAGGGCTATCTCTTGGACTTGATCCTGAGGGTCCTGAATGATTCTGTGATCAAAGAAATGTTTGTTAAGGCAGTAAGGACTATCTGTAACTTGTAAGACCAGCCTTTTATAAAATTTAATGCACTCCACTGCAGTGTTGTTTGGTGTTTAATTATCTGATTAACTTGATAACTTTGGTGGAAAACAAAAAACAAAAAACAAAAAACAACAAAAAAAAAGCTGAATTCACTGTAAAAGAAATCTAAACTACAAATGGCAGTCCTCTTTTCTTTCCTTTTCTTCATTCATATGCAGCTATCAAAGCCAATCCAAAGAGAAGCAAGGCACCAATAAAACTGCCTAGTTGTCTCAAAACAGTTTTAGTATCACACCACTCATCAGTTCGCAGTTCAGAAGTAAATGGAATACTGGATAGACTATGATGAAGTCTATACTTCTCAAAGACACTACCAGCCATGTGAGACACCTTCCATGTAACTTTTAGTCACAGAATCACAGAATTGTCAAGGTTGGAAGATGCCTCATAGATCATCTAGTTCCAACCCCTCTGCCATGGGCAGAGACACTTTCAGTAGACCAGGCTGCCCGGAATCATACCCAGTCTGGCCTAAAAAGTTTCCAGGAATAGGGCTTCAACAACCTCCCTGGGCAATCTGTTCCAGTGCCTCACTACCCTTATGGTGAAAAAGGTCTTCCTCATGTCTAATCTAAATCTCCCCTTCTCTAGCTTGGATCCATTTCCCCTGTCTTATAACTACCTGACATCCTAAAAAGTTCCTCACCAGCTTTCTTGTAGGCCCCCTTCAGATACTGGAACGCCACAATAAGTTCTCCTCAGAGCCTTCTCTTCTCCAAACTGAACCCCGACTCCCTCAGTTTGTCACCATAGGAGAGGTAGTCCTTATGTCTCAGCTCCCTTCACTATATTTGCTATATATTCATTCTGTAAAATGCCTTGAGCACTATTAATAAGGCATGCTCTGTCAAATGTGTGGTTTCCTAGTTTAACACAAAGTTCTATCTTTTCATTTATTCACAAACTACTATTTTCTGGCAGCCTGTGCATACTGTTTTCACTTGAATGCATTGCAAAAGAGCTAGTAACCTGAAATAATTTGGTCTCATACTGCTATGATTAAGAGGTCAGTATCTGAAAACCACTTTGGTCTGACCCCAAATATCAGTAGGTGTCCAATAATTATTTCTTTCTAACCAATCACATAATATTTGCTTAAATTAGAATTGAAGCATATTTCCCAAGGTCTGGTAGCTTACCTTGACATTTGAAAATGCTTTTTTATTTTCTCACCTCCATATCTTTTCTATCATCACTAATTTTTCTGGCTAAATTCTGTCCAGCTAAACTCAAACAATGTTTTAAAAAGGGATTGACAAAGTGTAACAGTGAAATTTGATCCCAAAATCCTCTGAAGAACTCTATTGCATGAAAGTTTCTAAAAGCAAGGATGCATTTCCAATAAACACTTTTAAGAAAACTTTCTGTAGTAGGAGTATTCTAGAAAAGATGATGTAAAGACCATCTTCAGCACCTCTCTTCTTTCCAGTCTATAACATGAGGTGGTCTGCAAATAATACTATATAAGACTATTACAGAGCACTTTCAGTGAGAGGTAAGTGGCATACATCTAGTGTATTAGGAACAAACCAAAATACTTCCACTTACACTTACCTCAAGCAGAACTTCTGTTACTGACCAAATGTATTAATAACAGACCTATATGCTATTCAAAATGATCTATGGAGAGTGACAAACAGCAGCAACAGCTAGCACTGGTTACAAACAAGTAAATACAAGACCAAATTATGAAACGAACTAGAAATCTGAGCTTGACACAGCCCACAGGAGGTTTTTGAAAACCTTTTTATATTTTCATTCAGCCTATCAAGCTTTCAGCAACAAGAAACAAAGTTACAAATATATATGCTACAGATACAACATAATATATATAGTTTGCATACAATTTAACTAATTATTTGTATTTATAGAACATGGTTGCTTTTTTTGCTAGTTTATATATGGGGAAAAAGCTTTCCTTTTTGAAAATTGAAAAAAAAAAAAAAAGTATAAGCTGAGCAATGCCCAGACTGGAAACACTAATACATAAAAGCAATATAATGGCAGTTTATTACAGGGTTAAACCTTCAATATTCATCTTGCATTGAAGACAGCTACACAAATCAGGTCAGGCATTTTATTGCGATTTCACTTTGCAGAATTTCAATCTAAAGCATTGGTTTTGTCATTGATTATAATTTATGTAATATAGAGTGTTTAAATACATAAGTTAGTAAAATATTGGACAAGCTATAACTCAATGTAAAAGTCAAAAATTAACTATACGTGGAATGTTATATTGGACAGTCATGTGCTGAAACACTAACATCATTATAATGAGATTATTGATGTAGGGTTGACATATGACTTGATTTGCAGATGCCCTACTGACTAACCTTTTGCAACTATATCTCAGTGTAAACCTGTGGTAATTACTGCTGGGTAGGGAGAGTTGGTTTAACTGAAGTATTTCTTTTGATGCATGTTGAATGCAATTGCCCCCTGGAGAATACAGAAGTCCCACATGTGTGAGTTATTACATAAATGTTGAGGGGAAGGGGGGAAAAAGCGTATCACAAAATTTTTCCTGTTTCCTATTGTTGCAGTTTTGTTTCTCCCAACAGGATCTTTTTTGTTCTATTCTTTTTCAACTAACAATATGCTTACACTTCTCAATAGTTGCAGTTCACAGATTTCTAAATAACCATATGACAGTACAGAAATTTAACTTTGTTTGCAAAGCAAGATAGCCGGGATTTCTTCTTGGATAACAGAAGTCAGTTACATCACCTTGATAACAGTGAAAACCACTATTTTTCTGACTTAACTGTAGAAACAGAGAAAGATCAAAAGACAGCATTCAGCTGCATCAGGGGATGCTCTAGGAGACCCTGAAATAGTCCCAAGGTTGTGCTAATAATGATACATTATGTTTAATAAGACTGTGTACTCGCTCAAAAATCCAAAACTAATAAATCAGAATAAATCTAAGAATAAAATTCACATTCTGTCATACCTACCCATACAACCAAATACTCCAGACAAAGGACACAACTACATAAAACAGTTATACTGATAATGTTTTACTCACTAAACTTTTAAAAGTTAGCCCAAAATAGCACAGAACACTGAGTCACTTCTGTCGACCCACCAGTTATGACAAAGAAAAAAAGATTTAAGAGACTGAGTCCAGTAGAAACTGATGATTCAAGTGAGATTTTCATGGATTGTCTATAGGGACATTCTATAACAAGAGTAATTTTGGCTTCTGGGGATTACACCGCACAATGAAAACAAATGTCAAAGTAAATCCCCAAAGAAAAAAACACTTCTGGTATTGATCCTCAGACCTACCAATCAACCTCCCTGCCCTCTGTAGACTGTCAAATACTTTTCTTCATCTGAAACCTTTTAGAAATAGTTTCTTCAACATAATCTTAAACTACTGGCTGAAGTTCAACACACGTTTCAACAACACATATGGAATTTATCCACAACTTAAGGAATTTCCACAGGCCCAGGAAAGAAAATTCCTAAACATCCATCCATGTTTACAATGCGTATTTATATTTATCCTAAGTTAGGATTCTGAAGATTATACTAGTTGTGTCTTCAGTAGTTTTACATGTGTTTGAACTGATGTCTGATTTTGTAAGTATGCATTTATAATTTGGAAATAATTTTTAAAATATTTTGCACTACATGATCACAGGCTTGTTTTTTTATTACTCACTGCCCAAGTCTCTGCTCAAGGATCTTTTTTATAGACTGTTTATCACCATGTCACAGAAAGACAGTTTTGTTAAATCTTACCTTTTCAAAATGTTTATTAAATATGTATGTTAAGCTACATGAAAATTACTGCCCTAAGAAAATACAATTCCTGCCTTTCAAGAAAAAAGTTCCCTAAACTTTGTGAATTCCTTATATAAGCTATACAATTTGCTGAAGACTGGATTGGACACACTATCTTGGCAAAACCCAGCCATAATTAAGGCAGAGAAATGACAAAGGATGTATCCATGAACATACCACTTAAGCACACAACCGTGTAATGTTCTCAGCTAGGTTCTGTCCATTTGCTTTGTATATAACTTTCACTTTGTAAGGGTAAAACAATTTGGTATGTACATGAACATTAATTTTCTTACAAACTGACAAAACCTCAGCTTAGCCACCCAAAGACAAAACATTACAGTCTCTAAAGAACCAGCGTGACAACAGTAGCATGGAAGAATGTATTTTCAAGCAATAAATTGAAAACAATTCTGTGGCTGTATTACAGGGAACTAGCATAAAACAGACTTGTTCCATTTCTTCATATGTTAGCTCATTAACACAATATATTATACATGAAGAACTTAGCCAAAAATCCCCAAATTTCCTCACTTACACTTAGAATCAACTCACTTTTATTTAGAACAGCTTGAATTAAAGTATCCAGTCTGCAAATTTGTAAATAAGATTGCTGTTGAAGATATTTCTGTATGGGCTACAATATTAAATTGGACATTTACAACACAAGATCATCACAATCTTCAACCTTAAGTATCAGATAAATCATTAAAGCTACTGCTTTAATTGTAGGGAAGTTTTTGGTAAAATACGATTTTAACTCAATATAACCTAATCAACATAAATTCCCCTTCTGTCTTTTTCACAAATTAATCCATCAGAGCTTTAAAGAAATAACTTCATTTTAGCTGTAGCTGATGCCACGTTCTGGATTTGTCACTGAACTGGTCACAAACCCTTATGACTATGAATTTACAGAAAAAATGAAAGTCTTTTGGCAGCTGACTCATACAGACTTGCAAAAAAATACAGCTTTTGGTTTAAAATATTTGTATGTAATAGCAGAAATCTTAGCAAGAGGTAAAATATCCACAAGCACTGCAGGCTGTATCTTATCCTTCTCTCTCTCTTTCCTATAGGAAGGTCCATTTAGAAGGGCTTGTAGTTAGAGCGTGAGGGGCAACGGTTTTAAAATGGATCAAGGTAGAGATTTAAGTTGGACATAAGAAGGAATTTCTTTACAATGAGAATGGTACAATACTAGAACAGGTTGCCCAGGGATGAGGTGGAGGCCCCATCCTTGGAGACCAGACTTGATGTGGTCCTGGGCAGGCTGATTTAGTTTGAGGTGTTCCTTCTCACTGCAGGATGGTTGGACGAGATGACACTTGAGGGTCCCTTACAACTCAGTGAAGTCTGTGAATGTGTGAATCTATCCTCTGTACATATTTCCAAAAGTTTATGTCCTCCATATCTCATTTGTGCTTTCTGATTGCTTACAATGTTGAGAAAGTAATATTGAAGAGTTATTTCCCCTCATCCTCTGCCCACAACTGAAATGAGAGGTATAGAGCAATTCTGCCCATCAGAGCTAGACTGCAGCATGCATTTCACACATACAAATTGTGGAAATCAAAGAGGATTGGTGTAAAAGGCAAAAATATCAATCTTTCCTGTATCTTGCCTCACAAAATGACCAGACTTCTGAAGACAAACAATCTAAACACTCATAATTATTAAAACCTTTCAGGGAGGTATAGGTCCACCTTGAGATGCATGCTTAAAGTAGAATTCACTTTTAATCCAATAACTCATGATTTTAACCTCTTTAAAAGGCTTTATTTTCTCAGTGTATATGTATTTCAGCACTAATAAATAAAAAGCTGTGTGTTTATGCAATGAATTCTCTCCTGCCTTATGTCAGCTGCATACACTAATGCCTGTCTGCATAAGTCATGACTGTTTCCTCTGTCTCTGAGCTGATTACACTGCTCTGTTCATTATTATTTCCAAGACTTCATTCCCTAGCTTCCTCTTTTTATTAACATCATAGTTTCAGAGTTTGAGACAATGCAGTAGGAAATACACTGCATTAAGAGAGAAGTCACAATAAATGAATGTCAGGTATACTCTTTGTTTAAGCCATGGCTCTATTTTATTTTAAAAGAGACAGACATAACATAGGGCAATGTGCTATGTCTTCACTAAGTTCTGTATTTCTAGAACTACTTTGGAGATGAAAACTATATATTGAATCACAGAATGAAAAATAAAGAAACCAATCCAAGTTTAAGGATCCATGCTGACTAGCTGTGACATCTCTTGGGAGCTATTTTTAGTGAGTAAGCTATCAGGGATATTCACATGGTAAGAATCAGACAGCAGCAGTATTAACTACACATTTTTTTCTCTCTTCCAATAGGATTTTTTCACCATATTTTTTCATTACTTAATTTCCAAACAGCATGAAACTACTGAGAAATGAGAATTCTTGCCTATGTCTAGTGACAAACCAAGGCTGACAGACTGGATTCTGTTTAAAAAGTGAGATATTTATGCCTGTGCACAATCCATTTCAGAGTACTTCAGGCTTTGAGCATTGATAAAGCTGCCTGTACATGGCATTTTCACAATCAGTGGCAACTCCACATTACCTTACTCAAACCCAGGTTTTCTTTTAGTGAAAAATCTAACACAAGCCACTTAAGAAGAATTTTTACAAATAACCTAAGCATTTAAAACACTAGGAGAGTAAAAAGCTTTTTCAGAAGATAAACTAGAAGAAAAGGTAGAAATGCCCAGTCTAGATCTACTCTATCTAGATCAGAGTACAATATGGTATTAAACCTTTTAACTTTGTTTTCAGGGCCACCCCTACACACATATCACAAGAGAGGTGCATCAGACAGTTTGCATGAAGTTTCCACAAAGAAGCATTTCTGGACTTAATACAGATACAATTCCATAGGATTCAGTTCACCTATTAAATTGATACTTCACATTTATGAAAAGTATGCTCAGACAAAAGCATACACTTAATTTCCTTTGAGGTCATGTTATGAGACACATGAGAATATTACTACATGCACATTCTTATCGTTTACTTAGAAAAAAGGACTGTTGTTATTACTGCAGGTTTGAAAATCAGAATCAAAACCAAACCCACACAAGCTCTCAATGGTATGCAAATGTTTACTTTTCCAATTCAATTGAGGTAACCATGTCAGTGGAACAAACATGGTCCATAGAGGAATCAAGAAAAACACATTTCAGAAAAGAAATGCCTCTCCTATCTCAAAACTCTGAAAAGAGAACTGAGGAATTACATACAACTTTGTGACATGAGACCTGCGTATTTCTCAGTTCAGCATTACTCAGAAAGGCTTATCTTTTTAGGATAGACCAAAAAAGAGAGAAAAATGATACATCATTCCCAAAAAATTTTCATGATAAAGCATTCAAGAGCCAGCTCTCCTGCTGTGATGCTTTATGTAATATATGATCATCATGTCTGGCAAGATTTGTACAGGTCTGCCCTTGATTTGCAGAAGGAAAAAGGAGAAAACCTCACAATGCTATTCTTCATTCCCAAGAATTAATTCGAAGCCTGGCTTCCTGATGTTTCCAATTTTACAGTGATCCAAATAGCCCCCCAACACCACACCTGGAGCATCACTCAGAATTATAGCTGAGGGAGACCAAAGTGAACAACCTCCCCAGACATCCCAAGACGCTCTCCATCACAGCAGTGGCCCTAGAGTGCTGAGATGGGGCCATCAGAAATTTGAACTTGATTTGCAATCACTGATGTTAGTATGTGAACCAGCTTTGAGAAGCTTCTACCTGAAGAGATGAAATGTCACAAATACACATGATGCTACAAGCCTCAAAAACTATTACTTACCACTGAAGCTTCCAAGAAATCACAGACTTCCAAACCCACCAGAAAGAGGACAGCTGACTGGATAGCATTTCAGTCCCTACTTGAGATGGCCACAAAATGGATGGCACTTCAACTGACCACTTCAGTTTGCCCTCAGTGACTCCCAGACTGGTCCACAGACAATTCTGCTAGCTTTGTTATTACATCTTTTCTAGTACTTCTGCAGAAGGGATTGAGACTTGGCTAGAGAAAATTATTTGACTAGTCTAATTGCTCTTCAATTAGCAATGAGTTTAGCACAGCTAGCCAACAAGTGCAGTCATTACATCATGCCTGAGTATTTTAGAACACACTTTACCCTACCAGATCAATATTTCATTCACATATGCAACAAGTACAGCAAGCACTATAGATACAAGCAAGCACTGTGTCCATAAACATATGTTGTCACTACTTAACATAGAAGATATTATAAACAATAATGAGGTGATCAAATCCCTATGGCTTACTGAGATGTTAATCCAATATTTAACTGAAATATCAATTCATTTTCTTTTGAATTAGCAGCAGACTGGTGAGAGCAGTTTCCCTGTTTTGCTATTGCCAGAGAAGGCAGAATTAGCTGTACCAGCATGCCAGCAGCACAGACAAACAGTATTTGCTTCTACCTTTTGTTTTTACAGCTATTGGATGAAGAGTAGGGGAATGCAAAGCAGAAACAGCTAGAAGTCTCAGTGGCTCAGCAACTATAGGATTGGCCGCAACACATATTACTACCAAAACTACATGATATTAAAATACTAATATTTTTTAGGCACAGTAACAGCAAAATAACAGTTCTTAGTAGAAAACAATTTGTGAAAATCAGTTATTGTGTAAATACTTTATAGCAAGTGAACAACACAGAAGGGCCATACACCAGACTAGAGTTTTCTTTTAAAATTCAGGCTGTTGAGCCGTGCTGCTTCCATTTGGTAAGCCATTCTCATCATGTGACTTGAACAGTTACACCAAAGACCCTAGGAATTACTCCATTCTGATATAGTAACCACAGAGATCTGCCAACTGAGATGGATATAGCTCCCTCCTCCACACAACTTCTAAGTACGTAAGATTAAAATGAACTCAGGTGAGGATCCTAAAATAACCATTACCCTGTTAGACAGTCTATCCTCATCCTTTTAACCCATTACATATGCATGCACAGAGTTAATAGGATCAAATCATGAGTATGCAACCAGACAATGCTATATAGAATTTCACTCCCAGACTCCCAGAATTTAATGGAAAGAGCTACATCTACAAACAGAACAGGGGAAGTATCATGAGTCTCAAATGTTGCTGTATTCAGCAACAGAAATTCTCTTATACAAATTAATTCTCTCAAAAAATTAAGTGTATTTTTCAGTGCTAATCATCCAGGTATTGCTAAAGTCTGCCCAGAATCTCACTATGGGCTGTGAATATAATGTGGTGAATAGCACAGAAACAGAATTCAGAAAGGATAATTATCCTTATATTTCCTGACTCTCCTCAAAGAAAAGCTATAATGAATTACTTGCTTTTAAATAACTAAAAGACAGTCATTGTGAGGAGAGTGCTTCGAATTATATTGTTCTTTCCTTATCCTAAATAGTAATTATTTCATGGATGCAAGTGAAATCAGCAGTGCATCCTCTGGAATGAAAGGAGAGAACCACCAGCTCTTTGTGGGAAAAGACACACAGTAAGACACACAGTGGAACAAACATCACTTGCTTTGATGGTTTTAAAACACAAATGAAAAATAAACTCACTTGTAAATGTTGAGAGTTGTCAGTCATATTATCCTCTCTTCTACGAACCTCTTCCAACAACTGTGCATTCTTCTTTTTCTCCATTTGCTGATTGTGCTTCAGATTAGCAACCTTCTTGTTCTGGTCCTTCATATGTCTAAGAATTGTATAAACATATGTGTTAGTGACTATGACAGAGGACACTGATTCTCCAAGGTAGAAATATCAGATGCAAAGAATAAAACAGTCTTGTTTTTTCAAGATGGTATATCAAGACATCTTTAGTATCATCAAATTACAGAATAGAAAGCAATTATTCAAGGCTACTAGATTTTTCCTTTTTTATCATTTGCTCTCAAATACCTGTACACATTCTAAACACTACAGAGAGAAAAATATTTGTGTAACAGAGCAAAATTATCCAACAATCCTTATACACACTTTACAAGTTTGAGAACAATTTTAATGAGTGCTTTAAGTCATATTAATTTCAAAGGAAGCAGAAGGCGAAGGTGATGACTAATGTATGCTGTGAAATTCTATTTTTGAAAACCTGGACTATAAATTCAATGTTTCTGAGGATTAAAGTGTGATGGGGTAGAAGGTCAGGTCATAAATATGCCAAGAAAAATAAAAGATACCTTCACAAATAGCTTTATATGTAACAAAAACATTACATTTTTATCTTTTTTTTTTTTAATAATGAGACCTCTTTCTAAAAAAAAAGTTTATCTTAAATAATTTATGAGTGACTTCTAATGAGAATGAAATAATCCTTACCACCATTATATATTTTCTTTTGTTAAGACAAGCAAAAAAACCCAAACCACTTCTAAGTTTTTTCAATGCTTATCTTTATATTCATTAAGTGACCTGAAGCTTTCCCAAATCTGATACATAGCATATATCCTTTTGAGAACAATGGCAAGCTCATTGTGCCTGGCAGGCACCACCACCATACAAACAAAAAAAAATCCAAACCCTTGCAGTAATGCTTTCTACCTGCTTGGATTGTTACATATTATTTTCCCAACTTTCTCTGGCTTTGAGGAATTCACTCCCTTTTATCTATATAATAATTAAGTCATGTGCACATACCAAATGAGATCTACTCACTAATCCTATTTTAGCAAATGAAGAGAATATTATTCAGTGCCCAAAAGGATCTCTGACAATGTCTCTGTTACTTCCATGTTAGAACTTTCCGTGAAAAAAAAAAAAAACAAAAACATTTCTTACACTGATTTAAAACAAACTAGGTAATTTCTTATTTATTCTATTCTATATACTCTATCAATGGTTTCTTAGACCTATCACTGTCTTTTTTTTTCTCTCCTTATCTATACAAAAAACTAACAATGAAACTCCAATCAGTAAATGTTGCCATAGTACAAAAAAATGTTAGAAGACACTTCATACACAGGCTTGTAGTTACTTTAAAAAGTAATTTCAACTTCTCTAGAAAAGTGAGCACAACTAATTCAAATAAAAATCATTGTTTCTTTAAAGAATCTCTGTCAGACTCAGGGATTTAAAAAAAAAAAAAAAAAACACAAAAAAACCAAGCATGAATTCTTCTGTTGGAAAATTATTTTTGCTGCAGTTGAGTTTAAGAGTGTGGATCAACCTGTTAGGGCACAAAAAGGCAGATTAGCCTAACTAATCATCTTCTTACAGCATTTGTTCTTTCTAACATTAAAAACTGGGAACAAAGAAAATTCTTTAATCCTGTTAACATTTATTTTTAGGCCAATCTTTCCTATATTAAGAAAAACAGTGACTGGAAGATGAACAGCTGAGCTTCTCCAGATTGAATCAGCTCCTTGGTCAGCAGTTAGCATTTTGCAGTGCTAGAGACTTTGAGACCTTAGCCTGTATCTTCCTTAAATACTTTTCATAGTACCCAGACATAGTTCTAATAAACTATATATCTAAGGCTTTCTCCTCTTTAGACACACCTTTAATAAAAGAAACAGCACCTTCTTCCCACCTAAGAGAGACTGCAAATGCAGCACTATAGCTGTCTCTTGGTATATTTCTGGCATCGTGTTTAGATCCCCAAATTAAGTTCAGTTGAGGAAAAAAACAACAACAAAAAAACCCCCCAACACAAATAACCAACAACCAAAAAACCAACACACACCACAAAAACGCACAACACACACACACACACACTATACAAAGATTAGAAAAAAACTACTTCAATAGGCCTGGGTGTATAGTATAAATCACCAGTACTTTATGACAGTGATTTAAGAAAGGTTAATTTTCTGAAAAATACACTACTCTGCCACAGATAACCAGCAGTCAGCAGGCAATATGACAGTGCTAAAAACAGCAAGATTGTTTCTGTCAAAGTGACACTGACAGAGTAATAAAATTAAATCAGAAACTGCATGTTCTAGTCTAAACTTCTTTCTAGGTCTTAACACAAGGGGGTTAGCTACTGATTTTTCTCTTTTTTATTAGATTTCATCAGGAATTTAGGAGTGATGCACCTTGTCTTTCTAAGTCAAAGATATGTTAGATGCTCTGTACAACCTCATGTGAAAATGAGGTCTCTTTCATGTTACATAATCGTAAGCATAGACATAATCACCATAACATCAAAATGAGTATTAGAAAAAAAAAACCAAAAAACTTTTACAATTTTGTATATTAATGTGGTATTTTGTAGAAATTTTGCTGGTGTAAGACGACTTTATGCTGTTAAAATATAAAATCCTTTTTGACCTCATGTTGAGTAAATGATAAATTAATTTTTATTTAATCTCTGTAAGAAGTTCTACTTTACGCCAATGCTAACTATGTCTTTCATCACCCTTCATTACTTCCCATTTCAGTTTCTGTCTAATGCCATATTGAAAAGTAGAACATGGTAAAGCTGCAAAGGAAAACATCTGGTGCCTGTGATATGCAAAATCTTGAAGAAAAGGAAATAGAAGAAAGCTGCGTCATAGGCCCTCTTTCTTTCACAACTACCTATGTGCCTATGGAAATCAAAAGAAAACACTATAGTGAAAAAACCTAGCTGAGTATTTTGCTTTTAGGCCTGCATTAAAGGTACAGGAAAAGTTCAACAGAGGAAATAAAGGCAAGAACCCATTCCCTGGGGATGTTTGGTTGGGTTTTTTGGGGGTTTTGTTTGTTTGTTTACAGAAAATATGTCAAATATAATCCTTGATCCAGTATGCTTTTTTTTAGTATGCTTCCTCTGGTGTTTTTTTCATGTGGCTTTGTTTCTAAAATATTTTTGAATAAAAGCAAAGATTAGGGTAAGTAAAAATTACGCACAAGCAATAGAAAAATATTTGGGATCAGTACACAATCAGCACAAATTATCATACACCATTACCATATAGGATATAAAATATCCAGATAGTTCACTGGTAACTATGCTGATATGAATAGTTGAGTCTACATTATTCTTTATCATGGGAAATCAGTTTCATGTGTTCTGCTACACTGTTTCAATTTAAAGCTAAAAGACCACAAAATTCATTAGACAGAATAAAATAAATAAAACATTACATGTCTTCAAAATTTGAAATGTAAGCTGCAGGAGTCTAGGCAGCAGAACTGATCTTACCATCAAAGTTAATCATTTTCTGATACTAAAATATATGCTAAAGTATTCTTTGTTTGATAGCCTCACTGCCCCAAAGCAGCTGAAATCCATAGCTTTCTTATTTTCCACACTGCTGTAATTCATTTTGAAGTTGGATATCTACTATCTTACAGGGAGCTAAACCCTTTAACTGTTGAACTAGGCATTACAATCATCTCAGACTGGTTATTACAGAATGTTCTGCTGTGTTTGTAATTCTACAAACTCCCCATAACTGGAAAGCCAGTCTTCCAACCTGTTCTAAAGAACCCAAGCCCAGAACACACTGAAGTGATGCCAACAACACACTTGGCTTAAAGAAATGATGTTCTGAGCTCAGAACATTTAAGGAAAAAAAGCTGTATATAATGTGAGATAGATACCGAAACCTAATACAGATGCTTAATCTTGACCAAACATTAAAATGGTTGGTTAATGACACCTCTTCAGATAATATATTTAAATTTGTCTTTTGTGTTCCTATGGCTATAGCGAGTTAATCATTGATCATAAAACTTCTAATGTTCATCTACAGACAAAAGAGTTCAGAGAGGATCCATGATGTCCTCATAATCAAGGTAGAATGTAAGCACACCTTGAATGGATAAAAAAAATTAGAGAGAGGGAGAAAGAAAGGAAAGGAATAGAAAAGAAGTTGGTTTATCCTATAGTAACAAAATGGAAGGCTTCATGGACATTTTCAAACTCATTTAGTGACTCAGCAAACACCCAGGCCACATCAGTGACAATGATATCAGAAGTCAATAAAGAGATAAAGAACAGCAGATAGAAGAACAAATTCTAAATTAAAATTTATTCTTCTACTATATTTCAGACACTCCCATTCCTAGTGAAGACAAAAAGATGGCATGAAGTAACATGCTTCTCTAGAAGCTACCTTACTGTACAATTAAACTGAGATTAGTATTTTTTAAAAACTTAGATCATCATTGCTTTGAAACTTCAAGCACACAGCAACAGCAGCTATGCTATTCCAGTAAAATTTAGACAGTCATAACTACCCCCTCCTCCTCCTGAATCTTCCTCATCTGGGATAATCCTTTCTTGTCTTTATCAACTCACAGAACACTCCACAACCACTAATTTCAACCTCAGCTGGGCATTAAACTGAAAATCAAGCATCTAAACCACAGCATCGTCTACACCTGTTTTACTTAGTATCCAACAGCTTTTTCAAATAAACAGCCTTAGATCATCAGCATAGGAATCAGACTGTAGAAGCTCTGATCTCCCCTAGTGCTGGAAAACTGCTAAATATTTAGGTACACTTAGAATATCATAGATCCAAATAAGACTGTTAAAGGGAAAAGACAATCACTATTTCATTTCTCCACACATGTATCTTTCTGACTTCATTTTACAGTAATGTGAAAACTGATGTCTAAACTCCAACACTTTAATCCCTGATAACTAGAGTAATATCACACTATTTCAGTAAATTCCCAATTGTAATTAACCACCTTGGCCAAAAAGTTGATAATGTCAGCCAAAATCAAGTGTTACAGGCTTAGTATAGCCTTTACTCCACAACAAAAAAAGGCTTCGCTTTTCTCCTCAAAGCATCCAAGAAACTCAGACATGCAAAATACTCCCAAGAGTAACATTTGTAACATATTCTAAAGGAACATATCTCTGTGATAATTTTCATCACACTAAGTAGCACTACAATGGAACCAGCTGTCTGAAAGCCAATAAAAAACATCCTCCAGTATGCTAGGAACTTGTACTCCCCAGCACATTTTTAACAAAAACCTTTAAAAATCTGAATATTTTCTGGAAAATAATTTTATTAAATACAACGATTTAGTCAAAGCAACTAATTTCTATCACACAGAAAAGTCTCACATTTCCAGTACACTTATTCTAAATAATCATTTTCACCTGTTGTTCTAGGCATGACCTGGGTAGATTATTAGCAGTGTCACCACTTGAATATTTTTTTGTCCCTTTTTAACAGATTCTTATTCCTTAATAAGTAGTCCCCACCTTTGCAAATGATTTGCTTATGTGAGTAATAAAACAAATCCTAACACTATTTGGCACTCTAGATCTCAGCAGGAAGTCATGCATAAGACCTGATTCTGTAAATCCTCTCCATGTGAATGTCCATTCTGAACTACATTATGCACATAAGGGCCAGCAGAAATGTTTCAGTTCAGTTTTTGCTGTCTTAAAATGTACACATAGGTTCCTGTTTGATTTATTGAGTCAAGACTAAAACAACACTAGACCCAATTTCACTGAAATCTTAAGACAAAATTTTAATTAAGGCATGAGCAATGGTAAGTATTGCTTATGATGTATTCCTGGAATACAAAAGTATCGCTCCTACTAATCTATAAACCCAAAAACCAAAGATGGGTTAGAGTTGCAAACTGTAAATATCACAAGAGATGTTAAGAGGGCTACTGCTTATCCACTTACAACCCACAGATGTAGTTCTCTGGGGAAAATAGGTATTATCACAAGAGAAAACCTATATGCATGACAGGTTGAAATTTCAATACAAAGAAAACATACCATACCTCAAATAACCATAATTTTTCTGTTAGGAAGCTCTTGTGTCTGACTGTTTAGTTTATTTTAAAGGCTCTAGTCTCCTACAATATGCTAATAATAAAAAAGAAATATCTCCCTGTACAGTCACTCACATTTACAACAATTTGATTGGGGTTTTTTCCATTTAATTCAGATGCTATAGCCTAAAGAATTATTAGTACCCAGAGCATCTTTTTAAATTTGAGAGTTCCCCTTATTCTTAACCTTTCTTGTTTTCTCTTTATTAACGAATACAATTGCCTCGATGATAAAAAATTAAATAATACTTTAAATACAAGTCCAAAAGCAATTATCCCAACCATTAAGAATTTTTTTTTTTTACACAAACAGAAGACAGTTCAGAGATGACATTCAAAATAAATTTTATTCTTTCTCCCTTGATGGTATATTGGGACTGACTCTCCTTTTGCTGATGAAGTAAAAATGGAAAAACAGAGGTACAGAGGAGCTGTTTGGTTCTCTCAATAGGGAATCTTCAAAACTCAGGGAAATAATATATACGTAAATGTGTCAGTGCGAACTGTTTCAGTGAAGCCCTACCAAAAGTGATCCAAAACCTACACAAAGTGCTTATTCACCCACAAAACAAGCAACATATGCGGAATGGAGCAAAAGAAAGTCCAAAAGCTGTAACTCACCAATTCTTTCATTTGGAGGGTTTCTCTTCAATTAGTCTGACAGCTATGAAAGTTTGTTACTTTGCTAAAAATGATGCCAAAACTTGTGAAACTTACTCTGCATAATCTCTTTATTCTATTTCATAACAATATGCAATGCACCTGAAGTCTGAGAGTATAAGGGGCCAGATAACTGTCTAAGGAGGACATGGTGCTTAATTATTCACCTGAAACTGAAGTATAACACTAGCATAAATCAGCTCATTCTCTGTTTCAATCCTGTGGCACCACTTAAAAAATAATATTACTGTGTTTTGGTTTGTGGGTTTGTTTTTTTTTTGAGAATCTTTCTGCTTTTAATAAGAAAATCTGACAAATACAAAAACCTCCTGAATTAATATAGAGCAAAACACAGAAATAGAAGTGGGAAATAAAGGCGGGAAAAAAATCTCAGTTTTTTAGACTACCACAAACCAAAACAAAAAGTCCATGTCTGTTACAATAAAGGCCACATTCGGCAGGAATATTTCACTCCCAAATCCCAAGGGATTCTTCTGTTTGCATGCCTATACTCAAAAAAACCCACCCTATGTGTCTTGTCTCACCTTTGCCCTTCTTGCCCTCAGTATTCCAAAGCAGAAAATCTAATAGATCTTATTCTCAATCTCTTCCTTTTCTCCATAGAACTATATTTTCCCTTCTGCTTTCCACTGAAAAGGAGCGGGGGCAAGACTTCAACTGCCTGAACTAATTGCCTTCATAATTGTTTAAACTCCTGAACTGTGTAACCAGATAACCTACCACCCTACGGGTGACCCCTCGACAATTTCATTTTTACAGTGGTGCTATCTGATCTTTTAACTGGGAAAAAAAAAACCTAAAATCTATTCTACAGTGACATAAATAGGCATAGCTCCACTTCCTTAGGATAGCTATTATTATATGGGATGAGAAAAAAAGTTTGAGTGGATGCCTCTTAAGAGAGACAGGAAAACAATGACACCCTGAGGCCAGATTGCCCCTGCTGCCAGAGGGTCTAACAAGGGATATTAAGACCTTCCCCTCATGAAATAAGCTTATGAAAACTAACTACAATTTTGTTGTCTTTTAGACAAGAAAATTAGGAGGAAGGTAATACTCTATGCTTAACTTTGACCATACCGATTTTATCTTATCTTTTTGTAATAAAGGCTACTATTCAGCTACACACCTCAGAGAATATAATCACAGATGAGTTAGTATTAACATCTTTTACTGAAGAAGAATGCTTTGTCCTATTTCTGACATTCACTTGAAGCTAAGACTATGGCAAGCTCCATGTCACAGTTCATGCTCCATCCCTGTCAATATAAAGGACTAGATTAAAAATTACCAGCTCAAACAACAGACCAAAAAAAAAAAATCATACAAAAAGAACAATGGGTTTTTTTATCATTAAAAAAAAAAAAAAGTAATTCTTGCATCTCTTATTCTCCAGTTAGAGGCAAAATTCACACCAGTTCCATGCTGGGCTTAAAAAAAAACAAACTGCTGAACAAAGTTTTCTTCTTCTCTTACCCCCTTTAAATATAATTATTTTTAAAAGTTTAAGGTTTATAAATATTCAAATTATGACAGTGCTTCAGTGTGACTAGATTTTTCTCTAAAAGGACCACAAGAAGATATTGTTGGCATGAGTCAACAACTCTGCCTAGTAGAAGTAAAGCAGGTGTCACAGAACTCTCTGAAACATTTCACACCTCAAAACCAAAATCATGGGATGAAGGATTTACCTAACACACAATCTGGGAAGTTTTCCAAAATCTGTAAGAAATGTTTAGTCTGACACAGTTCCCTCCAAAGCCCCAGAGAGATGCTAGAAATATTCACATGAGAATAATGCAGGAATGAAAAAGACCTTCTGAAATCCCATTCCAAAGCATGGTTCATATCAGTTTGTTTCAACACATTATCTGCACAGCAGCCACTAAAACTCCACCACAGTGCACTGCACTACTGTCTTCCTCAGCACATTTTTACTGGATGATACTTTATATGAACATGTGTGAAATCCACACCACAAGACTCATCTGTCATACATCTCTCTTACACAAGCAGGATTGCTCTGCATTTTCTTCTGATGTTAACCTTTACAAAAAAACAAAAAAAGCACACTGCTGATGACAGGACACTAGATGAGAAGGATATTTGATCTGATTTAGTATGGCTATTGCTTGCTCAGCTATTTTATTAATTGATACCATTAGCAGTAACTGTAACTAGTAACCAGACATTGTTAGTCGCCTGGTATTTGCAACCAAAGCTGCAGTCCTACTGCTGCTTCATCAGATTGTTTCTCACCTGTTATCAAGGTAAGCCTTTTCCCCTGCCTCTTAAACAAAGCAAGACAACCAAAACAACCCAACAAAACCAAACCAAACAACAATAACTACCACCCAATGAACACCAAAAAAATAAAATCAACAAACAAATCAACCTATCCAACAAAACCCCAAAAACTCCTGACTCTCCAGTTATTCTCTGCACCCAACTGCTCCACAGCATGTGCAGCTCAGTCTGACGGCAATCAGGATAAAACCTGCTTTGCTGTGCTTCATGTTTCATTGCAAATATGCAATGAAAACTGCAGCTCCTGGCCCATCCTAGCAGTTCAGCCATTATCATTCAATTTAAAATTAAATAATTAAGTGTTTTTGCAGTAACCTTTTCATGCCTCAAAATAAATCAGGTATACTTTGTAGATTTCTTGTTTTGACATACTAACTTCCACTTAATACAAATTCAGACCACAACATTTCAATCCAGTCCCAATCGCATTGTTCAGGCATGTTGCTCATGAATTATGGAAACAAACAATGGAAGTGGAAGAAGTTGTTCCACCAACAGCCTGATTCCTAAATTTAGTTACTCTGTCTCTTTTCAGTCACAGCTTTTTGAGGGTAAGTTCTGCTATCTCAGAATGATTCTTCACTCACATGCTCCTGCACTGTACAGAGGGAATCCTGACAGCATTGTACCCAGGCAGCAGCCAGGCTGAGCGTGCTGTAGGGCTACTTTATTCACACATTCAGGAGGTAAATAAATATGATCTGTGGATCTCCCACCGGAGGAAAACTAGTGGAAGCAGCACATCTAGAGAAGCATAAAATATATTGTTGTCTTGAAATCAGTTACCATGAACAGAGAGAGTTCTTTATGTTCTCTCTTTCCCAACACAGAATTGTGGACTCAGATCCAACCCGATGCAAAGTTTGTATTTTTCCTTCAAAGAAAGATAGAGCTCTTTCCTACTCATATCCAGTTTATGTTGTACATCCATTTACTTCCACAGAGTATTCACACTCCAAATCAAAGCACACCAAAAAATCCACATCACTGAAAAAGTAGAAAGCATTCTTCCTCATTTGTATATGTATACACACACACACACTTCTAGTTGTCTCAGAAATTACTGTTCTAACCTCTGTGTGTCTTGAGGCAAAGAGAAGGGGCAAAGTATAGAACTGAACAGTTAAGGTCTGGAGTCAGTAGGACAAAAATGAGCAATAATGAGTATTATTCTGTCCCAGGGAATAATTTGTATCATTATATTAGTGTACCTTGTTTATCTTGTCATGTTGTTTGTTGCCTTTTTTTTTAAAGGAAGTAGAATTTCAGTGTAATTAACTTCCTACTTTACTATTTCTTAAAGAAAATTAGCTATAAATGTACACACATTCAAACCCACACATACAATCAGAAAAATCTAAATAATTAATCCCTTCTCAAATCTTCATCTCTTTCAAAATATTTAAACGTTCATAATGTTAAAGTGTTGATTCTTTACGTGTAACAGACAAAAACAGAAATACATGACAACCATCTGCCTGTTATCCAATGTGACAACTCCGTTTCTCACTCAGAATAACCAGTCTCTCAGAAGAGTAATGTATATCACAGATTCTCTCAGTTTTCGTTAGTACACTATCTCCATTTCTCCAGGGAAATTATCTTTGAACAACATATCACTCTGCCCTTGGAACCATCAAACTGACATTTGACAAAACTGTGGAAGGCTTGTAAGTTAAATTTAAAACTCTGTTAAACCATGCATACACATCTCATTGAGCTCTAGCCCCCATGGAAACAATTAGGAAGGCCAACAGCAGAGGCTAGTGAGAAAATTTCTAGCAGTAGTCAGTATATTATGCATGGAAAAAACATCCAGCTCCTCTTTATCTGCAGGCAGAAAATTCTGAGGAGTATATAAGCTGATGTAACCTGAGTAAATAATAATAAATGTTATTGTACATTTATTACATGCATATAGAAGGCATGAGGGTGTAGGTGTCACACCAAAGCATTCCATTTTCTTGCTTGCTCTCTATATCAATCGCCCCTCATGTTATAAAACTGATGCAGCATTTTTTTCTAATCATTCCAACCCCATATAAATATGGATTAATCAAACAACAGCTAAGAACATATTGAGTGGCAGAAATTAAAGAAATTAACAGATGTGTTTCTTGAAGTTTTGATCTTAATGATAATTCAAGCTGTGAAAACTTAACACTTCCCTGAGATCCCACAAACTCTAATCATATGCTAAAACTTATCTAGGACTCTAGGGATGGAAGTTGGCAGCATTTTGAGGACAGTTTGCTTCAACAAGGTCAGCTGGTTTTTTTAGGTCAATAAACATAACAGCACCACCAACTGCTACAAATGTTTCTGCATAGCAAAAACTGAATTCCAGTGAAATCAGCCATAATGACCACTTTATAGGATAATACCTTTCTTAAAGCTTACTCTGGCTAGACAGACTTTGAATCCATGTTGATCATGTCCTGATAGAAACACCTGAGTGCTCACGTTCATAAAACTTTATCATAACCAATTCCAGAACAAATACATTTAATTAATTGTGGGGAAGTCATTACTATCCATTCAAACATACTAAAATGTGCTTGTAGCAGACAGACAATAAAGTGTTCATCTGATCCAGTACTGAAATCAATAAGCCTTAAATTTCAGAAGCAAAATTTTCCAGTTGGCAAATAACTTGCAATTGTGATGTGCATTAAAGCACATCAGGAAAAAGAAAACAACCTTGTCCTGTCAATCATTTCATAATGAGTTGTCTTCTCTGATGCAGTTCAAAGACATCCATGTCAGAAACTTCTGATGCATCTGACCTGTGAATTGTGCTTGATTTTGAGGCTGAGACCAAAACTCTCCCAAACTGGCAAGATGTGCCATGCATAACGTATATAACAGCACAAAAATTCTGAAAATTTCTGATCTGAACACGGTAGAAAGACAAATCAGACACTTGCACTTAAATGTGCTGCATGGTAACATGATACCTGGAACTGTATGTGCAGTACTGTCTCTGGTTGCTGAAATCCACATGGAAAGTCTTTGCAGTATACACCCTCCTTTATAATTCAGTAAAAACTTTCTACCTTGATAAAGGCTTCCTAAAGAAAAGCTTTCTGTGAAGGAAACAAAATTGTGTGCAGGTTTCAATCTCTGATTTCAGAATTGATAATTAAGGGATGAGCTTAAGAGTAGAGAACTGTCTTTAAAACCTGACACAGAAAAAAAAATATAAATGAATGGGTAAAGGAAGAAGCAGATGAACCTGGAGTCCAAAGCATATAAAGTTACTAGTTCCTAAAATAGCAGGTAGATATTTTTGATGACTTATTCTTCACAACCATTCATAAGCAAGTGGTGGGAGGAGAAGGAGGGAATTAACATCAAGGCCTACTAAGAGAGATGAAAAGAAGTTGGCTAGATAAATTTTTACTGTCAACAAGCACAAGATATGATAATACCTGATAAGATTACTCACAACCAGTGCACAAGCACAAACACTAGCTAAACTAATCTATGATCCAGAAGGAAGAAAAACATTAATCCAACTAGGTGATGCTATATACAAACACAGCATATAAAACATACACATACCTCCCTTGCAGTTATGTGCTTGTCCAGAATCTGGCCACCACAAACAGCTAAACTTTCTGAACCAGAAGCTGAATCACTCCAACTCATCCTATTATGTTTGCAGTAACAGTAAAGGGGTGATGGTAAAGTATTAAGAATAAGCCTCCAATGTTGTTTATAAACCTTTATACTACTGACATTGTGCAATCCATTGCCTACTGGGTGGGGTCATCTACCAAAATGTTATTGCCCCTCTGGAATTCCCTAAGCAAGGATAATAAAAGTAAAACCGACAGAAGAAAAAAATCTTTACAGGAAACAGCATACTAATTGAACATGCTGTCAAACATTTTTTTCTTCCACACTTTTAGCAAAAGCATTCATTTACTGTAAAGTTTCTGATCTAGAAATGGAATGACCAAAAACTTCACAATAGGGACAGGCAAAAAAAAAAAAAAAACAAAAAAAACCCCAACCCAACCAAAAACCAACCAAACAAAAACAAACAAACAAACAAACTGAAGTTATTAATATGGAACCAAAATGGACAAATAAATGAAGCATCATTGAAAACCTTCATTTCAGAAGGAGCAGTTAATTAGGTGAGCAGAAAATACTAACCTGGAAGTCAAGCTGGTTGAAGTAGGGATGAAAGCAGCAATTTGGAGAAAAACAGATAGGGGGGAAGACAGCAAAAGAGAATAAGGGAGGAACACATTAGTTTTTCAAAAATATAACAAGCAGATGTTATATCAGCAGATATTATTGGGGAAAAAAAAAAAAAAAAAAAGGAAAGGAAAGGGAAGGGAAGGCAAAGTGAGAAATAAAACAAAATTTCTGAATTTCTGTAGCAGCATATCCTTGATGTGCACTGAAAAAACCAGAAATTTTCAAGTAAAAAATGGCATCTTGTCATTTGTGTACTGTGAAAAGTTATGCATATTTATAACCACCCAAATGTATACATATAGCAAACAAAACTCATAAGCTAGGTGGATAATGTTAGTGTTTCCTGCCACATAAACATCTCAACATATCCCACCAGTTTTGGGTTTTGGTTGAACTGACATAGGTTTGTGGACTTATTTTCAGATTTCAAATCCAAATCACTTCACAATGAATTGTAGCCTGGCGACTACAAGAACTTAAATATGTATCTATTATCCAAAAGTTAGCAGTGCATATCAGTGGATAAGAAAAAAAAAACCAAAAAAACCCACATAATATTTAGTTCAATACCTGGGTTTGTCTCATAGCTAATAGTTTTAAATGAACTTGCATATTGTTGTAAGCTTTGCTTGAGAAGCTATACTCAATCAAGCAAATAAACAAGCATCTAGCATACCACTGGAGAAAGCAGACAAGACTTTGCAATCTACATTATGTTCTCATCACTTTCTCTTTGCAGTCTAAACTTCTTAATTAATAATTTATGTCCACGGTTTTATGTGCCAACACTTTTACTGAAATCACTCTTCTTACACCATCACATATTTACACAGAACAAGCATCCCTACTAAGCTTTTGTTTTGCCAAAGGAAAAAACACTGTTGTTTAGACTCCCCCTGTGAAATGAATACTCCATTCTTTTAACTATCCCAGGAGCCTTCTCTGCACCTGTTTCTAGTTTCCATTCAACTTTCTCAAGTATGACTGATAAGTGCACAGCAACACTCAACATGGAGTTTTACTACCACTTGACGACATTAATACCTCCCTATTCTTACTGCTGATATTTTTTTCTGACATATCAGGGTTCACACTTCATTATTTAGATGTCTGCTTCATTATTTAGAGGGCTTGTAATGACACTGCAATAAGCAAATTTACCCAATTTTTCTCTTCCTAATGTCTCTCAATGATTATCCTTCATTTACAGAAGGCAACTTGCTTGCCCTAACTTCACAATCATGCCTTATGTCATATTGCATTTAACTCAATTTCATGTTCAAACTCTTAATCATATTTCTTAAGTATCATTTTCATTCTAATACCATTAATAAAAACATTAAACAGTATCTTCGTTCACATTATATGAACCAAAAAAACCCCACACCAAACCACACACCACATTTCCTTTATCAAGAAAAACATCAAACTAAGTTCACTGAAAATATGCTATGTTGCATTATATTTAATTTTAGCCAGTTGTCCTATAAGCAAGTAAATCAGGAAAGATGCAATGAAAATTATCCTAAACAGTTTTAGCATAGGAGAAGAATTAGTAGCAAGAGGTTAGAAAATATAAATAGATAAATACATATGTTTTTAAAAAATATATGGAGTAACTTAAGAAATGGACCAACTTGGGTTTATATATAAGGCATAATGTAGGTATGAATAATGATGAGTAATGTGCCTCAAAAGTGATGGTTTGAGGCAAGAAAAATCACAGTAAAATTAAAAGAATAATCATTCATATGAAGTCTTCTTGAGGATTATTAACAGTGTTCATCTGCCAAATAGCTACAGTTACAAGTTCAATGGACCACATCTTATGCCCTTGAGTATTTGGGTCAATACTTTGAGAAACAGTAGGATCTAATTATTCATCATCTTATTTTAATATGTAAATCATAACTTCATTACAGAAGCTTTTACTTTTCAAACTGGTTTGTACAAGTACACTTCATTATACTAATGAATTTGTGTGAATAAATAATTTGAAGATACCATAGCTTGCAACACTGTCATAAATTTATAAATTCTGAGAACTTTTGTTGCTGCAATTATCTTGCAATGGTGTAGGAGTAAACATGGACCCAAACAAGCTATTAAACAAGAGGTACATTGTGAAAGAGACTTTGTTTTTCTACGAAACCATAGATACAGTTTGTAGTTATGCCATTTCTGAGCAAGGAAAGGAAAAAAAGGAGAACAAGCAACCTAGAGCATATCACAAGAATTACAAAACAGTGGTACAAGAAGGAAAGGACATTTTCAAATGCTTCTGTTAGAGCTGCAGCCATTTTCACAATGCTTTATTCCAATTAAGTAGGTAAGCTGAGCTTTGGCTCCACCTCTTCCCTTCAATATTGAGCCAATCAAGTAGTCATTACAAGCAGAAAAAGTGGTAGCACTTCATAAAACGTTACAGCAATTTACACTCCACCTACCCCCCCCCCGCCCCCAGGAAAGGGGAATATCAAGAAAGCTCCCTCTCTAGGAACATAAACAGATGACACAGTTAGGTACAGATTCAGATCTTAAGGCCAATTATTTTAGAATAAAAAAAAAAAGGAGATAAAATTTTTAAAAAAATAAAAAAAATAAAAGGTGAGTCTGCATAGTAAGAAGGGTAATCCACTCCGTAATAATATTTTCCTATTAGACAATTAAATTACTGCCAGAATGACAGCCTTACTGTACTAGTAAAACAATTTGTGTCTATGTAAGATTCCATTACCAAGTAAAGGCAGTAACTCCTGTTGATTAAATCAACAACAGATAATTTCTGTGGGTTGTTCTTTTTTTCTGTTCGTTTGTTTTTTCTCACTTCCTACCTTACAATAATTAACACATATTCTGTGTGTATAGGAATTACTCCTGAAAGCTATACAGAAGCTAAATCAAGTGAGAAACTGCACTGAAGTTAATAGGATTCACAAACAAATCAGAGCATGATAATTCCCCTAATTTGCAATATACAATGTCCTTAGCTGGTCAAGCCACAGCTATCCTATTGTAAGCATTACAGAGAACTTAAGTTCATAGCAAAGCTACAGTTTCATCATATTTGAAGTACAGTATATCTCATTCAGAAAGGCTGTTCCTACTCAGTGGTACCAAATTAATTTCAGAAACATTACTTCAGGATCAGCATCCTCATTGACAATAATAGACCAGAAATTGGTGTCCCAAAATTTTAGCAAAAGCTAAAAATATTTGCATTGAAGTTAGTATTTACTAAAATACTTAGATCGAAAGCGTCACTGTTTCACCACGTTCATTTCTAATCTTAATTGTCATTGTAATATTCAATCACTCAACATGTACATGGTTGTCACTTAATAAATCTCTTAAGATGATGCTCTAAAACAGCAGTTTAGCATGGCTACTACTGCATTTAGTGTCACACAGTAACTCAGGAAGTTTTATAGTCCAATGGGGATATCAGTTACTGGTTCTGTAAAGACTATGTGGTCAGTTTCCATCAGCCTGGTTACACTTAGGATCAATGTATTTCAAGTCTGGGTCTGTAATTGCCCCTTCTGTACGTGCAGCAGTGGGAGGAATAATCAACACTTGATCAGCCACACAAATTCACTAATTGAATTGCCATTCTTGAACATATTGCTTTAGGACTTCAAAGAGTTTAGGCACAACTCAGCCATGGTGCTGAGGTAACCAGTATTCATTGCTAGTTTTCTCTGTTATCTGCTTTACATGTTAAGCACTAGGGTATTCTAAATGCCTGATATGGTAATAGAGGTAACTTGTAATTGAAGTTGTCATGTAAACACCCAATTCTATTTCAAGCATAAATTGTCTTTTCTCAGTTCAAATCTGAAGAGACTGTTCCCATAACACATGGATTGATAACTATATTCCTTTCATTATTATCATGATTAAGCCTTGGCCAAACATCTGGAGAGAAAGGTGTTTTGGCAAGAGATAACTGTGAAGGCTGATAAGCCATTGTCAGTACACATTTTCCTCTCCAAGCTGGCTGTCTTCCTCAACCTAAGGTAATGAAGTTTCAGCAGATTTACCCCTTTGCTGGAAGTTCTCCCTAATGGAACAGCAGTGCCGTGCCTTGAATAGATCTATAAAAATAATCACAAAATTGGGATCCCTTAAACATCTCTGTTTAAACCACAAATCACTTTTCTTCTTACGTGAACACTCAAAAACAATTTTATAAAATATTTGAAAAGTTAACAAAAGAAATAATTTCACCTTAAGAGTGTCTAAGCACAGGAAGGGAATAATCAGATCCACAGAAACACCTTATCAATCAAACAAACCACAGCATAACATGAGAGAGAAGGTTCCAGGATTCATTTAATTATGAAGGACACAGAACAAATGAATCTCAAAATCCTTCTGCCTCCATTAAGTAAAGACTGTACAACCTTCACAGAAATAAGACAAAAACTGCCTGGTCAATGTCAAAAAAATATTCATTTGAATGGAACAATGACTACAGAAATACTGAGAAATAGTTGCAATTATTAAATAATCATAAGACAGGTTAGGTCACCAATACTTTTCAGGACCTTTGAGAACTAGTGATGCTCTTAACACTGAAGCAAGATGTGTGGAGACAGTTTTGACTTACAAGTTAGTAGAAAGACAGGATTGTTCCTCAACAAGGTTTTCTGGTAGGGTTGTTAGCACTGTAAATTGCATATTTGCATTTATGATCCTTTTATGGAGACTACTAAAAAAGCAAAAAATTTAAATAGTTCCAGAATCAGCAGACATGAAATAGTTTTCAGGTAGCCATTTTCCTTCACTTCTAATTGCCTTTTACAAGACATAACAAATAGTCTGTTAAAAATTCTACTCATAAAGTTTCTGTTCTGCATGGAAGATCAAGAAACTAAAAATGCTATGCAATGTAAGGCAAATAATACAAGAATTACCTTTCTAACTCAGCAATTTTCTTATCTTTGTCATTCTTCTCATTCTCTACTTCCTTTAGTATTTCTAGAAGTCTGTCAACCTCGGCCTGAGCTTTGCCACATTCTTCTCTATAGTATGATGCCTCCTTGTCAAGCTGTTTCATTCTGTCTGCAAATTCTGGATTCATCCGTGCCTCCTCTTCAGCCTCATGAGCCTTTAGAACCAACATTTCAGAAAAATAAGCACAACAATAATTTATATTGCTCAAAGAGCTTTATTTTTTTCAGTCTTGGAGTTCAAATTTTCATTAAAAAGGATTATGGGTATTTTAGTCCAATGACAATACTTTCTACAGAAGCATTAGAAAAAGGAATGAAAATAGCTTCATACACTAAAATTATTGTCAAATGTCATCATTCTGGAGAGGGAGGAGATTTATTGAAGTGACCACATTTTAAGTGTCCTTTGTAAATTAAATCTCCTTGTTCGTTTAATTCACATTAAGCTTTTAAGTGTTTCAAATTTCTTAACAGATCATACTCTTTCTTTCCCCACCTATGTATACTCACTTTGTCCTTATATATACACACACAAATAGACACTTGTATACATACTTGAATCTGTTTCACCAGATGATTTCAACGCAAATCAATATGAAGAATTTAAAAGGAATAAATTAGTTCTGAAATACAAATGAATATGCTTAAAAGTTCTCTCAGCAGACACTTTACCCAATAATCCTTTTTCTCTTATCATTAATACTTAACCTGAAACATCAGAAGAACAAACCATTGGTGAAAAGGCACAAACCTGGCAAAACACATGCATGGATGGGTGGCAGTTTCACAGACAAAAAAAGAAGGCAATGAATACAACAAGAAGGCAGAGCCCAATCCTACTCCCATCAAAACTAATGGCAAAAAAACCAATTAAGTTCAATGGGAGCATGATCTGGCATCAAATACTTAAACTCTTGGCTGGAATAATCACAGACAGATGGAAACAACAATGCACTGCAATGCTTAGCCTACCCCTTGCTTCCCATTATTCCTAATTGGCATCTTGAAAGAGCAGGCAAGGAAAAAACAAGTAGTTTAAGGCAGTGCACATTAAACATAGAAAATTCAGATAACATTCTCTCCATATACACGAATTCCACAGAAAATCAGGATATTTAGAAATTAAGCTCCTCCAACTATCTTATGCAGAGAAGATGTGGGCTTACTTATCCTTAATTTCAGGGAACAGATAATGCAAGCAAGCAATGAAAGAAATGCTGATCAAAATGAAATGTGTTTTGAAAAAAGTAATATAAACTACAGATACTATAAGGTTCATATTCTTTGCAATGGTTAATAATAGTTGCATGTAACATATCATTTAAGCATGAGGATAATAAGGAAAAGATAGTAGATTTTGAGTGTTATTTATCCTTCTATGAGACTTTTATTCAGAAGAAATATTTGGTTACCACAATAAGCAAGGGAATGACATGAGAAGCCTACTAACCCTACTGGCCTTGCTCTTCGGGCAGGCTCCAGTCCTGACTGTTAGGCAGAGAATGAAACTTCTTAACACAGAGCTTATTTCAAGGTAGCATAGCTTAATTTTACTGTTAGGGTGAGTTGGTATCAACAGATTCATTTTGATATAAGTCTTCCTGCTTTAGTAATAAACTTCAATTTATTTTATATTGAGTGTTAATTGTGTCAGGAAATTTACAAGCTTTAAAATTGTTGAGCTAAGTGTAATACTCAGTCGGGGCCAGTTATATGAGAGACTAAATATCAATTCTGAGCAGCAAAACCACTTCAATTTTCCATTTGCTCTAAGATATTGGACAATGTTTTATCTCTCCAGAATGAACATTAAGTGTTCTTTGATGAAGAATAAAAATTGTTCCTCCTTGTCCTATCACTAGACACACCCTCTCCAGCCTTCCTGTAGGATCTCTTCAGGAATTGGCAGGCAGCTCTAATGTCCCCTCGAGAGCTGTCGTCTCTCTAGGCTGAACAATCCCATCTCCCTCAGCCAATCCTCATAGCAGGTGTTCCAGTCCTTGGATCATCTCTGTGGTCCTCCTCTGAACTTACTCCAACAGCTCTGTGTCCTCCTTATAATGGAGACAGCAGAACTAGAGAAACTATTTGAGGTGGGGTCTCACAAGAGCAGAGTAAAGCATAGATCAAACTTAAGTCCCACCTTTAAGATACTATGAAACTTATGCAAAGAGCATGCTGTTCCACATTGCTCTTCAGATTTCTCTTCCTCTTCTAAGGATAAATTCATAGTTTCACTTCTAGAAGCTACCCCTCTTCCATATTCCTTCCTGTCACCTCTCCTTACTTTCTGTTTATATTAGCATGTAATTAACTTTTTCACCAGCCTTGCATCCATCATTTCATGATTAGGCAAAACGCCCACCCTCCTGCCTCTAACCAGTCTCTTCTTCACTTCGTACACAGGAACTTTCAGCTTCAGCCTAAACTTTTTTCCCCGTGAACTTCTACCATAGTCTTAAACAGGACAACAAGAGATAGAAAAGCTTAGCTTGTCTCTTTTTTTTTTTTTTTTCCCTTTTCATTGCTACACTGGGCTTCCTCTGACAAAAAAAAAAAAGTAATGGGGCAAGAACACAGTGCTGTCAACTCAAAGGTGCCAGATATTCCACCATCATAGACTATCCCTGTCTAAACAGCTCAGAAATATACTGAATAATTTACCTACCACACAGCTTATAATTAAAACATCATCTGACATAATAGGCCTAAATGGAACAATATAATTTATATCTATAACCCTTGCTCAATAGCATGTTCAGAAAATTAAGGTGCAGAAGTCATTTCATCTCTTCTGCTTTCTGTGGTACACTTGTCATTTCCTATCTGTGGGATATGTTTTTAGAAAATTCTGTAGCACAAACTTGGTCACTGCATTTTCCTATGGTTTTCAACATGAAGTGGAATCTATAAGGTATGATTAAATCCCACGTGGTTAACACCTTATACAGGACTTTGAAATGCCGTCCAGATATCCATAATATCACATATAAATAAATATAAGTATTCAGTTCAAAGACAAGTATAGGACTATTCTAACTTTCCCTTTTTTAAAAGGTCCCAGTACTGCAAGCCATCAGTTAAGTTGTCAGCCTGTACTTTTACAAGCATTTCCTATAGAATATTTTTTGACTACTGGCATTAATTAGATTTCTACAAAGGCGTTGCCTTAATGGGGAAGGGTAAGTTAAAAAGTGAGAGCAAGAACATAAAAATGCTTTTTTCTAAAGAGCATTGTGCAGGTGGTACTCCAACTTACAGTGAGTCCTTCTAAAAGAATCTCAGAATTGTACAATAGAATCATAGAATGGTTTAGGTTGGAAGAGACCTCAAAGATCATCCAGTTCCAACCCCACGCAATAGCAAGGGACACCTCCCACTAGAACAGGTCGCTCAAGGCCTCATCCAAACTGGCCTTGAACACCTCCAGGGAGGGAGCAGCCACAACGTCCCTGGGCAACCTGTGCCAGTGTCTCACCACCCTCACTGTAAAGAATTTCCTCCTAACATCCAGTTTCAATCTCCCCTCTGCTAGCTTAAACCACTACCCCTCATCCTGTCATTACAAGACCTTGTCAATAGTCCCTCCCCAGCCTTCCTGTAGGCCCCCTTCAGATACTGGAAGGCCACTATAAGGTTTCCTGGAAGCCTTCCCTTCTCCAGTCTGAAAAGCCCCAACTCTCTCAGCCTGAATCCTCATGTTGCAAACAAAGCTTCTGATATACAAGACAGCAAAGCAAATCTATCTGACTTTCCCCATGATAAATGCATAGAACTACTTTTAAAGCCATAAAATATAATAGGGCTTTTACAAGCTGTGTTTGGATTAGAACTTTTTTTTAAAAATTGTTAAATTCAGATCAGTGATCTGCTGACAGATGGAACTTGACTTCTGAGGTCAAACAGTATGCCCCAAGGAGAAGAAAGGTATCTCAGCTGATACTGACCCTACTCCCACACAGACAGGGCAGGATTTTTTTTTTTTTTCTTTTTTCAGGCTGTGGGACACAGGCTTGTATCCCTTCTGTTTTCTTGGGAAGAACATATATTCTAGTTTTATGGGGCTTTTATGAACAAAAGTGACTGGTTCATGCATACCTCTCCAGCAAAGTAGTTGATCTGTATTTCTAAATTATAATACCTGTGTGTGCAGATCAGGTTGATTTCAAACTAGCACCATTAGTTTATGATGTTTTGTGCTATCAGCCTTGTGACTGTTGTTGCATGTTATTTTTACAATTCAGAAAGCATAGCACGTAAGGCTACCATTAGATTTCCACTCGTTTTTACCATAATTATCTGTGTGTTCTGATATTTGCTTAGTAAGTACCACAAATACTTCAGATGTACAGTAGCATTTCCTTATGCAAACCATAAATTTCATACAGAAACACCATAATAGTGTGGCACAGACATGCAAAAGGAATTATTTTGTCTACTGAAATTTTATGGTATAATCACACATGCATTATTATGCATAACAGAAATAGATGGATGTAGTATTTAATTCCTATAACTTCAGACAAACATACACAAAAATAACCAAGTGCATAATAAAAGAGATAAATGCAACAGTAGAAATCACATGCAAGAAATTACTTTGTAAGATCCTTCAAATTTTATTAAATTCAATAATAAGCTAAGAATAAAATGTTGGTAGTCTCTTTTAAATTCAAAGGTGTTGGGTTTTTTTAACTTCAGAAATCATTTAAAGCAACTTAGTGTGGATTATGCAAGCACTTTAAATTTTAATCTGACATTGCTCTGATGAAGCATTTGGAAAATTGTCTTTATTATTCAGAAAAATGTTCACCTGAACTCCAAACTAAGTAAACCATTTTATTTTCATTTTAGTACAAAACCAATCATGCAGCTCATGATTTTGTACAAGAATTCAAAGTGGTTTTCAAAAGATTCACCTTTTAAAACAAGGAAGTGTGTGCCAAGTTCTGTTCACATCTTATTCACACAGGTGAATATATTCTGAAATCATTTGCAATAGAACATGGAGGACTTGTACTCTTTTTGTATCATCTCCGCTTTGGTACTCAAATGTGTGTAACAATAAAACATTTCTATCTATTACTGTATTTAAAACTCATTAGAGATATAAAGGTCTTGGAGCGGATGCCTGTTGGACATAGAAAAAAATAGCTTCTGCTACAAAAATATGTTGAAATCCTGCAAGGGCTAAAAGAGATCTACTCAGACTGATTGATGTTTCTCTGGTACATGTAAACAAAAAAGCATTAAAACTCCAATATTTCAACATTAGATTGCCATCTGGTTTTTGGTTGGCTAGGTTTGTTTAGTTTTATAATATTATTATTCCCGAAAACAAACAAAAAACCACACACACAAAAGCAAGGAAATGTTGTATTAAATAAAGTACCAAAAAAACGTTTCAAGTAACTGCTCATATTCCAGCTCAAAGAACAATCATGAAATGTTGGCCTTGTGGAATTCAAAGAATATGTTGTCATTGATTTCTATCAAATCATCATTCCATTTCAAGATCTTAAGTGGTGTTAGAGAGAAAAGGATCATTGTCACTTATATTAAGACTATACTTAGATAAATAAGTAGAAGATAAAAGATGAGAAAGGAAAGTTTATTTTACAAAACATATCACATGAATATACTGTGATTGCTGCGTGGTGTCAAAGGAAATAATTCCTGCATCCAATATTTCATAACTGCGAAGAGGCTGTCCTTTTGAAAATTAAGCAATTTAAAGGTACTTAAAGTAAAAATAGGATTGACTGGTTTGCAATACCATATGCAAACAGACTGGAAAGTAACAAATATATTCCATACATCAGAATACTGAAATAATGGCTGGAAATTTTTATGAAAGTCAAGAGAAAAACCAATTAAAAAAAAATACTCCAGTCTGAAAAGACAAACAATAGAAGTGCAAATGATATGAAAAGAAACGTAACTAGCACAAGGGTAAGCCAAGATGATACAGAAAGTAGGGGTTTATCGTTCAAAGGGAAAAGCTCTTCAACCAGTACTGTGCTGGATGGTAGAGGTAATATTACTAGTCTATGCTGCTTACAGTCAATTTAAAACAGCTAACCAGCAACTCTAAAAAGAAATACAGCACATTGTGTGACTTGCATTTTCCCATACATAAATCATATCATATCCATCATGTGGTAAGAAGCTACAAAAGTTAAGAGTAATAGACTCCAAAAATAGAATCTTGGTCTGCTGACATTAATGGCAAAATCAAAATTGATTTCAGTGAAGTCAATACCTTCCTTAATGTATGCTACCGCACTTTTAAGCTACAAAACCAGTTCTTCTGTATATACACTATTTCAATTACACAGTAATTCCAACTATGACTACTATGTAAAGTATATCTTGTAAATTGCTACTACAGTTACATCATTTTTTCTGTCGTGTGATGCTCACAGCACATTAAATGTAACTGTTTCAGCCAAAAATAATGAAAAATGTTCTCTGCTGAAGAGAATGTTTGTTACTGTTCTTCCTCCAACTGGAAAACAGTCATCTCAAAAGGGCTGATACTTTGCAATTAAAACAGACATTGGCAAGAATAACACTAAAGAAGCCAAGCTAACATTGCCTGGCTTTTTCAAATACGATCCTCTATCTTGACCAATTAAGACTCCAGCATATGCTTCAATACAATGTTTCCACATTCTTAATGTACATATGCTGAACGCATACAGTCTTTTAAGAGTAGAACTGATCTGAAGTATTAATCATACAGACTTTGGGAAATAGTACCAGTCATTTTCTAGATTATATTATCCACATAATCAACTTCCTTAAGAGAAATAGCTTGTAATTTATTTAGTTTAAGTTTGAAGGATCAAATAAAGTACTGCAAAGCAAGAATCATAAAGTGAAGCAACAAAAATAAAACCATCTGCATGCTTTTTCTAATGGAGAAGTTGAGGACCTAAAGGCTAAAATCTTTGTTTTCTCAGAAATAACATATGCACCTATTTATATACATTTCTTATTCTTAAAGTGTCCTTCAAGTCCACAAAGTTAATTTATTTGGATGTAACAAATATAGCATAGTGAGCATCAGAAGTACTCTGCTAAGCTCCGCAGAGGAAGCGCACAACACAGTAAGGTAATGGATCCTCATGCTTTCATATGTTACAGCGGGCATTTTAAAGAACAACTTACTGGATTGTACATCTGATTGAACAACTGTTCAGCTTGCTACATTGCAAAGTTGGGAAGGAGTGAAGCGCAGACAGGAGAAGAAGGAAAGATCCAGGAAAACAGCATTAGCTCAACAAAACCAGTGCATTTGCACAGAAGAACTTGTCATTTAAAAAAAAGAAAAAGAAAAAGAAAAAGTAAAAAAAAGTAGAAATTTAAGATTCTAAACATTCCTTGGTGAAAGTGAGAGGCACTGGGGAAACGTAAATGTTGACTTTGGCTCCTAAAAAAGAATAGCTGGAGTAAGAAATTTAAGGTTTGTGTTACTTTCCCTTTTTCAAGTTAAATAACCCATGAAATAAAGAAAGGTGTCCACTTTTGATGATATATTAAGTGCTGGTCTCAAGCAATGAATCACGAGAAGTGCTTTTGGCTAAGGCTGCAATTTATCACCAAAGCTTCAAAGACAGTAATAATAAAAGATTAATTAAATTGTATCATTAAATTTATTGCTTTCCTTTTGTTTAACACAGGACTGAATTTTCTACGCAGAATGACTTTGGAACATTACAGCTTGGCAAAAATTACTTTTGCAACTGCAAATATGTCAGTAAGCAAGTAAATTTAAGATAATGAAAAACAACAAAATGAGGAAATTCTAGAGCGGATAATAAGATTATACACACACACACACACATATATATAAAAAGCACTTTGCTACCTATTAAGTAATTCCTGCTGTTCTTTNAAATCTGTGCAATTTTACCCCCCCACCCCCCGCAAAAAAAGCATTGAATGTTCCTCTGGGATTTATGGGTTTTTTTAAACATTATTAATTTCTGTTCATAATATTTGTCACAAGAAGCTGAATAAGCACATCTCTATTTTTACACATTATTTTGTGCACCAAAACACAGCACAGTCACATGAATAATTGCTCTTATTAAATATCCTATTTATTACTTTTTGAAATGGGCCTACTCTATGAAATTTAACATGTGGGCTTAGAATTAGCACATTTTCTCCTGCTGAAATGCAAATAATCCAATTATGAAATACTGAAAAATACTGGACCTAAACAGATCCAATCAAAACCATATTTAGCAAATAAATGAATATTTTTCTCTCAACAAACAGGAAGGAGAGGAAGCAGAGGAAGGCAAACTTTAAAACTAAATTGAAAAAAAGTTTCCAGATATTGCTTGGACTTGCCCCTTCTATTAATTTTCTTTCAGTCATGGTACCTATTACAGTAAGTACTGATGGAAAGCTAACTACTAACAAATGCGCACAGAATACTACCTTCATGTTTATTTGTACTATTTGTTGAAATATAAACATCAACATTTTAACAATATCATAATACTGTAATGAAAGTTGCTTTCTCTACAACTTAGAGAGAAGCAACATGCAAGCTGCATTCCAATTCCTCGAAGTAACAAACAGCCCTGTGGAGTCACTTCTGTGAAGAAAATAAAATACAATACAATAAAATGTGCTCATTCCTCCTAGCTTCCATAGAGGTTAACGTTCACACAAGCACACTTAGGGAACATGCAGGTTAATTTGCTCTTTAGTATGTTGATGTTCCCTCCTACTTCAATAGAGACATATATAAGGAATAACCCAGATCTTTTGTTTCAGTTAGCTTCCCTAGAAGCAAAAATATGATGAAGGTAGTTTTCTGGGGACCAATTACTTTTAACACCACATATTTACAGGTTTGAACATAAAGTATTTTATTAGAGAAAATGTGAATTTAAAATTACTGTTTCGAGTCTACTATCATTAACAGTCACTGTTTCTGTTCAACCAAATATGCCTACAAAGAAGGTTATAAGTACATTTTATTGTGGAAATACCTGGTCTCCTACAAATTCTGGGAGAATTTCCATTGGGGCTTTATGCTGTATTTATGATATAATAAAAGTATTATGTTTAAAACTTTCATTTAATAATCCTTTGTATTTATAGACAGGGAACATACTCTCCTTTTATATGAAAGACATCCCAGACACTCTCTGGCTTTAATAAATGCTTATTTTTCCATGACTGTATGATGTGCTTATGTGTACAGTCATAAAAGATTGACTTAGAAAACCCCTCAAAATCTTGAAATCCTAGGTGATCTGTGCTTTTAGAGGCTTTTAAACTATATTTTATTTAATTAAGAAAGTAAGATATTTTAGATCGTAATGAAGTATATTTTGTATCTTTCTAACAAAAGCAAAACAAAAGAGGAGATCCAGAGGTATAGACTCTTCAGATATTTTAATTCTAATATTAATAGCATTTAGAAACTATCACACATTTCAAGTAGCTGTGTTTTAATTAAAAGTTTCTCTATATGTTCATTTTAAAAAGAGTCCCTTCCTTTCCACAACTAAGCACATATCACATGTATTTAATTACATATATTCATTCTGAATTAAAAACTAATAGAAGTATAAGGTTATACTCTGGTATACTTTATAGTCTGCAATACCTTCTTCACAAGTAAGGCTACTGAAACAATGCCTAAAGACAGCAGAATACTACTCAACCTGGGTAAAAGGAATGTCAGAATATTATTATAACAGTGATAACATTCATAGCACAAATTCATACTCTTTTCTAGAAAATTAAGCATTATATACAAATATAAAAACTTAATGTTCGACATACACTTAGCAATGAATTGCAGAAGGCAAACACAATGCCTAAACCCATCCAGTATGTCATGAGATTTGTGTTCAAACAATGAGAGCAGACATTACTAAATGACACAGAAAAAGGTCAAAGAAACAACATATGGTAGAAAAGGCATCAACAAACTTGTAAATTATTTTTGAAAAACTATTTTAATGGATCCATTTAAATAAAGCCACATTATAAAATGTAAGATTTGTATGCTTTCCTTTAAATGCTTGCTTTGCCTGCTTCCTGAATAGAAATACTAAATTGTTAGCTGAGTTACATTATGCATTTTTATGCATTCACAAACAAAGCCTCAAAGAGTGCCAAAATGAAATTAAGCTCAGGTTTCCATTTCAGAACCAGAATATTTTTTCATTAGGAAGTAGCATTTCATGGATGAGCTTTTATTTTTTTTTTCCATGTTACAAAAAATTCTATCTCCTTTTAATAGCAGTACAAATTCATACACATACTAATTACAAGTCTGATAATTCCTTTCTGCCCTTCTACTTTCCCTCTAATGCCCTGGTCCCACTCTATCTATTTGTAGCAGCTTCTCAGAACTCCATCATAGGGATATATGAGGTAATTTCTGAGGCTCACTAGTGGTTTTGGTCTATGCCTCTGAAAAAAAAGTTAGCAGTATTGGATGCAAGCATCAGCAAACAGCATAACATGGATAGATTTTACACTTACTCCAAAAGAGTAAATAAGCTCATCTTTTCAAAATGAGGGGGTGGCATGTTGACTTTTGTTCATCTGGTTGTTGGTTGTTCAAGATGGAACTTACCTTTTTCAACTGTGCTTCCAACTTACTACACTCTTCTTTCTTTTGTTCTATGGCTATTTCTAAAGACTTAAGTTTGGAGTCTCTTTTCAGCCCTGCTGATGCCAATGAAGATGCATGTTCTTTGAGATCGATTAAACTAGACTGAAAAACGACCAAGAGTACACAGTTAATTCCTAGTCAACAGGATGCTAACTTATTGCCAACTTAGTAATCTCCTGGATGCTGTTTCCCCTCCCCTTCCCCAAAAGGAGTTGGCACAAAGATAAGTGTTGACAGCAAAAGACACCATTTTCAGAATACAATGAATTAGAACCACAAGAGCTGGCATACAGTGAAACAGAGAAACATTCATAATAGAAGCAAGCTGACATTATATTCTGCTGGTACAATTACTTTGAAATCTATTGCTCTGACAAATGAAAACAGAAGCAATGATGGACTATTTGAGCCTACTAGATGTTTGTGTAAAAGTAAAGACGACACACAACTATCCCAAAACTCAACCAATATTTTATGTACAGAAGTGAGGACTAAGAAAACAGCAGTTCAGAAGCTGACCACTGAATTGGCAGAATTTCCTAATGCACTTTCTTTCACCATTGTGACATAGATAGAAAATGTGGATTTTACCAAAAAAGACTGACCTCTTTTTCTGTTAGTTCAGCTTGCAAAGCATTAACTTTCTCCTTCAGGTCTTTGTTTTCTTTTTTATAAGATTCAATTTCTTCAAGTCTTTCTCTGTCATCTCGTTCCCTTTGCTCCTTCAAGCGTTCTATAATTCTTTCCTAACAAGGGAAAGAATTGCAAAATTTAAAAGTTGAGAATCATCTTACAAAAAGACAGAATAAAATTTCTTCACATTAAGTGGCACTTTAAAAAAAAAAAAAAATCACCTTTTAAAAGCAGAGAATAATTGAGTTAATGGGATTAAAGTCAATGCAAGATTTCCATGATTGCAAAAGCATTAGATTGAGGTTTTAAATATTTCAGAAGAGTAACACTGTACAGAAACTTCATTAAATATCCAAAGTGACATAAAGATGTTTTGTCTTGAGATAGATATGGAAGTTATTTATCTCAGTATTTCCTGTATTACTGAATTGCATTTTATTTTCTGAATGCCAGCAGCCTCTACAGAGACTGCAAAAAGTTTTCAATGTTCCAGATCTAGTTAGAAATGAAACACCTGCTAAATTATCAGCAATTTACAGATTACATATATTATATTTTGAGGGGACACTTTTTTTTTTAATTGTTCAAGAGACAGAAAAAGTGCACTGATTCAACTTATGACATCCAAAGGAAAATTTTTCTCCATCTAATTAACTCTACACATTTAAACTCAACCATACTTTAAAATATTTTCCTCAACTCCTGTTACTATCATAAAGATTGCTGAAAGTCACCAGCTGAGGACTGGGTAATAAATTAAAAGGGTGAAATGTAAAATACAAAGGCCAAAATGTAAAAGGCAGATGCAGCAGTGTGGTTTTGTTAAGCTTTGATTATATTCTTCAAAACAACATTCTACCAACACTTGAAAGATGCAAATATTAATCAAGGAGAATAAAATAATGAATTGGGAATAGATCAGTTTAAGCAGATTATCAGAATTACAACATTTGGAAGTGGTCATCAGGGGCACAGTGGACACAGCATCATTCAGGAAACTTAAACCTATACAGGACAAAACCACAACTTAAGAAGTTCTACACCACCACTGGTGTTTCTCAGGTAGAATCATTATCATGCTCACGGATCTTATTCAAGTCCTTTCATATTTAATGCTTGAAATCTCCAAGAGGGAGTTCACAGTAGGACCAGTGCTTAAAATACTATTTCAGAGAACTAGAAAAAACTGATGGAAGGCTACAGCAATTAAAAAGAGAAAAGGCCTCATGCTAATTCTCTCATGTTCATGACTCCTTATACTGTTGCATATATACAAACACATACCAGAGATAGTGTTATACATATACACGCACCCATATATACACAATACCTCCATCCATATCAATATACTCTCAGCTGTTATTGAATCTCAACAAACATTACAATGCAATCAACATTTCAGCAGTTCTACATCCCCTTTTGATTTGTAATAAACTTTGTCATTATAACAAAATAAAAAAGTAATACTTCATTACCTAAGTTAGCTGAAGTAGTAGCAGCACCTTTTAAAAGACATCCTGCTCATTCATTCATTTTCTCCATACAATAAATAAGATGTTCCTCCAAGCCCTGGAGGATTTTCTGAAGATTGCTTTTGTACTTTTTAATGCATAAGGCATATTCTGCAAAAATCCAACTGTCAACACTTATATACATTGAAAAAGAGCCTAAACTCAAGACTGATTTTCATCCCAGCAGTCTCCAGCTTTCAAGACATTAAAAACCCAGCTGGACAAGATCCTGAGCAAACTGCTCTAGTTCACCCTGCTTTGAGCAGGTGGGCTGGACTGGATAATCTGTTCCTCCTTTCACACTGCACAGCAAAGGAACTGCTTACAAGAACACAGAACATACTGGGTTTCGAAAATTGGGGAACTTGCTGTAAGTGTCGCTTTGTACTCTCAGCTTCTATGTATCAGTGTTTCACTAAACATCTGTTGAAAATCTCCCGTTTACTAACTACTATCACTTAAATGTCATAGTATCTGTATGATTAAGCATAAAACTGATAGTTTCTTTATGAACTAGATAAATATTTCATTACTTGAAATTAGTAACTGGATGCATTTAAATCAAGTAGATTTAGTGGGTTACACACTGGCTTAAAATACTAATTTCCATTTTCAAGAAACAGAGAAAAATCATCTTTTCATATTGATCTTTACTTATTCAGAATATTCCTAAAGCTGCTTACTGTAGAGCCAGTTATAGACCCCAGTGTAAGTATATTGCCATTTTAATTTAAACCTTAATGTCTATATTTCCTTATTTCTATTTTAAATATTTAAACATTAACTTATTCTTGCATTATATTTATAAAGCAAACCGTATAAGCTATGATGCAACATATTTTATTATGCAGTGTGAGTTAAGATCAAGTATCAAAACCAGATGTGGCATGGTTATCTTCGTAGATGTTTGCTATATGACTGTTCTGTTGCTGGATGTGAAACTAGGCCTAATTGCAAAACACGATATATTTCAAATATATTTCTTACAGAGTTGCTTCAAACATTCATGTTCCTTTTTTTTTTTCTTCTAGTGATAAAACATTGGCTTCCAACTGTAATAATTCGTTTTGCCAATAGTCAAATTTTTTTAAAATTCATCCTATTGATAATTTTGTAATTATATGTATTACTGAATATTAAATATTATTTTGAAGTTGTAAAAAAAATTAGATAAAGATATATACAGAATAAGTATCTGTATTTAAGTTAAAAATAAACATATTTTGAATCTTTTAGACATTGGGAAACAATCAGCATTATGCTGAATAGTGTTGTCATAAGAATTTTTGCTACCTGGTTCCCACAGAAAATCTTCTCAAAGGGCTGGTAGTTCAAAGTGCTGCTTTCATTTCTCATCAAGCACTCCCCTGACATTAGCAGCTTCCTTTTAGAGTCTAGCTAACTAAACATAGATATTACCAAATTAGTGTTACTGTAACAATCTTCAAGAAAAACAGTGTTGACAACTCATATAAAGCTCATATCCCCCTGCTCACTTCATTCAGAAAGAAATGCACACTGATGAAATACTACCTTTAGCATACCAGAAAAAAAGATATGGTCAAAAGTAAAGGTAGAAAGCTGTTGGTGATAAAAATCTATTTCCAAGACATTATCAACTGCTTCTATGCTGAGACCCCAAGCACTGCAGATGTACACAACTTCTGGATTCATTCAGCCCAATGACAAAACCTCCCTTTGACACAAAACTGGCAGTATTTCAGGTAGAAATGTCTTCAGAGGCAATGAAGGCCCTTCAACAGCAATGCTGTAAGTGTACTACGTTGGGTTTTAATGTCACTGTTAGCTGGGGTTTCCTATATAAAGTGTGCAAGAAAGGGGATCTTATAGGATACTAAACTAATAACCTCAAGACATAGTAACAAATAACATAAATTCTTAATACTTTCAATATTAATGTTAAAATGTCAGCCTCTGCTAAGTGGACTAGTTTAATAACCATTCAGAATCCACTTAATTACACTTAAGATTTAGTTTTAGTTCAGTTCCTTCCTGAAGATTTATTTACCTAAACGATTTGTTTTATTCTATAATAAATTAAACATAACGCTGTTTCATCTTATTAATGAATGAGCAGTGTAATTTTTTCCCTCAGTTAACCACAAAAAACAACCCATTTATCTGTCATCTGCACAAAGCTAAATGTCAAAAACGTGTTAAAGGCCCTAATACACCCCATTTTACTTGATTAACAGCTAACATGCAGAAATCCCAACAATGCATTCTTGTTTCAGTCTTATTTGCATTGGCGAGCTTTCCTTATGGACTAATCTAGGACCTCACAGGTCTAATCTATTTGCACTTTATCACAGAAGCAGGAACTGAATTGCCACAGCATATAGCTCTATTATCAGACATACTCAGCTGCTTATCTGCTGCATGCTGCTACAGTAGGACCAACTTTATAAATATCAGCTTCATGAAAGTAACCTCTTGAGCTGCTCTGGGCCCGTCCAAGAGCTGAGATACTCTTTGAAAAGTTTCTTGTTAAAACATCAAGGAAGCTGATAGCACTTCTGCATACACTGGTTTTCAATTTATTTATTTTTTTTTTAAACAGGAGTAAACTTATTGTTGAAGGTTACATTGCAATAAATAATGTCGCTAAGACATTTCAATGCTAAAGAAAGGCTCCAAACATAGGGATAAAGAACCAACTTAATCCCTTTTGTAAGCTTATTTCTAAATCACACTGAACTGTCACTAAGGTTGTTCTGATGCATTTCTGATTCCTGAGAAGAGATCAAATTTTATCAGCAATATTGCCAGAAAATTGTGGCCTTCCGGTATCTGAACAGGGCCTACAAGGGACTTTATATGTTGTTGGGTAGTGACAGGACTAGGGGGAATGGATCCAAGCTAGAGGAGGGTAAATTTTGATTAGACCTTAGGAAGAAGTTCTTCACCAGAAGGGCAATGAGACATTGGAATAGGTTACCCAAAGAGGTGGTTGAAGCCCCATCCTGTAGGTTTTTAAGGCCAGGTTGAATGTGTCTCAGAGCAACTTATCTAGTGGAGAGTGTGCCCCAGCCTATGACAGGGGGTTTGGAACTAAGTGATCTTTGAGGTCACTTCCAACCCTGACAATTCCATGATTCTATGATTTCAGGTAATACTAATGCTGTTTTATTATGTCTACAGTAATCTCTCATTTAGCATTACCAAGCTACCTGAAAACAAAATATGGAATAACAACAAAACTGGAGAGAGAGTTGTTGTTTTTTTGGTTTTTGGGTTTTTTTTATTTCAGCCGGAGGGGGAAGTCTATCTACATTCATGAAGAATAAGGAGCTGTATTTTCTAATTCAAAGCCAAAATGTCAATCTGAGTATTTCCAAGAACAATGCAGGAAAAACATAAGTAATCAAACATTTGCATTTTAGAAGTTAATCATGTTTAAATACTTTTTATTCCCACAGAAATTAAGAAAAACAAATTCAATTTTAGTGAATATAGATATATTTGGTTTCTATTTTAAAAGGGGTTTCTGCGATGCCCGTAGAGTATTTCCATTGTCTTTTTTTTCCCTAATTAAAACTCTGAAAGCTATTGACTTAACAAGGAATTAACATAAAGCAAAAAATTAAGCTTTATTTCAGAGTATAAAACAAGATCATATAGCTACAAAGTAGGCCTGCCATAATCCCTAGGAAAATATGTCTATGCATGGAAATCAGATATTTTTCAATGAAAGCAGCTTCCATACACTGATAGAAGTATTTATATTGATGGACTTCATAAGAAACTATCACTCAGGCTTCTTCTTTTGTCCCTTTTGGACAAAAATCTATGTGGCCATTTCTACCAGAATTTGCAGTGGAAAAAGTTAATCAAGTCTACAGGTCTGCTACTGCAGACAGGAATAGTAAAGGATAGGATGAGTTGGAAAGCTGAAGACAAGTAGGAAGAAGACACAAATAAGCAGTCAAGGTATTTAGCTGTTGGAAGGTACAAGAAAGCTGAACACAACAGTTCATTTAGAACTTCCAGAAGACACTTGCTGACTTCTTTCAGTGCACAAGTACATCAGAGACCACTTCAGATTGAGAAAGTGTGACCTTCAATAAACTTACAACGGGAAAGAAATTGTGCATGATTTCTCTATACAATATGCCACCAAAATCATGGAGATGCTTTCACATTGTAAACTTCCTTCTCATTGTGTCTACTGCTCTAAGATTAAGAATTCTGTTTCTTAAAATCTCATATTAATTCTGCTCTGCAGTGTTGCTTTTCTCCTTTTTTATCTAGTATACTAATCATCTCTCAATTGTAAAATAATTTCCCAGTAGAAAGCTCAACTGTTAAAAAAATAATTGTGTATTTTTTCCTCAGATTAATGAAGTGGCATTTCTGAAGTAGCATAGAAAAATAAGCATTATCACTAACATACAGAGTACTTCCCTTCAGATACTGTCACTTAACTTTTTTAGGTTACAATCTCTTTCTAAGTGATTGAAACAGTCACCAGAAACCACAGCACACCTCAGCTTCCCATCACTCCTCAAAACCATTGGCTTTAAAAAGTACAACTGCCTCCATCTGACAGGAATCTGTTGCAGAGGAACACATCCTACAGGATTTGTTGTATCTTTGTCTCAGAATAAGGTGTATGCACTGCAGGGAGGATGCTGTTCTCAGCTGACTGAATGTAAACAAAGGGATTACTTTGTGGAGAGTCCAATCTTAGGGACCCCATCTAAGTTCCCATCTTTTCCACTTAGAAAAAACAGCAATCACACTGATTCTTTTTTACAAGGGTCTGTTCATAGTTATCCACGCGACTCCAAATAAAGTAGAGTTCAACTGCAAAAAAATACATTTCAGAGAAGGATCTAAGTTTATCTTAGTTTTCCAAAACATTAAAACTAGCATAATTTATCAAGACCTGAGCAATCAAATAAAGCTTGACACAGAATTTCTCTACTGTCAGTGCTTCATTTCAAGATATAGACAAAGAAACAATTAAACAACTTCTAGACAACCTCTGGAGCAAATACTCACTACGATATTCAAAAAATCACACATCTATGTCTGGCATTAATAGAACCTTTTCAGATATATTCAAAACCTCTTCAAAATTGTAAGAGGTTTTGCATTAATATATTTGTTTACACTTATCTCAACCGCTTTTAGAATGGTACTGGTAAAAAAAAAAATCATCAGTTTGGGTTAGGTTTTAAGCCAGTACTACTTTTATTTTTTTGGTAGTGGGAAGATGCCTACATATCATCTACCTCCACACTAGGTGTACCACCTGTGAAGCCTGGCAAACAGTCATTAACTCAGTATTTTCAACAGATAAATAACATTACAATTTTAGACTGCTATGAAGTATTGCATAACTGCATTTTCTCTGAAGTGCTGCAGATACAGCTGAATCAGGAAATGGGATGTAAGATTCCTTCGGCTTTTCACAAACTAGCTCATGCTCAGTTGCACAGAAATGGCAAGTTCACACTCTGATATTCACTCTGCTTTCTACAATGACAATGGTTAAAGGACTTTTACACTCCCAGTTGTCTTTATGGGCACTTTGGAAAAGTGAAAATAAAGATTTTCTTATGAAATATAGCCATAAAAATACCCCAGATCCTACTTTATGTCAGGTGTCCATGCTTTTTAGTTCTTTCAGGGAACAGTAACTCATCCTACCAGGGGAAAATCCTGCCATATTCTGGGTCATTTACTTCATCCCCATCGAAAAGGGCATCCTTCTTTACCTTGGAGTCCTGTTTCAGTTCATTAGCTGGGAATCACTCCTTGGTCATGTTTCCAGAACAGAACCACTTGCTTTCCTGACAGGGCTCATAGGCTTTATTACAGGTGCAATGCCTGTAATCTGTAAGAAGACATTTTGTGGACACACTCAACACACAAAAGCACCACCTAATGCTGTGCTGTAAGAACACATTACCTTTTCTGATAGAGCTTCTTCTAATGTTGCTAGTGCAGTGTCTGTGTTACTAGAATCCGTCTGCAAAGACTTCACTCTGTCTTTTAGATTAGTTAGCTGTTTGTCTTTATCCCTAAGTTGCTCCTGTAGATTTTCAATCTGAAAACAAAAACAGATTATAATATTCATCAGCTTGTTTTAGCATTCAAAGAGGGACTTGTGTGCTACAGTCTATAGAATGGATACTTACTACACATATGATACATGTCCCTGAGTACACCGTCAGTATACTTTCTCAGTGTTGTCAGGTTTTTTTGGTTTGGGGTTTTTTTTAATTACTTTAGTTTAAGGTACAGTAATTCAGAGTATGTGTAGAATTGCCCCTTTAGATTCTTCTGGTTGCAAAATAATCTCTGTAAATAATCTCTTCTTGTAAGGAACCTCTACTTTTAAAGGAAACTCACCTGGACAGAGATCAAGATGTTTATATTTCAAAAGCCCAGAAACAAATAAAAACCCCTCAAACAACAAAATGACCACCATGTCCATTCACCTTTTTTCATCTCTGTGAACATTTAAGGTAAGTCACTATTATGGTCTGATCCTTCCTCTAGCAAGCATTTACACGCACTAAGGTGCCTGTAAACACACTGATTTGTTAAACAGGTCATGATTTATGGTGGTTAAGTCAGAAATATTTTGCACAAGAAAAATTTTCCACAAGTCCACTTGGATTTTGGAAGCAAACCTGAATAAAAGCACTCAACTGCTGACTGTCATGGCAATCACCTTCTATGACAGTAGGGCACTATAACCTCCTGGCATTACACAGAGAGAACCTGTGTTATGTCATATGTGCACAATTTTATTAATCATCTCTCAGAAGGATCAACCTCCCTTCATCCTACATTCTCAGTGTCACTATTTTACGCCACTGTCATAAACTCAGAATTTGTTCCATAATACTCAGCATGAAAAAACAGTAGCAATTAAGTACTCTTATTATTTCTGTATGCAACTGTATATAATCCATAAGGTAGTATTTTTTCATAATTGTTTTTAAATATGCTGCTACAATTAGATGAATTATAACTATCCACAGAGATTCCAGTTCATCAGTGATTTTACACATTGGACCACATTCTGTTGCTACTGAAATTAATGGAGTTTTGCTGTTCATTTAATAATGTAATACAATTTTTCTCTTGGCCAACATCATTCCCATTTAGAACAACTCAGATTTTAACAGAAGCAGAATCCTTCGTCATTACTGTTAAACTGCATTTGAAGATCCTTTTACAAAGCAGAAGCTGAATACAGTGCATGTGCAGCCCCACAGAAGTCAACAGATGTGTTAAAAAAAATTTAAAATTTGGTCTCCATATGCAAAAATATGTCATCATAATCAAACACACTAATACTGGACATACTGGTAAAAATTCTCCTCCTACTACACTATACATATGTAGGAAACAAATCCTAAACATATATATATTTATAATCAACAAATCATAAGATCTACAGTACAGCTATGTGAACCGTAAAAAGTTTGTTTAAATTAATTTACATTTAAAAATAGCTTAAATTTAAGTTAAAGTAAAATTTGAAAGTGCATTTGGAGGAGCACATTCCAGCTAGAAATTCTAACAGTATGACAAGTCAGTACTGTATTTTTTTTTTTCTTTTTAAAACTTTTTTACATACATAGTTTGGTATGTCAGATTACTGCTATGAGCCAAAGATTCCACTTGCTCTGTAAACTATAAAATACTAAGCTATATATAAAAAGGTTTTTGGGAAGACCTGACACAGAATAGCTCACTCTTGTAAATGACCTCTCGTAATATTTTTCTTCATGTGTATATTTTATACAGACACAGAAATAAGATACACGTGTTAATGAGTTAAGAACTTTTTTATTTTATAGCATGTGTATTAGTCACATCTAAAATTACATTAACTGGCATGCAGGAGACTGCACACTACGTTTCTTTACCTTCATCCAAGTATTAATGATTCCAGCAACTATATCATGACACCCTGTGGAATACTTTAGCAATTGCACATTTCAGCTTCACCAAAATACATTCTCAAGTGCAAAGAAAATAGAACAGAGAGTGAATATTGATTACACGTTCTTTGAAACAAAGTTAAGATCTGGTCCTTTGTTATCATCAGCTTGACCTACCAATTCTAGACACCCTAAATTAAAGTACTTATTTCCTATGCATACTGCTTATCTGAATTCCACAGCATTTACACGATTTCCTTCCTCTTAAAACTAATTTAAAATATGATCCAACTCTTAACCAAGAAAACATGTTCTAAAATTATTCAGCATTTACAAAATTCTTTCCTCAGAAGTAAAGGGAACAGGCAGCAAATTAAAAACATCCCCATTGAATCACAACTGGTTTAAAATAGGTCATTCAATGCATAGTCTGTAGGTAAAATAAAAGGAAAGGATCTGATTATTCTTCTATTTGTGCTATATGAATCTGAAAAAAGCACTTTGATGGGAACAGAACCACACCAGGATATGTGAAAGCAGTATCAGTATTGTAGAGTGTTTGTTGGGATGGGCACAGAACTAGTAGAGATCTGATAATGCAGACAGGATTTTATGGCCATTCAATCATAAAGTGCTCACTCAAAAGATGACAGAAGAGAAAGACTGAGCAGCCTCACGTGCTAACATCTAGGCACATATGACACAATTTAGTTCTTCCTCATTTTTTTAAACCCAGAAAGAAACCCTATACTAAAAACTTCGTTATTCTCCTACATATATTTGGGTACAGGTATATGTATGTAAGGATACAATTTTATTTGTGGAGTAATTACTTACATTTTGAGAAGGCCTGAATTCAATTTATGACAGGGACTCTTAAGACTTTTAATCCTCATGCATTTATTTTTTTATCTGATAGAAAATTAGTTACTGTGTAATTTTGTCAACATGTGATATCTTACTTGTATGTCCCTGTGCCATCAGCTGTATGAAAAGAAACTGCTCCATTCTTTTCATATTTCAGGAAGTGTATGTACTCCCAGAGCTGAAGACTCTATGCCATTTTAGAAAATCAATACCTTTACAGATAAAAGCCTTTCCTATGAGGCTTTCCTGTCAATAAACTGCAAGTGTTAATCTTGTCACTTTTTGGTGACACTCTCAGGAACGTTTCCTAAATACTCAAGGAACTAAAATAAATCTCACTTGCAGACAGGCTTTAAAATTCTACAGTAAGCCAAGTTCTCAAAAGAAAATTGCTTTCATTATCAAAATTAAGGCACTGCACTATGGAATTTGCAAGAAAATTACATAAAATGTTTCATGCTATAACAATTTGACTTTAAAAATATGCATTGAAGTTTAAGAGAATTTATCACAGGCTTCCTAGCCCTAGCTACTGAAACCATAAATACATAAACATAGCTCCATGTATTTTCCTCTCTGTTCTGTATTTCAGTTTTAAATAACTCAGACAAGCATTCTGTAACACTGCCTTTTTAAAATTAAAATTAGATTTGCTCTATTTTGTAATACTCTAGACAGAAGTCTTTGAGATCTGTTTCATAGTAAAACAAAAGCCATGTCTGCTCCACTGAAGTAGATCAATACTGTAGTTTAAAACTGAAACAACATTGGTGTACATAATTTTCATTATTAAAAAAAAAATCTTGCTATTAATAAAAACACAAACCAAACATTTTCAATTTCCCAAGTACTGCTACATTCTACTTTAAAATGTTAAGACCATTACAAGATGAAGAGTATTCATCCAACGCGAACATGAACAATGACTTTAAATCTTGGTATTCATTCTCAAACTATAACTGTTGCCTCAAAGATAAGACATAACTACTAATCAAAACAAAAAAAAATTTTGTGTAGTTCAAATGCAAATACTTCCAATGTCTATTATTTATTCTTATTAGTAAGACTCATGACAAATGTTTTCTCTCATATGGTTCTCAGAAACATCTCAGCGTATCCCAGAACACAAAACCTGCTTTCATAGTGACTCAGTAAAGTAGATATATTTACATATATCCTATCACCTCTGTTCATTTATGTATGTGTTCATGCATAGTTTGTAATTAAATACTCTGAAAATTTTGCAATAATTTTCCCAACCATGACTATAAAAAAAAAAAACTACCTTAGAGCTCAAAATATAAAGCTATAGTTTTTGTAAAGCACTATAGATTTTTAGCCAGAAATTTTTACCGAATTATGTACAGTTATTAAATATCACGTCAGTCACAATATTTTAAAATCACCACACTTCACACAGCTATTTAAAGTTTGTGCCTGTGAGGTGAGAAAGGGAAGCTATGGCTCCATAGATTTCCACTAACACTCATGATAGGATCTAAATACATTGCTCAGTTTAAAGCAGAATTTTAGTTAACAAAATTAGTTCATCAATTATCATCTTCTGCTTCACCACTTTAATATTTAAGCGTTGTCATTTATTTTGAAAGTGAGTAGGCTCAAAAGCTCTTCACAGTTCAGTACCACTTTGTTCTTCTTCCTCTTAAGTAGGTAGACAGTCAAGTATAAATTAAGAAACCTTTTTCAAAAGTCAAAATATACATATATTGTGATACTGAAAATTAACATTATATTGAAAAACATATACTGTAGTATAAAACCCTGGAATGAAAACTATTTCATTTTACTGATTAAAATTCAATATATTTGAAGTGCGAGATGTGCAGTAATCTCTGACTTTACCAGTGCAATTGAAAAAACCTTGCTGATCTCATCATGACATGGAAAACACCCTCAGATTTCATAAGCAATTCCAATAGCTACCAAAATGCTTTATTATTTCTCAACAGAATAAAGCTTTTCACTTGTAGTTGCTTATTGAACAATACATTCTTAATTGAAAGTATTTACAGAGTGCCTTCCTTCTACTACCTTCCAAGCGTACATTTTCAATTTGCAGTAATACAACAACAGTGTACTTAGGTCAGTTACAACATACCTCATCGTTCAATAGTATTTGTTATCTTTACTCTTTCATTATTTTGCCCCACAAGACTTAATTACGTATTAGAGATTTTAGATAGCCCAAAGCATCTGACCAGCTCAGTGCAACACTGTCAAGTATGACAGTGGGTTCCAAAACCAGAGACAGTAAAAGTACTTTTATAGCTGTCCATAAGTTTTACTTAACACTTCAGGATATGAATTTCCGACCATGGACACAGTGTGTGCCTGAAGAGTATCCAAATCAATGGGTCTGCAAGGTTTTCTCAAAAGATGATTGATGTGTCTGAATATCTCAAACTTACTTCAGGACTACAATTTGAAGTTGCAAAGTGCAGCAGCTCAGTCACTGTCACAAAGGAGCTAACTAAGCAAATGCTGCTTCAGGCATCAGCCCTCACATTAATCTGATGACAAGAACAATAGAGAAGTGGCATGAGCTAGTAATTTTCCTGTAGCTACCTTCCCAACTCTCATAACCCAAGCACAAAAGATAATCCTTCAGAATTTCTATTTGACAAGCCTTATTAAAAAAAATTTAAATTTTTTTTAAAAATATATATATACAAAACCATAAGAAAGCATGGGGGAAAAAAAACGCACCAAAAAATCCACAAACCCAGAATATTTTCCCTTAAGTACATTTATATCTGGTCCCTTCAAAGATACAGCATTTCTATGCAATACAATTTCCACTTTTTCTGTTAGGATTACACAGTCAATCAGGTTCACACCATTGTTTGAGAACTTACTTTTATGGTTGCTCATAATTCTTGTACTTTTTGCCCACTACTTCTACATTATTAAGAACCACCTGGTTGAGCTAATTTTATCTAATATAATAGAATGACCTCTTTTTCTTCAATTTGCCAAACTTTACATGGGAACTTGTCTTGAACAAAGTTGTAGCTGCTTTTAGCCATGAGGATGGTAGTTCCTATGGTTTGTATGGATGATTTTGTTGGGCAACATTATCAGTTTATTTATTCTATTAACATACATAATGCTATTTTAAAACAAATCCATAAAAAAATAAAGCATTACAATAATTTACCTAAGACATACCTTTCTCTATACTTACAAAATGCCATTATCACCCACCATTCATGTCATCAACCAAGAAGGAACCTATAGCACATGAATTTACACTGTGCCTTGTAATATGCACTCACACATTAAGTAAGCTAAGTGTATAATCTAATAAAGAACAATAGTCAAGTGAATTCTGCTGAAATTGAGCTAGAGAAAAGAGTACTTGGTTGTGTTTGTTCATGCATATAATTAAAGGACTTTCCAACACTGTATGAAAGCTAAGCACTCACATTTACCTCTATTTTTTTTTTTAACCTGCAAAAGCTGTCACCAACGTAACTAAATAAAAGCATTAAAATGCATACTGCAAGTTTACTGCAAGTTTGATAGAAATAAACTGATGCAATAGAGATGCATATTATCTTTGCACCTGGTATGAAATATTGCAGAAAAGAGAGTGCAAAGTCCAGAATACAGAAAACAGTACTTGGATTTTAAAAAATTTAAAAAAAAAAAAAAATAGACAATAGACAAACAAAACCAGCAGTTTACACAGATGCTGGCACTGGAGATGCAAATTTTCAAAGAATGAAACAAAGTATGACAAGACAGGAGAGGAGAGTTAAAAAAAAAAGCAATGAAGCAGTAAGTAACAAACACCAGCAGCAGCCACAACCACAGAAGAAAAAGGGCATCTATAATTTGATCTGATTAGAAGGATCAACACCACATACCTAATAGCAATCAAGTCAGAAAAATCAGGTCTTGTAATAAAATTTACCTCTACATCAAGATATATACAACTTCTTCTGTATGAACAAAAGCAAATCCACAATACAGTGAATTAAATTCTATGTCAGTGTGCATGCTTTTGAAATCTGAATTTTAAAATATTACAGTCAGTTCCACCACTATGTCATCAAATGCCTTTATTGCCAAAAATTATTATCATAATCTCTAAACAAGAGATACTCAGCAAGACTTCCCAGGTTAAAAAAAAAAATTATATATATATATATATAAAATGAATACATAAATGTCTAACAAAAATGAAGAGGAAAAAAAAAATAGAAGATGGCAGCACAAGAAGCAGCTATTTCATCAATAAACTTCCATGACTGTCACCATACTCCACCAGGTCTCATGTCTCATGCTGAGTTCCCCTCTAGCACCTACAAGGCTTCCACGAAGAGAAAGCAGAATAACAAGAGAAGGGTATTCCTCTGCTTGTAGATCTTATACTTTTTTCTTGAATTATTATTAATGGCAGCAAGCTCTCTGTCAGTATTTTCCATATCTTTTTCTCTCAAACACAGTTTGAGATATTCTCCAAGTCATAAACAGGAATTTAGGTATCTATTTTTCTATGTGCCTTTCAGTTTGGGGTCTTTTTTTCAAGTTAAAGAAACAAATACCAGTTGAACTCAATTATTTCAGTCCTTTCTGACTTGAATGATTCTATAAACTACTCATAATTTGTCCAAATACTTGTTATTCTGAGAAGCTAAATCAGAAGAATTTGTAATTTTGATTCCAATATTTTGTCAGAACTCTGTAAAATAATAGGCAAACATATTTCTTATATTTCCTTTTCCCATTGTCAGTTTTGCTTTTAAGAAATCTCTGTCCTAATAAGCAAATGATATAGGAATATAGGGGTATTTCTAAGGTCTAGAAGACAGTCTTGCTACTAAACAGTTTAGACATGTGTTAACTCTGTCTACCATCCATTAACAGTCCACTCAACACATTTGCCACAGCATGGTTGTAAATTTGCAAACAACAAAAAAGTGTGATTAATGAAGATGTAAAGTTTACATTGATATCAAGCTTCTGAACAGATGCTACACAGTAATTAAGCTTCCCTTGAGCAGGCTAAGAAAGTCAAGTATGCCAGTAGTAAATGCATTCGCATAGGGTGCAAGCATTTGCCATGTCATTATATCATCTGTATGGTTCAGTTTGTATGGCATACTGACTGAGTATTAGTAGTATCTTAGATAAAACAGCACAGAAGCATAGAAGTATCATTAAAGTACTAAAAGAAATAAAAATCATATAGACAGTTATCCAAAGAAAAAGAATTTACATTAACTCGAGAAAGGAGAAAAAAAAGGATAAAGAAGAAACCTATGAACTGGCAGGATAACATAGACAAAGTAAGTGTCATTTACTGGGAATATGCCATCACCATTTTCTGGTCAGTACCTGAAATGAAGTGCTGTTGTATGTCAATAGGGAAAAAAATGTTCTTTATTCCATAATCAGAAACTACAACCTTCTATCTGATGTAGAAACTGAAAGAACCCTATTGCATCACTAAATTGAAACAGTGACTGAAACTGGGCATCAGAAGTGACAAATAACTTATTTTCTTCTTCTTCCAAAACAAGCATGTCTGGTTGTTTTATTATGCAATCACTGCAGTAATATTTCATCCATTTTGACTTACTGTGAGATTTGTTTCATAATACAAGATTCAAAGGTACAGGTACAGGAAGGATTCAGAGGAATCAACAAGCTTTAAAAAAGACAACGTGTGTGCTGAGTTTTCCTGCAGAGAGGGGAATAAAACTCCTCTAGGGCTGCTTAGGGAAGGGATTTGCCCTCAAGTCAGCTGATACTTTTACAGGGCTATAAAAGCAGGTCAGTGGGCAAACTGCGCCAAGAGAGGAGAAGGCTGTCACACAGAAAGGAGCTCCTGGGCCAAAAGCTTGGCTTCTGTTGCCAGACTCCAGCTGAGAAAGAGCTGGAACTTAATGCTAAAATTAACCTTCACCAGGAAGCTAGCCAAAAGAAGCCTGGGCTGATAATATCCACTTGTGTATCTGGAAATACTCAGTCTCTGTCTCCTTCTCTTCAGGGACCAATAAATCCTCCGAACAAAACAGCTTGACTCTTTGACTCTTCTAAGCAGGACTCACAGCCTTGTGAGACATCCATTGAAAAGTCTGTGCTGTCATTATATGTATTTGTTGAGATATACTTCAAAATGCAGTAGGTATTTTTGAGACAGTAAATAAAATAATACAAAATAGACTGACACATAATTCCAGATAGAACACATGAAGAGGTGGACAACCATTCAAGCTAATAGTTCTTACAACAACTGCCTGTATATATTTGGTGCCAGATTTTCAAGCTGGGTTGGTGGAGTAGGAATTCCTGCATCTCTAACATTTCATATGTGACAGAGTAATGACTGATTGCTGAATTTTTTTTGTTGTCTAGCCCATACACACATGGAGATCACCTGAAAGTATGACCTGCATTATCTCTTAAAGTTAACCATGAAAACTCACACTTTTCTGCTCAATCCTGCTTTTACAGGTATTTGAAAACATCTGATTATGCCTCAAGGCCAGTTTTATATTATTTGGTACATAAAATAGGATATTAGCTTATGCAAGAATTTATCAGGAAGATTTTACATGGAAAATTGTTACAATATCATATGCAAGTCAGAGAAGTATATATACACTAATGTAAAGTCACGTGTAGAAAAAACCTGCTTTGGCATACTTATATATTTAATATAAATAATGTCAGGTAAACAGTGATACAATTTTTAGTTTGGATCTTGTCACTTCTATTATGTCAGTACCAACTGGGAAGACTTAGGTGCCTCTGCCCAGATCAAAAAACTACAGTATGTCTCATAAAACAGTTACTAGACAGTGAGAACAGCAGCAGCAGCAAAGTTGTTGGGCAACAGGGAATACCAAAAAAGGAAGTTACAAGGGAAATAAAGTAAAAAGCACCTTGAGAACTACAAAAAATAAAGGGCCAGTTAGACAGTAGTATGGGAAGTCTTCCAGAGCATTTAACATAGAGAATCAATATGGCAGGCAACATGGATAGGAAGTAGCACAGGATGTGTATGTTGTGTGTATTGTTTTAAAATACGCGGCTATAAGAAGGAAAATATGTAAATAAAAATACACCTAGCATTGAAAAGCCTCTGTTAATTGGATTGCCTTTCCCATTTGAGGGTATCCAATCACTTATCCTATCCCCTTGTCAATCTGACTTCATGTTACTAATTTTATAAGTTCTACACTGTCCAAAATATTTTTTGTAATATTTCTAACTTCAGAATAAAAAACTAAGCTCCAATAATTTTAGTGAGATACCTGTGCCTGTCGGGTCTTTAACTGCTCTTTTTGTTTGAGTTTCACCCTTATATCTTTGTTCTGACAATAACAGATGTGAAATCAAGCAAGTTTTTTTAGGTGGGATGCTGCAAGGCCATCTACAGAGAGTTTATCATCATCTGTTCTGCTACCTAACATTTCTGTGGACAGAAATATTGGCAATTTTCACTATCACATCTCATTGCAAATCCTCTCCTAAGTTGGTGTTAATCACTCTGTTCAGCCTCTTGGCATTAACACTCCAAATTTCTTTTTTCCCCAATCTACATTTACATTTTCTAGGTTTACTACGTAAAATATTGAAGTGCAGTTTCTATTTGAAGAAAGCTGTATCTGAGATAAAAATCTGCCTTCTCACTCTAATCAGCTCCCCCTTATCTTAACAGTAGTTGCCCATTTACCCGTCTTAATACTTGTGCAATCAACTTAAAACAATGCAAGAAAACTTGTTATCTCAAGGATCTTATTTACTTTTATTATTGTTCTCTATTTGTTCTTTCCATATTCAGTCCAGAAATATGCTTTGCAACAAAATATTACCAGCCTAGACAGTCACTGCTCCATCGAGGTATCATATACACCTACACAGACAAGCCAGTTAAAGAACTAACACAAAAGTTAAACTGCATGATCATCTGTAATCTGAGGGTTTCTTGTCTGTTTTTCATATACTTCTAATTTATGTACAGATGCATTGTGATATTTGTAGAATACCTGTTTTGTTTTCACTAGCACCACTGTTACTGAATGTCTATTGATGGCTTAGGGTTACTATTTAAATCACCAGCTCAAGGGAAAGAAATTAGTACTTATATTTCCTTTCCTGGAAAGTTTGAAGAGATACTTAACATGCTTTGTAAGTTTTGAATTTGAAATTCAATACATCTCTCATTTAAGCAGCTCCTATAGTTTTGATTTCAATGGAAATCTATAAAAGGTACAAGATTCTAGGCAAAAGCAAAATGAATGTACATTTCAATGCCACACTATTCTACAGGACCATACACCATCAGTGTAGTAAATAGTTTAATATTTACAGCAGCATGCTACAAGTAATTTTATAAGATAGCTCCAGCTATAAATTCTGTTATAGCAGTAATTTCATATCTCCTTGTATTAATAGTTTCACACATGTATGACATATATGTCTTTCAGACAAGTGTACTTCTCTTAATTCTAAGTTATAAATTTGCTGTATAGAACTTTATAAATCAGACATTTCACACCTGAAGAAGGAAACATGCAAGTACAGCACTGCAAAACTGCTGTCATCTTTAAACCTTAATTACATTCTCTTCCTATAAACTTATGAAATTACTTCAGACATTTCCAATACTCTTTTATTTCCCATTTTTCCTGTTAAATATTCTAAATAATACTATAATACTTCATGAAAATCAATAGAAGAAAAATAAACTTTACATGTCTTTACTTTCTAAGTACACAATAAAGGGGCAGACAGGTTGAAGAGGGAGGGGGAAGAACTTAAAATGTAAAATAAATTTAAATGGAAGAAAAAAAATATATCTCTCTGTGATAGCAAAAGCCAAAAAGTAAAAGTCACAGGCCTGCCCTATAAATAAAACATGACTATATTAACTCAATACAGGTATGCTGAGTTTTACTAGAAGAGCATATTGCCATCAGAAATTGCATTCAAAAGCTTCTAATAGAGAATCCAACCTCACATGGTACTATTTTACATGACTTTCCTCAAGAGCCAGTGGTAAAGAGTAGGAAAAACTTCATAGCAGTGGAGCTTAAACAGCTAGGCAGAAATACCAGAAATAATAATGTCCTTCCTATTGGAAAGTTTCCTTTTAGCTCCTTGCCTATAGAGGCCATCTGTATTCATAATTAAGGTTCAGTGTAGCAACTATACATGAAAGAAAAGCTTTGTAGAAGGAAAACATCTCCCTGCCCCCTTTTTTTAAAGATGTCTTCTCTTAATCATTCTAAATTAACATATGGTCAGTATACACAGGTTTATATCAATTAAGAGTTGAAGTGTTCAAAATGTTGTTCATCAGAGAACTAAGTGTCTTGTTACTATGAGATGTAATTTAATACTCACACTATAGCTGCACAAAAGACAATGCACGTATTGAGTTTCACCATTAGTCACTGCAGGCCAGACAGTCTTTCTGTGTATAAACTATCAAAGCATTACTAAACTTAAACTGAAATGTTAAACGCAGCAAGTTGGATGTCTTTAATCAACGTCTGCTGAACAGTTTAGATTTTCAATAGCAGCAAAGGTAACACAGCAATGCTTTTATATCTGTATCTGAATAGGAAGTAGTTTTGTGTTTAAGATAGTTTGCTTTTGCTAAGAAAAAGTGTCCCTCCCTTTTATTTTTTTTAACAAAAGCTTTCACTGAATTTCCTGTACCACCGTCTCCTAAAACCCAGCAGATTGATATGCATAACAACTTAGTCTCATTCTAATATCAACTAGAAGAAAGCAGAGATAGATTATTATACACCACATCTATGACACAGAAATCCTTTTTCCCCAAACCCATTTTTCATTAGGTCATTAATGCTTGGGATTTATTGACATAGCTATCCTTATTCATTTGGCTTTCTTCATTGTTTTTCATTTGTTGTAAAAGCCTTGGTGAAAGGATCCATAAAGAACACTCACTGTTCTTTTGGCAGTTACGGGAAAATTCAGTTTAATACCCTGAAGATGCATTTGTAGATCATCTGCTCTCACAATATTAATGACACTGACCTTGTACTATATTAAAACTGATAGCATCTTTGAAATACTTTTTTTCTCTGATGTATATTTCTTTGCTTTTTGTGCCAGATATTTAAAAGTTTATCTGCAAGAGTCACACAGGACAATGGGAAGTTTCAGCAACTGTCAGATGTAGCTGTCTCTCCCGTAGTGTTAAGCCCTTGTTGCCCCCATGTTCATTTTGCTACTACCTGAAAAGTATGCCACTCTCCTTGGTGGGGCTTGACAAACACTAGACAAAAACTTCAGAAGAGTGGTGAGTTAAGAGGTTTCAGTTAAGACTTCTTTGAAGTCCTTTAGAGATGATGGCTATATCAAAATACATTACTCAGTGACTGCTTTATCTCTGCAAGCATTGGATTTACAACAGAACTTAGTTTTTGTCAAAATTTCTCCTCAAGGAGATGTACTTTAACTGTAATTTTTTTTTTTCTTTTAGAATCTAGAACACTGCTTAACACTGAAACTACAATACTCTGACAATATTTCCATTTTCTGTGTCTTCCCTTCAGAAGATGATAGATACTGCTAATGGTCTGAACTTTTTGAATGACTGATGGCCAGTTCAATGCTAAAAAACTGTCAGACACCAAGAAGAGCTTATTCCTTAACTAAGCATATATAGAGATCACTTCCTAATATTGAAAGAACTTTTATTTTAGCATTGGTATAAGAAGCTAATCAGGTAGTCCACGAATGTTAATCAGGTATTCTGTAAATAGTATACCAAAACTCAACCAAGCCCAAGCAAATCTCCCTTTCTGTTCTTGTGCTTTGTGGTTTCAGGAAGGTTTTTCTCTTTCTAAGTCTTGCAGCAGAACACAGCACTGCCCATCCTCTCACCTTAGATCCACCACCAAAAAAAAAAAAACAACCTAACAACAACCACCACCACAACACCACACCCAACAACCAAACCCAACCAAACCCACAATACAGATTTAGCCTTTACTGTGAAATATGTCCTGCAGCATGAATTGTAGCATAGATGTCAATAAGAAGACAACACATTTGTGATCGAACACTGCTGTCAACATTACAGTATGCCTAAACAAGGTGAAATGCTCCTGTCTTGCCAAAGGGAGGAAATGAGGAAATTCACAGGGATGTGACTTGATTCATTTCACTGCCCCACCTGTAGCTTGCTGTCAAGGAGGTGGCTCTTCTTCCACTTATCCAGAGTTCAAATGGGACTCGTCCAAGGTTTTGCAATTCATACATTTCAAGGGCAGAGACAATAATACAAAACCTAACAACTAAAGAGTCTTAACAGCAAAAATTGCTGAATATGTAAAATGTCATGCAAGAAGTCATGTTTTGTAAATCTTACAAGACTGGCTCCCATGGATAGCTCACGGGAATGATCTCTTCTGCAACTAAATTAGCAAACTCCTGTTTTCTATTACCTTCCTATGTAGTCTATATTCTGTACTTTGAAGTTTTTCACATTTGTTCAGCTGCTTACTATCATATCCACCTCCTGACATGTAAAAAAGTCCAAAACTCTCAAAAGTCATGGATTTTTTTTTTTAAATAAACATTCAAATCCAACTATTTATGGCTCCCAGGACAGCCACAACAAAAATCCAGACTTAACTATAGTTAAGATTTTGGGATAGGTCACAGCAGGTATTTCACTCAAATTTAAAATGTGCTTTTACATACTCTCAATCCTGTCTATTGAGCAGTTGTTTCAAGACAAATAGTGTCCAAAGTCACGCAGACCTTTAGCAACTTCTCACCCTCACTCAAGATCAGCAGCAGGCACCACAGAGAGCAATGTATAAATGCTCCCATGGTGTACAGTCACTTTGGCATGCAGTTAAACACAGAGCAATAAAGGACTCTGCACAAACCTAGAGACATGAATGGAGATTTCTGCTGTCAAATCAAGGCATCTCTTCAGCAATAAATATACTGGACCTGATTTTTCTTCCAGATAAATATGGGTTTACATTGGCATAATTACCTTGAGTAAATTTACTGCAGATTTATTCCTAAGTGAAAAGCAAATAAGCCCAGTATTTCTTTCATATATAAAAGATTATGCAATGTTATGCCATTTTTCTTTCTACTTTCCAAGAACCGCTTTACTCCATTCTCTTTATTTCACTTTGATCTTAGCTCTGTGCCTGGCTAGGCGTTAAAAATTGAAGTCAGGTGTACTAGAAGGAAGTCAATTAGATTCAGATTCCACTCTAAATTTGGATTTATTCTACTCATATTCAAGCATACCACTGCTGATTCTACCACCAAGAAATACATACTACTTGGCAACAAGAAAATTAATCAAAGCAATCTGACCAAATTGGCACCACTAGCTCTGGCTACATCTGGTAACAATAATAGGAAGAGAAAAGTATGAAGATAACAATTCTCATTTATTGTTACCATTAAACTTATCTGCATGCATACTCTTAAGTCTTTGAACTGCATGCCTTTATAAAGCCACTAAGAGCTCTATTCAAAGGTGAGGGGTGATGTTTTTCCAAAAGTGATAAAATATCCAATTTACTAAGGCATTAGAGTCTCTAGTCACAGACTGCTCAGTCAGACGGACAGCAATGGAATACCACCAGGAAAGCACGACTGCCAACATCAAGGAGCTCTAGCAATGCATAAATTAAGGTGTTTGATTCTATGCCAATGAAGTAGAAATGTAATATACTAAAAAACTGGTAAAAACCAACTGCTAATGCATAAGTCTACTTTTATATTTATAAGGAAATGTTTCTTTTTATTTCCAGTTATAACAAACTTGGATATACTTTAGGTCAAGCTGTGGATCAACTCTAGCTGCCTATCCTAGAAAGCAGATGAAAAAGAGCAGTGAAATCTACTTTATTTCAGAACTAGGTCAGCACTGTTTATCAGATTAATAAATTATTCAATCATTATCTTGCTAAATATTTCATGCATCAGACTGACAAACACATTAATCTCTCAGTCCAAATAGGTTCCAACCCATACATAAAATGCACTATTTCTGAATCACTCAAGTTTTAAAATTGTCCTCTCATGGATTCTAATGCATCTAATTAACAAGTTGATCAAGTTCCTTTCACAGCAAATAATTCACAAAACTATGATTTGCAATTTTCTAGCAATTCTTACTAAAATATATTAGAAAGGAAGATGCCTGGTATCAATTATTAATAATCATGGTACTGATTAATAACAAAACCTGGTGTGATATTAACTACACCTAAAACAAAGTGCATATTTGAAATAATGTCCTATTACCACAAAGCAAATTATACCACTCATTTGGATTCAAAGTTTAGCATTGTGCTTTGCACATAAGCAATCTTAACAAAATGAACTGAGACTTAGTTTTAATACACTCCAGTCCAATAGCATCAACAGTTGCTCCTAGCATGTATGTGGCAGTAAGAAGTAACATCTCCAAAGACACAAGTCTGACAGGATGCACAGTTCCCAGCCTCACAAACAATTATGTCGAAGGTGACAACTTACATTTCCCAAAGGAAGAAGATAGGAGTTAAATGTCCCTACCAACATCGGTGTCATCACACTTATGTAACAAAATACGTGGACTAAAACAACTGCTCCTTTAGATAAAGGAGGATACTTGGCAATATATTCCCAACTTGCCATCTTACACATTCTGAAGCTAGAGCTATGCTTTTAACAGACATCTTTTCTACTGCAGAATACAATATACAGAAAGGAATGGGTGCTGATTCAGAGAGGCAGATCCAACATGTTACTGTGAACCCCCCTTTTCAATGTCTCTGTCAGAACAGGTGAGAAACCACCCAGCCTCTTTCTTCCCTACATGTATCAGTCATCTGGAGCATGGAGCTTGGGAAAGCTTTCAAGAAAAAGATTGGCATGTAAATAATGCATACAAAGTTCTGCACAAACCCAGAAGGGTTGTTCCATGGTCTGCTTTTTGAAAGATCTGATTCTGTGTCATTTAAACAAGTTGTCAAGATTTCAGTGGTAAATGGCTGGCAGGTATAAAAGCAGCTGATCTTTCATGTTGAGACAGTTAGGAAAGAGGCTGCCACACAGATGCAGTTCCAAGAGCTGTGAATCACACAAATACATGATCTGTTCTGAATCAGCAGCTGAAAATTAAAAAAAAAAAAAAAAACAAAAAAAAAACCCCAAACCTACCCATCCTAACATCAGGATACATCTCTAATTTAAAATTATTCTCAATTACATTTATTAAGCAATTGTGTTACCTTTCTTGGAATGCTATTTCACAGGAAAATATATTTCTTCTTTTAAGCAATTATGATTCTCTTTCATTCTTTTTCTCACTTATAAGTAGTCATCAAATTCCCTAAATAATTCCTTTGTGTTCTTCTGCACCATCTGAATGTGACAACTTCTACTTTCCTTTTGCCCAGTCACACTATACACAATTGAGCTCTATCACGCTTCCAAGGAAATATCCTCAAACTCTATTGAAACCAAAATATTACTCTTCACACAGTTTGGAATTCCTGGTAAGTCATCTGCTTTCTCAGCAAGAATAAAACTTCAGCAAGATCCTAAAGGTAACTTTGTTAATTAGTATCAACATTTGAGTGCTGAATGCCATTTTCCCTTCCACCCACAGTGGTATCACAGTAGCAGCATGAAACTCTTACCTAATTAAGCTCAGCTCTACTATGCAAATGGCATTTGTGTCAACACGTATAAACCCAAGCCTGGTACATCAGTTCGCTTCATCTGAGCTGCACATGAAAAAACCTCTCAAAATTATCTAGCATAATTTGATCCAAAATAATTTACATTATAATCACTTGCAGATTAACTTTAGAATACATAGATATGTTTAGAAAGTTAACAGCGTATTAGCTAATAATGTACGTAGTAATAGTATCACAGAATTCTTTCAGGTGGAAAAGATCTTTAAATTCATTGAGTCCAATCACAAACCTAACACCTTCCTGAACTGTTCCGGATTCAGAAATTTCCATTTCAATGGTGTTCTCAGCCAGAATTGATGCAATCAATCAATAATGCTGATGCAAATTTCTAAACACAGGAGTAGGACTCTTGTTTACACTAGTATAGTCCTAATTTAACCATATTTAAGTTTTTTGTTGGTTGGTTTTTTTTTCCAGAAGACAGCTAACAATAATGCATACAATTGTACAATACATTGTAATTTAACACAAACTGGACAATATCACCTAATGTGTACAGTCCAGCCACTCCTAGTACAGATTCCAATTATTACACAAGAGCTAAGACTTTACGACATTTCCTACAAATGCTAATTAGCTGGTAAGTTAAGCCTTCAGTCATGTAACACTTCATCAATTACAAAGCTTAAGCTATTAAAGATGGAAACTGTAACATTTTACATGAGAAGTTATGTTGCAAGTCAAAGTAGAATATTATATTAGGCCCCTTTACATGGTGTTCTTTTATAATAGTCCCCACAAAAGAATTTCCACCAGCTGTTGTCCTAATATGATCCAGGTCTGCATCCTCTACACTGCTCTTGTCTTAACAGCTACCGTTTTCAACACCAAGCCTCATACTTCACTGTATGTAACTGGATTTTACTGTACTAGAGATTCCTAGAGGACAAAATGCTACAGCTATAGCCACTATATAGATGTGGGGCAAAACCAAAAAAAAAAAAAAGACAGGAAAGAACCATCATCTAGTTCACCACTTCTGCCTTTCAGACTCAAACCTGGTCATATTCATAGAACTTGCACATTCTGGTGAGAAATACATAAAGATTTCTGAGGTTTGCCCCTCTGCATGCTAAACTGACAGATATTAGGTGTAAGCATAGCTTTGCCAGGTTAAACAAGGCTATTAAAACAGCATACCCAACTTTACTGGCACTAAAATGGAACAGTGGTGCCAAAGATTCTAAAATAAAGAAATATTAAGTAATATTGCACCTCCGACATTGACATAAGTTTATTATTACTCCATGCCAATCTGCCTTGATCCAAATCCTCTAAAAGCACGCTGTTCCAGTGTTAGGCCTCCCTTAAGCCCACAAATTATACCAAATAGTGTGGTGGTTTTTCAATTCAATCAAAAATTGCTCCAAAACCGCTGCATAGAAGGACAATACATCATTAGTTCACAGTCTAGCCCATTACTTTTTTTTCTGCAACATGTTGCTTTGTGTGTGTTCCAATGTCATCCTGCGGGAGTCATTTTGTTGCCAATGTTTCTGTTTCCTCCACACCTTTGGTAGGGAGCACTCCGCAGAACTTGTCCTATCCTCCAAGTAAAACAGTTATCCAGAATGGAAAAGAAACAGCTTCAACTTTGAATGAGAGCTTTTCTGGGTTTGGTTTGGTATCCCTTGTATTTTCCAATATGGTAAATAAGAGGAATGCAGTGAAGAGAACGAATACACAATGAGAAATTACTGCTTTCCAGGTTACATATTCCTTCCTACTCAGCCTCAGATTATGACTGACACAAACATTTAAGCACTTACTTCTTCGATTACTTGAAAATGGCCATTAAAATAAATATTGGTTTAGGATGAGTTAAATACTTCAGGCTGAGTGGAGAGATGTTGCAATCTTCTTTGCATCAATAAATTAAGGCACTAGAGTAACTGGCTATTCACAAGTCGTCATATCAAAATTAAATAAAAATGCACAAATACAACATTTTACACTGAATAGAAAAAGAAAACTGAGAAACACGTTACAACATTACATTCAGAAGAATCTAATACCTACAGATAATTTAGGAATAAATCCTAGAAGCAATTCCTTCATTTTCACAAGGGTATACATGAAGGTAAGACAGCAACCAGGGCAATATCACAAAACAAGGTCTGTAAAGGCAGGACAATCCACTAGAGAGCCCAGTAACTGTTTCAACTCCTAAGTGCCATATGAAATGAGTCCTGTTGCTTTTCATGTGATGAATTTATTTCTAAATGCTCAACACAAATGCCTGGATGTCATCAGCAGAAGTGAAAATAATAATGGAAGAAATTTCCAAAAAGTCAGTAAGAATAGATGAGCAAAAACTGGAGGAATGCAAGAAATAATTGCAATCCAGCAAGAAGTAAAGAATAACTAGCATAAAAGCACAATTAGATTCAAGGGCAAAAGTTACTGCAGTTGATACATCTTAAATACTTTTTTGTCAAAATTTAGTCTTATATATGATTGATATTGCTTTCATAATTGGAAAGAAAAGAGGTGCTTCAGCTAATCTTTCTTAAAGCACAACATCCACATCTGAAACTCCCTGAAAAGTGACTGTTTGAAAATATTATAGTAAGAATACAACAGCCCTAGCAATTACTGCTATACATAGTAAACATATTTCTGAAATGAACACATGACTGAATAAACGATCTGCTATGGTCAAAAAGGAGATCTGCTCCCTTTGCCTTCAACAGTACATAAAAACCCTATGAGGTATGAATGCCCTAGGACATATAACTTAGTGTAGTGAGGTCAATTTTTTCTAGAACACAAAGGCACTAATGCCAGGAAAGCTTCTTGAAAAGGAGAAGACAGACACTGAATATCTTTCCTTTACATGCAAGTATCATGGACTGGAGATGAGACTATCTGCTGCCAAAGATGCTGAGATGCTCAAAGAGCCTAACCGTGACAAGTTATGATCTCACACGCACTGCAAAATGCAGCTGAACATTTGGGTTAACTATATGAGTAGATTATTGATTTTCAGGTTAAAAGCCTGGATTTCCATTGTTGACGTACTTCTCTACTTCAGACCCATACACCAGACACATGAGAAGTAACCTGTGAAAGCAGTTAGTTAAGTAAAGCAAGATGATATTTCAGTTACTTTTTCTCTAGTCAATCTGTGTGTGAATTTAACTCCAAGAATATTGGAAGCAATGTAAGAACAAAATAACAATCAAAAGCTGAAAGTGTGACCTAAGGGTCATTTTTAAAATGTATTTTCCAAATATTATTATTATTTTCCTACAAACAACATGTGTAACAGTCATCTGATATTCACATTTCAGTTATGCTAACATCTACATATTAAGACATAGTTATTTAAAATTGCTTCAGAGAAGCAAATCTATGTATAATTTAACGTGAAATAAATGAACAATTTTATTTTAAGTAATTGTTACAATTCAGGCTTCTCTGAGTAAACCTACTATTTAGCCTATAGCAAAAAAAAAAAAAAAGGAAACCACAAGCAGAAAAACCAACAAACTTCAGAAGGTTCCTGATGAAGCATATTTACAAGAATAAAAACCTCAAAAGAAAAAAATAGGTGCTACTTCTATTTTTCAACTCGTAGTTAGCAGGATTTGTCACATTGTATACTAGAGCTCACATGTGTTTACTCTTCAATTTAGTGAGCAGAGATCACACAGTTTGAGAGAGATTATTTTCATTGCAAAAGAGGCAAGACCATCTGCATGCCCTAATAAAATAGCCATGATGTATTAAAACCAGAAAAACACAGTGCTGCATATTTCTGAGCACATAACCATGACAGTGCTGACAGCTCCATGATAATTTCTATTCATCACATCATTTTAATTATCGAATACATATTCTTTCTACTGATCTACTTCCTCAAGATCTCAGTACAGGACCAACTGTAAATTTTTAGTTGGCTCGAGATGTTTTACTATATAGACCACAAGAAGAGATTTATTCTTTTCTTCAAAATTCTCAAATTATATCCATAGCTAATTAGCATTCATCACAGCATAAAAGGTTTGACATTTGCCATCTTTACACCCTCAGTATTGCTAATAAGGCAAATATTTAAAAATAAGATTAAGTAGATGAGTACCTATATTCCAATTGCAACAGGCCTTACTTCTTGGGCCTGAAAAAAAGCAGTCTTCTCAGGTTTTGGAAAATAAGGACTTGAATTTTTATAGTTCATTTATATTTGACCATTTATATTTCACTGGTATATTTCATATTTGACCATTTATATTTGATCAATTGCAGACAGAAACACAGCTAGACCATGTGAATGCTGTATGAATTCTGGAAGAAATCTGCAGTAACATAGGCTGCCTACATAATAGAGAGCAGAGTAGCTGTAAAAGAAGGGAAGTAGTAGTAATATATTTGATGCCAGAAATTTTTTGCCCATTTATCTGTATGCTCACAAGTGTATCTATAGAGGATAATGATACACGGAACATACCTGTTAATGTAAACATTTCTGTGAGTGTGAGGAAAAAGGATATGGAAATAATCCTACATGCAGGATCCTTGCAGAACTTCCTTTCCATGAAATTCCCTCCACATTTCTCTGGGTGGAAATTATAATGATTAAATCAAACTTCCAAAGAGAGTAAATGCAGTTAGCTAAATTTGTGGAAAATCAGAAATAAGGCTAAGCTGTTTGGAGAGAGTTCTATTCCTGATGTCTTTAGCTCACAGGAAAATCAGATAATTGACTTGAGTTCCTTCTTCACTCCTTTATTCCCCTTCCTCCAAAGAAGTCTTTCAGTGAAAAAACAGAACATTAATTTTTCATCAGTTCCACACATTTTATTTACATTGTAGAGACAAAGTAATAATCAGTGTTGGTAAGGATAATGGAATCTCTCATATTGAGGAAAAATTTGTCTGAACTTTTAGGACTTTCATTTAATGCAAATAATTTTGTTGAAGCTGCAGCACCTTATTTTTTAAAATATAATTTAAGATACAGCATTACAGAAAGAATCCCATGGAATACAGTATTACGTATTTTATATAAAAGAACCACTTGTTTATTACACACGTGCTCCAAGCATTTTTTTAATATGCTACAAGCAATATACCATAAGAAGTAAATATATTTCCTCTAAATGTGCTTCAAACAATTTATGACATACTCTTTCATCAGTGATCTTACCTTTTTTTGAAGGACATTAATTTTTCTTTCTTTTACTTCCAACATGTCTTTCATGTCTCGAATCTCTCCAGCAAGGGTTCCTTTCTCTTCTGTGAGGTCTTGAAGTTGTTTTGTTTTTTTGTTTAGAAAGGTTTCTTTCTCTTCCAGTCGCAACCGCAAGGCATCAACCTACAGTAAGTAAATCAAACATATTAAGGTTTCAGGAAAGGTCATTAACTTTTTTATCTTTTCTTAATTACCTTTTCTTGGTAATATGGAACATATTTTGGTTTTTGTTTTTTTTTTCTATGTAGATTTTCCAACTTCATCTTGGACTGAGTTTCTTTTACTTATTGAAAAGTAACAAAAAATGAAAGCACTTTCAGCACCAAAGCATCAATAGAAAAAAATGGAATAGACAAGACATGAAATAGCATTAAATTTGTTATAAGTTGACATATGCATAAAAGACTCCAACAAAGCAAAAAAAATCTTGACCTATTAAATACATGACATTGAAAACATTGCTCTGTATCACACACTTCATTTGCCCGTTAAAGGTAGTAAGTGAGCCATCAGACACTGCAATCAGTACGCAGATTTGGGTACAGATCAGAAATCTGGAAACAGAATTATTTAACATCCACGGCAAGTAGGAAAAACAGGTTCCTCCCTTTTCTCCATTGTATGTCACGTAAGTCTCTTAACAAATGGGCCTTACTGCACTCTTCTGTAGTAAGCACAAATCCATCAATCAAAATAACAGTTATTCCAAGGATTTTGCTTAGTAGAAACGTTTTAATGAACAACTTCACCAAATCGCTCTGCATCACGTAACTGGTTTTTTTCCCCTTTAGAAACCTTAAATAACAAATCTAATAAAAAAAACACAGCAGTCCAGAAACTGTATACAGTCTTAATACATTAAAATACAGTATAGCCATGAAATTTTGTCAGCAATTTTAAACATCCTAACAGATCAACAAAACCAACCCACTGTTAGTGTTAACCATTATGGATTCAATTCTGCATTCCTTGTGCCATCTCAAACTGCCAAATTTAAGCTTGGGGCACAGAAGTAGTTTATTCTTAGAGAAACACTTCAGTTTTCCTCAAGGCTGGTTAAAGCATTAAAACTGAGAGTCCAGGAGAGGAGGTACTAAAAATACTGCTGTAGACCTACGTTCTACATTTGCCGTGCCGCTCCACCTAGAACAAGACACTGTGTGGCACAAAAAGCACATTGAGGTAACAGCATGGGCAACCTTTGCAAGGTTTGCAAGCAGTTAGAATGACATGATAACACCATATGAAGTGGAGAACTAAGGAAAAAAGAAAAAAAGAGAGTGCAACTTGTTATTGCAAAGGTAGGTTTCCTTGAGTAGAGTCCATTTTTTTCAGATACTGTTTTCTTCTGCAGCACTGAAACCATGAGGTACTCATATTAAGTGGACCCACACAGGCTTGTTTTGGCTTCAAGAGACACCATTGAGAAGCCAATGTTTGGATTGAAAATGTATCATGTAGAAATCTAGAATAATTCTCCGTCTACAAGACTGCTGCAGGAAGTCAGATTCACTAACCCAAATTTCAAACATAAATGTCTGAAAATTAAGAACATGGGTTTAAAGTTTACATTACATAGAAATTCTTAAAGGTTATTCATAATTAAAAATGAGGTGAATGTTATGTTATCATTTTTAAGTTCTGTAATTGGAAGAGTCAGAATAATCATATTCATTAAGCAGAAAATTCATGAAGTACAAAACAATCAGCCAATCTATTCTTATTTCTATTTCAAGTTTTGTAATGCTAAATTTATTCAAAGCAGAGGTCATTATAAAACCTGGTTTGGGACCAATTTAGATGATCTATTGGATCACAAAATGCATGTTCTTCCTGCTCTTAAAATGGCTCATTGCTTTTTTATATACTGGAAAACAGATTTATATTCCACTAGATTTATTTTAAGACTTTTTTTTTTATTACAGTAATAGGATCTTGCAGCTTGTAAGCAATGTACAGTAAGAGATTCAAAGACAACTTTTTTAGTCAAGAAAAATGAAATCATAGTAGCAGCAGCAGCAAACTTTCAGACCTCTTTTAACAAACATGAAAGACCTCATCTGAAACTCATTGTCACATCTTCTTTATACTTAATCACTTATTTTCTTCATGTCTGAAAGCAATCCCTTAAGTCAAATTACAAAATTCTCTGTTGGGCCTTTAAGCTGCAGCTGAGAAGCTCATCATAACATCACAGTGGAAGCTCCAAAAACCTCACTACAGTCAGGCACAACTCTCTTTCCAGCTGCCACTACACAGAAGCTTAACGCTTGAAGTCAAAGGGAGTTGGGTGATTAGACTCACTGATAAACCAAGCACTGATACCATTCCCTGGTGATTAGGATAACACAGTAGCTTACACATGTGCTGATACAGTTCTGTTCTGCTTGGCTGAACCAGGCAGTTTCTCACTCAATAGTCTTTTCTTCCAGGCTCCACCCCAAGAGCCAAGCAGACAATCCTCACTCGTCTTCATGAATTTCTTCCCACACACCCTGTCATCACAGCTCACTAGATTTAACTCAAGACTGGGGATCACGGGCATAAAACTCAGGAGCACAAGAAGAAGGGTTGAGAGGATGAGTAAATGGCATTGAAGTCCAAACCTGTGAATGACAGCCTGTGTGTGAAAGAAGAGCAGAGCCCTATCCCCTCCAGTTTCTCGGACTTCAGTCCTGCCCCCAAATAGCTGTTAAGGATCTTCGCAAGTCTTAATCTTTCTGCATTTCTTTTCATCGCTAGCCAGCTCACAATATGACTAATACATTATTTCTATTCCTTCAAAGACAAATTCAAATAAGAGATGCATGATTATTTTCGTTCATACCAAACAGAAATGTATTTGGAAATCCACATCAAAGCCACAATCTCCATCTTTCCTTCCGTTAGTTAGTATTCAGGCCATTCACATGAAAACCTTTAAGTTAGCACAAGGTTATTACCTCGATTGTGAAAAAAATTATCAGACGTCATTTATTTCAGGGTTGTCTGATTGAGTCTATAAGCAGAAACAAGATTGGTTCCTTGTTCATGTTACTCTGTGTGCCTTCATGTAAATGGTTGACACTTCAGACAAATTCTGTCTGTTTGGTAATAGCATTTTAACATTTTTATTAATAAACACTAATGTGTTTTAAGTTAATTGCATTCTTCCCTAGGAAGATGCACATGGAATTAGGTGTATCATCCCCCAAGCCAATGAACACAGCAAGAAGCCATTCTGAAATCAGTGATTTACATGAGTTTTCAGAATGCTGAGCTTGTGCCAGTCTGGTAGAGTTAAGAAGCAACTCAATTTGAGTAGTCTTAGCTGCACAGGTTTATTTTCTATTCATAGGAACACATTGTAAAGGTTTTCAAGATTATTATTTGTGTCTGTAATTTTCTCCTTCCCTGAATTCTTCTTTCTGACTCCAGTAATCATGAGCCAAGACTTTTACATTCTCATAATGCAAAAGTACCTCAGCCTGAACCATATATAACCTTTTACTATATGGTATCTTTCTGGTGCTAAGAGTGTATGATATCATTTCATAAGACAAACGTGAACATCCAGATAGCGCAAAACCAAAAAGTGGTTAAACCAGTTCCTCATCTCATAGAAGACAAGAAGCAAAATATGCTACTGCATTTGCAACCAAGATGAATTTGTCAATATAAGAAATTATCTCTTCCCTGAAAAAGGTACTGTGAAATCACATTTCCCAAAAATAATGAAACTATGAAGAATTTTAAATGAAGCATGCCAGTACACTAGGAGAAATGCCTGCCATTTTGTTGGTCCTCCTTTTACATTAATAGCATTTTAAATATAATCTGAAAGGAAATTGAATATGGGTCATTTTACAGCATCAGATATATATTTTTATATTTGAAAGGATAAGAATTTCTGGTACACAAAACCTCCTTCTTTGGCTTTTCACTCAACACTGTGTAATTTTTAAGAGTCTTCAACTTATTTTTCCCAAGCTTTGGCGGTACAATTACTAGTAAAACTTGGCAATATGAAGAATACCATAATTTTCCAGAAAAATGAAGCAAAAAGAGATCTGATAGCTAACACAGAGTAATTCAAAGACCACTGTCAAAGTACATTGCTGTTTATTCTTGTCTTTTTCCTCAGCAACTACTTACTTCAGCTACTTAATGCAATAAACTCCGTTGCTTACTTTGGAAATACACAACACACTGCAAAAACTTAAGAATTGGGTTATGCTATAGAAAGAAACATTTATATACGTGGCAAAAATTGCTGAAGTCGAACTTTATTAACTTTCATGCCCATCACCTGCCACTCATGACCAGCTCCAATAGTGACGTCTGTTTCTTGAAGTTCCGTACTGGTGTTTAACTTCTATGACATATTACATATTTATCATTTGTGAAAGTGGATGTAGTGTTATAGACCTTCATAAGGAAGTGAAACACAAAGAAGCACTACTGTGTTTCACTGTTAAGAATTATTTATTTTACCATCATAAATACATACATTTAAGCAAAGATTTTCTGTAGGTTTTTGGGTTTTTTTAACTAATTCTCAATTTACTAGCCAAACACTAGTATTGCACCTGGGGTAACAGAAAAGGCAATCTGTAACTCATTGTCAACCTACCTCACCCCTGATCCAGCACACACCCCAGTCAGTATTTACTACTGTGTCTAAGAACCAGTCCTCTTCACTTTTTTACTGTCATTCTCTCCTTTCTTGATGACCACTTCATGCTCCACGGGACTGTTGGCACTTTTTGGTGATACTGTTTGTCTCTTATCATATCATGCAGCCATCTTTGAGGAACCACATCAACTAATCAAACCCCAAACTTCTATTAAAAAAATCTTAATGCCCATATTCATACATCTGTATGTACATGAGGAAGTGTGATATACAAAGTTTTCATCACAAAAAATAATATAAACATTAACATTAAGAAAAAAAAAAAAAAAGTAGTCATCATTTCATTTTTCTCTACAGGAGAACTGAGTAGTGAACATAGAGACCATATTCTAATGCAGGCCCTTTTGCAAGTATGAGAACTGCATTGCAAGCATAGAAAGCACATCATGTGCCTTTTAAAGCTCCCAACTGTACTCTCCACTACAAAGCTGGTAAAAAACAACACCCACCACTATTCTAAAAATACAACAACAAAATTAAAACTATCCCCTTGTCATATTTGCTCCTCATTTCACAGTCTGGTGCAATAACCATGATTTAAAAAAAACAATAGCTGTACCTGGTAACCTGATCTATGTAAAAATCCAAGACAGAATATGCAGAACTTGGCTACACTCTGAAGCTGCAGACTCTTTAATGTCATACAATTAATATGCTCTACATTCCTGCTCCAAATTGAATCATTAGTGAGTGAGCTAGCTTTTCCTTTCTAGAGGAAAATTCTACTTTCAAGCATTATTTCATCAACATTCCCACCCATATTATTCTTGGTATTAGGGTTGCTCTGGTTTATATTTTAATTCAGCAAGTTATTATAGAGCTGATTGTTAACAGGCTTTATATTCTTTAATGATAGCCTATTGTACTGTCTTTCAACTACTGTTCACATCAAGAAAAACTCCTACCATCTCACCTTCAAAACAATCCCAGCCTCCCTCCCTGACAGCTTAGCCAGCCACCAATTCAAGTAATCAGTCTTAAACTATCCTTCATTCTCTTTTTTTTCAATATACCAGACCACACTGCTGTTTTAAAAGAGAAACTTGGTAACACTGTCAGGTTAAACTACACTAAAAAAAAGGTTTTATCTGATAGGTAAGTTATAAATGCTGTCTAATGTCTTCATAGGCAATATGGACAGTGGGATCAAGTGCATACCCAGTAATTTTGCCAACACCACCAAGCTGTGTAGTGCAGTTGACCCAGTGGTTGGAAAGGATGTCATTCAGAGATATTTTGACTGACATCTGCCCAACTCTAAACTATTGCATGAAGCTTAACAAAGCTAAGTGCAAGGTCTGCACCTGTGTCAGTAAATTCCAAGCACAAAGACAAGTTTGGTGAAGAATGGATAAACAGCAGTCCTGAGGAGAAGGACTTAGGGGTGATGGTTGATGAGAAGGAAACTGCATACTTGCAACCCAGAAAGCCAAGAAAATCCTGGGCTGCATAAAAAGAAGTGTGGATAGTAGGTCAAGGGAGGCAATTACCCGCTCTACTGCACTCTTGTGAGACCCCACCTAGAGTACTGTGCCCAGAGTGGAGTACCCATCAAAAGAATTACCTGCTGGAGCAGGTCCAGAGGAAGACCAAAGATGATCAAAGGGCTGGAGCACCTGTCTGGTGAGAAGAGGCTGAGAGAGTTGGAGTTGTTCAGAGTAGAGAGGAAAAGGCTCCAGAAAGACCCTATAGCAGCCTTCCAGGATTTCAAGGAGGGGCCTGTAGGATAGCTGGAGAGGTCCTTTTTACGAAGGCATATAGTGAGATGACAATGAGTAATGGCTATAAACCGGAAGATGCTAGATTTAAATTAGCCACTAGGAAGATATTCTTCACCATGAGGGTAGTGAGGCACTGTCTTCCAGAGAAGTTGTGGAGGTTCCAATCCCGGAAGCGTTCAAAGACAGATTCGAAGTGGTCTTTAACAACCTGGCCTAGTAGGTGTCCCTGCAGGTCCTTCAAACCCAAAGCATTCAGTAACTCCCATTGGCAGTTTGAAATTCATCCTAGTGTAAAGTTAAATGCCACACGGAGTTCTGATCACATGTATCTTATCAATACAGACAGTTCTCTAACAGCTGTTTATTCAAATGTGTATTTTTGCCTACTCCTATCACTAAAATGAGTTAAAGCAACTAGTACAAAGATCAGTTTGGTTCCAGCAAATTTTGGAAAACACATGGGAATGATAACGTACGTGCTAATACTCAAAGTTTTGTTAATAAAACTCCCAACGCTAACCTTACCTCATTGAACTTACGTCACTGAATTTTATGCTCACTATAAAACTATAGCTGTCATAATATTTTTGAATTACTGCAGAAGGAAGTCAGTCGTTCCAGAGTCAATGTTATTTAGCAACATAATGATAGTTATAAATTCAAAATTCTTAAACCCAATTTATAAAACTATCAGTCTTGGAAGCTATTAACTTCTGAAATTTCTGTCTCCAACAATACTCAAATATTATACCGTAACAGATTAATAGAAAGTAAATTAAAAGGTCACAATGTTATTTTCTTTTTTAAAGTTATGCCAATGTATTTAACTGCTTTGTGAAAAAATAAAAATGTGTAGAATTCCTTAACAGTATAAGAATCATCAGTAACCATGTTAGCCTTATACATGATAAAAATAAAAGTTATTGACATGGTAGAGTGTGACTTGCTAAATGCACATTACATTTGTAGCCTGTTCAAAGAAATGCCTGTAGGCAAACCTTTCTCTAGCTGAGCTAGAGAGCCTGTGTTATGATCTCAGAGGTGAGCTGTACCCTTGACCTCTGTCTCAGTTTCATGTTTTGAGTGAAACATCTCAGAGAAGAACCTTACGATTCACTCTGTTCTGAGACTGGAACACCTGTTGATGTCACCTACTTGCTTATTAGTCATTTCAACACTGGTAGGTCCAGGTGGAATCAGTTTAGCTACAAGTGTATCAGGCAGAACCTATGGCCAGCCCATAAATAGTAACATAAGTATTACCCAAGCCGGTTTTTTTTTTGTTTGTTTGTTGGGTTTTTGTGTGGTGTTTTTTTTTTTTTTTTTTTTGTAAAAACACAGTGAACAAAGAAAAATGTTAAAACATTAAGCTAACTTTAAGTACAACACCTTTTTTTTCATGAAGAAATATGCCATTTTGAATTTTACACATCTGCCCACATTCCTCCAGAGACTAAGTTGTTGCCTTCTCTGCAAACTGCTGCAAGATGGAGTAAGCTTCTCACTACTTGAAATCTCTCTGATAAAAATTCACCTCTACAGTTCTCCAAATACAAAAGCCGAAAGTGCTCTCACCCAACAAACCAGGTAACATAATCTCCTATACAACAGTAAACATCATCTGGTTTTATATTGACCTGGAATACCAGTAAGAGTTAGAGGTCTCCTTAGTTTCATCGCTTGTCCTCAACCCAAACTAAACTGCATGTACAAGGTCTGAACCACAGAAATAGATTAAAACTTACCATTCTATGGTAAGTATTAAATATTAACATGTATATATATGTGGTAGCACAGAAAATTGCCAAATGAACTTCAAAATGCAATTAAATGTGATATCCTATTCTATATTCTTTGTTCTAGCAGGTCAAAGACACAAATTTCATGGAAGTCAAGATTACTACAAGAAGAAAGAAGAGAAAACACAGCTAGCTAACTACATTACCAGCAGCTATATAACAACACATTACCTTGGAAGACTGAATTTATTTCCACATTCATATTTGAACTGTGCCTCCTAAAATGCTTGATGCAAGCAATAATCAGAAAGTAATACTAATATGAACTGAAAAGCTCTATAAATGGACTGCAAAAGAACTACCCTGGCATGTAGTCAGGAACATTCTCAGTAACTCTTTATCTCTGTATCTTCTAAACTTTAAAAAGATTTTTTTTTATTATAGAGATCTCCCAGTGAGAACATTCTGAGTTACTCAGGATATAATAAATACCAATAAATAGTTCCTTAAATAGCAGAGTTTGCATACCATTTTCACAGACAATTTAATGGGACATTTGTTTCAAGTAAAGCCACAGTGCACTCTATCCACAGCAAAGTCTTTTGCTTCCCGCAAGTGATGGGTTAATTTAGGGAACAACTTAATAAGTACATCTGTGACTCAGACTAAGAGGAAAAAAAATAGTATTCATCCTGGTGTTTTTTAAGGGTAATCATTTTTAAAACAAGGCTAATTTCTGAACTAAGGAAAAAGTCACTAATAAATGCTGACCAATGAGACCCCAAAAGATACACTTCTGTAGCAAGTTCTTTCTCAGTGCTTTAAGTGATATAAACAGGCATTTCAAACTCAGCTGCTGATGATGATTCTTGTTAGTGGGTGGTATGATCTTAATTTTCCAGTTTTTAAGACTTCTTTCCAGAGGAATGAAGATGCTTAATATATGCAACTCACATAAAATCTACTACAATTTGCAGAGGAAAGGAGCAAGATTTGAGAAAATTTATGTCAAAGATGAGAAAGCAAAAAAAATCAGACTCAAAGTTAGGTAAAAGGGAAAATAACTAACAATATAATTACATATTTAAAGCTATAAATAGCAAGATTTTAACAATCATTAAAAACTGTCAGCATTGCCACAAGGTGATGATATCTGCACAAACCACTGCTTCAGTGAAATAACCAAAGGAATAACAAATGAAGCAACATTCTCGTATGACCTGACATTGTAAGAGGAAGAAACTAAGACTGCAACAGAAAATAATTGCTCAAAATTAAGGACTCCAATACAAAACTCAAATATATTTAAAGCTGAGCTGTGTAGCACACAATTATTTACTTTTTGCAAATAATCAACTTGGGGAAAAAAATATCAGAAAGCAACCCTAATATTGCTCAGTTGTAGCAGAACTTTTGGATGAATCATCAACTGTTTGGCAAAATACAAACTATGACTAGGATTAGCATACCAGTATAGAATACTTTAAAAACAAAACAAAAAACTTATGTTGAAATTGTCTGTGCTTGAAAGAATGTATTAGAAATATTTCTAGGATTGAATCTCCCAAGATCTAAACCTCTAAAGTGAGCTTGCCCTTAAATATGAAAGCATTAGTGACCCTGCAAAGGATTTTGCTAATATACCATAGAACATGTGCAAGAAACATTATATTTTTTTTTTAATAATCCTTAAGCTAAAAAAATTAAGAATTATTATACAGTATATATGTTTACTGTATATGCTCTTTTAGTCTACATAGTGCATATATAGGAATGCATATGCATAAACATATTACTGCTAAAAAACAGGGGTATAAATATTTTAATGCAGAAGAAAATGCTACATGAAAGCAGGTTTCCTAGTACTGGAAATGAAACCTGAGTATGAAAATTGATTCATCAGTCTCTGACAGTTGACATTAACATGAAGCCTTATAAATCTGTCCTTAAAAAAAATTCTAAGAGTAAATAAAAAGTAAATAAAGTCCATATCATTCCTCATCTGTTTTTCTTTTCCTGAAAAGCACTCCAATAGTTATCTTTTTTCCAGACATAGATTATTCTGCATATGGGTAAAATCCCGCTCTTTTCTCCAGACTGGGAAAATAATTACACATTTCAAGAAACAGGATAATGTCAGCACAGACAACACAAAACAAGATGTAAGGTTTAGCATAGATTACCTACATAGGATTCTATACTATGCAAAATTAATTATATTTTTCAGTGCATACGAGTTTCACAGTACCATTTCAAGGAGAAAAAAAAAAAAAGACAAACTCACTTCTAGGTTAAAAAAGACAACATGTTAAAGAATTGCTAATATTTCTCTCTGCAGCTGCCAAGCTGTCTTAAACAACACCTACTGGCCTTCCCTATGTAATGGCATGCAGAGACACAGGGACGTGCATTTCGCAGTTCAACTAAACAAAATACATAAGGACTTCAGAACTTAAAATGATGCTTCAGAGAATTTAATTTCCAAGTACTCTTTTACTAAGAAAGTTTAAAGAGCAGTAGTAAGATGGATTGGAACTAGTTAAAAGAAATAAGTCAGAGAGTTGTGGTCAAGGGATCACAGTCTAGCTGGAGGCCTCTAACTAGTGGAGTCCCTCAGGGGTCAGTAGTGGGATCAGTATTATTTAACATATTTATTACTGACCTGGATGAGGGCAGAGTGCACCTGTCAGCAACTTTGCTGACAACACCAAGCTGGGTGGAGTGGCTGACACACCAGAAGGCTGTGCTGCCATTCAGAGAGACTTGGGCAGGGAGAAATTTAATGAAGTTCAACAGGGACAAGTGTAGAGCCATATAACTGGGAAAGAACAATTCCATCTATCAGTATAGGTTGGGGACTGACCTGCTGGAACACAGTGAAGGGGAGAGCAACTTGGGAGTCCTGGTGGATGGAAGGATGGCCATGAACCACCAGTGTGCTCTTGTAGCCAGGGAGGCCAATGCCATTCCTGGGTGCATTAGAAGGGCTGTGGTTAGTAGTTTCAGAAAGGTTCTCCTGCCCCTCTACTCTGCCCATGTGAGGCCTCCTCTGGAGTATTGTGTCCAGTTCTGAGCATCCCAGTTCAGGAAGGACAGGGAGCTGCTTCATAGAGTCCAGTGCAGTGCCACAAAAAGTATTAAGGAATTTGTGCATCTTCTTTGTGAGGAGAGACTAAGAGATGACCTCATTAATGTTTATAAATATGTAAGGGATGAGTGCCAGCAGGATGGAGCCAGCCTCTTCTCAGTGAGGTCTAGTGACAGGACAAGGGGCAATGGGTGGAAGTTGAGGCATAGGAGGTTCCATGTGAACCTGAGGAAGAATTTTTTTTCATTGTGAGGGTGACAGAGCACTGGAGCCAACTGCCCAGGGAGTTTGCGGAGTCTCCCTCTCTGGAGGTATACAAGAACCATCTGGATGCATTCCAGTGTGATCTGCACTAGGTGATCCTGCTCTGGCAGGATGAACCAAAAGATCTTTTGAGGTCACTTCCAGCCCCTGACATTCTATGAAAAGGTGAAGAGCTAGTAGTTAAAGAATAAAACTCCTGCAATTTAATTAATTTATTAAATATAAATCTATCTTAAGACTGTATTACAAAAGCGTATCTGTGGATACCTAGCTGCATTAGCCTCTCCGATTTCTATCTCACTTTACAAAAAACAGGGGCCTTTTTATGCTTATCATTCCTGAAAATTTAATCCAGGGCAGAGTGGGGCCTGACTTTCCTTTCTGCATATGCTATACTCCCAGCAACATCTCTCCAGTCTGACTGTAAATTTGTGCAGATACAATTAAGTGCCTCTGTAACTGAAACTTTCTAAACCTTTCTATTATTTATGCAAGAAGAAATATAATCCTGTACCCTCATTCATCTCTGTACTGGTCTGCAAAATCTAACACAGAAGTAAATAAAATTAAAACTTTATTTGCTGAATTATGCATATAGATGTGATTTCTAACATTAACAAAGAATGAACCCAAGGAACGCAAGGCATCTCTCCATAGTAATAAAATAAAGTAGTCCCCATATCTTCTTGTGATGTCTTTATATATGCACAAGTTTTACATTTTGTATATATGCATATACAAATATTTTAGATTTTGTCTTTAAAAGGCATTCAGACACTGAAACTGTACCATTAAGTAAGCCCTTAACTGGCTATTTTTCAATTTTTAACATCTTAAGCCTATGAAATTATCTAAAGACTTAACCTGACATCATTATCCTAGCAATATGTACAAGTAAATGAATAATAATAGGTTTTGACCTCAATGCAGGCATCCCTATATGAAAAAAAAAATGTACAGAAGATTGACTTAATATCTTTAATATCATCTGGTTTTTTACATAAGAAAAAGGGTTCTTCCTCTGAACAATTGCTGCTTATATTTAATCACAGTAAACAATGCAAGTTTTATACGCATTCATATTTTTGCTATGGATTAGATATCGTTAAACATTCAAGGAATAAAAATCAGCCTCAAGGTCGCATGCTGTGTAAGTCATAAAGCCTATGAAGACCAGAAACCTTTGACAGGATCCTGATCTTGCAAGCAGTATAGTCCTACAAAAAGAAAATTCAGATATCACATATCAAAACACAATATACAGAATACCCTTTAAATAACAGTAGCAGCTTCTCCCTGGTCAAGTTTTCAACACTGGGTTGCAATCCTAAACACTACAATTTTCTCCTCTATTTTTGCATAACTTGAACATTTCTCTATCAACCATGTTACTGGTTGAGAGAGCAAATAAGACAATTGCACATCACACAAACAGTTCTAGGTTTTCTCTTTTTAGCTTTAAACAGCAGATGTCTGATTATGCCACTATAACAAATACCTTTGAACTGTTTAACTTACTAACACAGTTAAAATGAAAAAAAAAATCCTAAATATGTAATTCATAAGGCAGCATATTTTCCTTAATTAATTTTCTCAAAGTGTACAATATCTGTACTAATTCTCTGTAACCAGATATGGTCTGAATCCATTCTCAGAGATTCTGTGTCGAATAAACATTTGAAACATCTTAAAGAACTAACTAAAACCATCTTTGTACTACACTGCAAGGCAAATGATTTTTGGATGTTTTGCATTTTTATGCTAAACAGTGCAGCTGCAATTGATAAGAAGCAATCAAGCTAATTTAAGTCAATCATGTCCAGGAGGTTCTCATCACTTGTCTAAAAATGCTCTCACACTCACTTTAAGGCTTTACCACAGCTAGTAGCTTCCTCACCCTTCCCCAAATTTTATTACCTTAAAGTTCTCTCTGCATCTTATTTAAAAAGGAAATATAATTCTTACGGAATAAGAGTCCTTAAAGTTTCACACTATAAATCAAATTTTTATTTCTCATTTGAATAAAAACAGGATGATAGTGCCACCTGAGAACAAATGCGATTTATCACAAGACAGGAACACGTCACCTTTTGCATGTGTCAAGACATCAAGTCAAAGTAAACTTCTAGCAGTCAAAATGCACAAATGTTATCCCCCTGATGAATAGCCTGGATTGCATTACTGAGATCATAACGTATGTTTTGAATTCATTATTTAGATTTATCAATATGGCACATCATGGCTGCCACCCTGAGTTCACTCTCAGCTGCTGCATTTAACATTTTAAATGGCAATGCAAAATTTTAAAATATAAGAAATTAACTATTGTCACTGCATTTTAGACTTATAAAACTATTATAGCCATGCGCGAACTCCTAGATAGGGAAAAATCCAACATAACAGATCTGAATTCTGCTAAGTTCCTTATCCGTGTGACCAAATCACATGTGCATATAACTCCTAACACTTTTCACCAGTCCAAAAGCAATTAAACAAGGAAAGGCCCTTAACTTCAGAGTATGCTATGTTGTTATCCCTGTTCCCTATGAGATGGTTACAGGGTTCAGTAAAACAATTGGAGACTGATCCAGGAGGTGGCTATGTGGTTCTCTTTCTCCTTCATGAAGAGATGAAAGCAAGCAACAGCAGGTGCTATCAGATTGACTTACATCACCATTATGCTTTCTCTTCACATTCTTGGAGCAGTCACTCAAACCATTTGCTTACTGTTTCCATAAAAGCAAATAAGGAAAATACAGAAAAACAAAATCCTGCAACTGACGTAAGCAAAGTTTGAAAGATACCCTGGTCTTCAAACCATGAAAACTGCATCTTCATCAGTGCAGCAAACTAAGTTATAATCACTGAAATTATTTTCCTAAAAATTTCTGGTATGTGGTTTTGTTCAATAGGAAAGGTTCTCTTTTTACTGATTGACATCTATGCTCTTTTTGCACGTTCCCCCTTTTAATACACCAAACTGTTAAAGAACACATCAAATAACGAAAGCTTTTCATAAAACTGTTTATCTTAGAACTGTAAGTTGATAACAATTCTTGGACTTATGTATGACTAATATAATTATTGTGATCAATAACACCCTGCAACTCTGAATCTTATTCTAGAAATGCTTCTTTTTGCTATCAGATGACAAAATTCTTCACAATACCTAAAGCAGCACAAAACACAGACAACTAACCAGGTCAGGCAGCACCTACCTTGGTGGTGTGAAACCTGTCTCTGAAATATAAGAGATCATACTTGGAGCTCTGTGCTCAGTTTGGACTTTCCCAGTAAAAGGCAAGTACTGAAATTCTGTTGTGAGTCCAGCTGGTTCTCTGCCTGGACAGTTATGGGGCTGAGGCATAAAACACACTAGGAAAGGCTGAGCCCCAGATTTGTGCAACCTGATGAAAAAGCCACACAGACCTTGCTGCTCTCTTCAATTACTTAGTGGGAGGGTGTAAGAAGATTGAGTCAAACTCTGGAACCTGGAAATTCCACCTTGACATATTAAAAAACTGCATTTATTACCACAGGCTTAGTCATCTACGAGAACAAGTGCCTAGAAGGTTTATGGAATCTCCATCCGTGACATATCCAAAACTTGACTGGACACAGCCTTGATTATATGCCCTAATTAAGACCTGCTTGGGCAAAGGACCTCTACAAGCCTCACACAGGTGATTCTATGGTTCACCTGAGCCTCAGTCAGTCTCATACCTCCTGCACTAAAAGCACATACAACAAATATGCTAACACTAAGCCTAGCACCACATGAGGAAGTACTCACTGGAAAAGGAAGCACCTGCAGACCAACCACCTTTGAGAATCTCCCCAAATTCACAGAGATGGGCATGCAGCAGCTAGTCTGCCCAGGTTGACTGAAATGCACTGTGAAAGTCACAGAATTACAGCTATTCTGTGATTTTGTTCACAAGTATTTATTATGTAATTGTGCTTTAGCCATCCTTTCCACAATGAACTTGAACAAAGACCTTTCAAAGCTAGCTGTAAGCATCCTTTTTGTTGATAAAATATATCTTAATCCTATTTCTAATGTCTTCAAGAAAGAATTGCTAGAAGAATCATCTCATTTTTAATAACTACAAACTATATTATTCCACCATGAAGAGCATTTTTTTAAAAACAGCCCTTTGACTTCACATCTTAAAAAATATATTTTGCTTTTTTTACAATGAAGATGAGTTAGCTTGCAAAAGAGGCTGAAAACAAATAGTAAGCAGCATAAATCAGAACAGACATATGAGATTTAGGGAGCAGATGGAATATTTAGCAAGTAAAGCCCAAGAAACAGTAATGTTTGATAAACATAACAGTCACAATTTTGCATAGCAACCCTAATACTTTCAGAACACTAAATTCTTATTGCCCTGGTAGTGTACCTGAGGAAAGTCATCAGGTTAGTCAGATATTATTTCTTCACAAATCTATGCTGACTACTCCAAATCACCTTCTCATCTGTCATATATTTGAAAATCGTTAAGAGAATTATTCTTTCTTAATTATAATCTTCCCAGAGATCAACATGGGACTTACCTGGTTCTCTGGATCCTCCTCCAAGACTTTCTTAAAGGTAAGGGCAACACATCCTTTCTTCCAGCCCTCAGAAACCTCCCCCCACACCATGATCTTCCAAAGATCATTAACAGAACGCCATCAGCACTTTCTAGCTCATTGTAGCAAGGCCAAGGGACTTGTGAGTGTCTGGTTAAAGGACACCTATAACCCTATACCTGCACACTCAGATGGGATCTCCCTGTTACTCCCACATCACTTGTGCCTGCTCCCACTCCTTGCATCATTTCTTTTTATTTAGGTTTGTAATTAGAGGACGGATGAGAGATTAATTCAGTTACAGGAAAGTAACAATCCATTAAAATGCACAGAACAAGAACATTCTCATGTATTTTCACAGTTCCTGAAAGCATTCTTCTCCCAGGAAAAACCTATGTCATTTAAGCTTACTCTCTCACTATGTATGTGACAAACAGCTTCCAAATTTACAACAGAAGAACTAGGTTGCTGCCAGACCACTAGTACACAGAATTATACTGGAAGAGAAAATCATAACAGAGGCAACTGGCATTTCAATGCAGAAAGGCCTGAACTTTTGCTTGGCTCACAAACCAATACAGCCGTAGGGCTGGGCAACAACTATGAGTCACCAACACATGTGAGTCTTGGTCAAGTCTGACAAAGATTTCCTGCCTGATTTAAACTTTTGGGATTTTTCTGGTGCAGTGCCACTTTTCCTAGAAATGGAGGACAGGTTGACCACACGTGTCTGTGTTTGTGGCCTGACACTTGGCAGGATAAACTTCATTATGTTTATGGTTATGCTTAGGAAAACTACTCTCAATTGTTTCCAGTCTGTTGCAAAGAAACCTACAAGCTGTATTAAATATGTACCATTTTATTTACCACAAATTTATGAAATCATGCATAAAATCCAAAATGGGGATAAAATAAATTAAACTTCTCCTCCCCTTCCCCTAAATTTCTGGCAACATTTCAAAGTAAACAAAGAAGCAAACCAATCCTTATATTGGAAGGGCAAACAGGACCTTATTTACAGGAAAAATAAGTTTGACCTAAAAAAATCCACACAAATTATTCAGAAAGGGAAAGCATTTTTTTTTCTTCCGTCAATGTATGTAGAAAGATGAAGCAACTCCACAATGAAATAGCTTAGTAATTGTCTCTATTAATGGAGAAAATGAAATTTCTTGCAGCCAAAAGTGCAAAATGAAATTCACATATGTCAAAAATTACATAAATTGATACTAAAAGATTTCTTTATTGCAACTCAAATAGCATTGATTTGTCTAGGTACTGCAGAGAATTAAGGATAACATGAGCATAAAGCAGAGAAATGTAAAGTCTAACTATTCAAAGACAGAAAAGAATGCAGAGCTGTACCAAGACTCAAAATACACATTCTGTTTGAAATTCAGTGTAGTACAGAGCCACAACATATCACCATGCCCACTAAACTGCATCCCAAAGTTTCATGTCTATACATTTTTTTTTTAACACCTCCAGGGATGGTGACTCCAACGCTTTCCAGGAAAGCCTGCTGAAATGTTTGACCACTCTTTCAGTAAAGATCTTTTTCCCTTATATCTAACCTAAACCCCCCCAGCACAACCTGAGGCCATTTCCTCTTGTGATAAACAAGTTATCTGGGAGAAGAGACCAACAACCACCTCTGTACAACACCCTTTCAGGTAGTTGTAAGAGAGATAAATAAGGTCTCCCCTCAGCCTCTTTTCCAGAGTAAACAATCCCATTTTCTTTGGCCACTCCTCATAAGATTTGATCTCCAGACCTTTTACCAGCTTGTTTGCCCTTCTCTGGACATGCTTCAGCAACTCAGTGTCTTTCTGTCCAAAACTGAGTACTGTATGCAAGGTGCAGCTTCACCAGTGCCAGGTACAGGGGCATAATCACTTCCCTACTCCTGCTAGCCACACTGTTCCTGACACAGGCCACTGTGCTTCTGGCCTTCTTGACCACCTGAGCCTTCTTTTAAGCGGCTCTAGTCCTTTCTCTCCAGCTGTCTCTTAAGCATGAAACTCAAAAACATACCAAACTACTTCAGTAACTTCTCCTCATGCTTCATCATTACAGTAGTACGTGCAAACCACCACTAACAGTTACAGACTGGGGGGGGGGGAGGGGGGTCTTATGTCTATAAGTTATTATGTTAATGGCATTACAGATGCTTTGTGTTCCCCCTGGTTTTGAATCTACCTAGTGAAATTTCAATACTGTTTTAAGGTGGCTTTTCTTTTGCATATACTGCAAATATACTAGGATCATAACTGGGCCCCTTTAGATTTAGTCACCGTAAAAGTAACAGATTATTCAAAGAATAATTTCTGAATCAGTCCTATCAAAGTTCCTCTCCAAATATCATGGGCAAAAATGAGTAGGTAAAAGTACTAATATTTTCCTAATCATTTCCGTGTGCTAGAATCAAGCCTAACTAAATGTTGATTTATCTTCTCACAGTAAATTTTGCACAGTTGAAGCTGCCTAATTAAATACTGTTTTAAATTAATGCGGTCTAATTTAATATTGTTTTAAATGGCAACAAGGTAATTTTCTGCAAATTAAGAACTGGGAGGAAACATATTTATCACTTTAAGTAAAACAGATTAAAATTAAAAGCATTTTGTCAGTAAGATAAATTCAACATTCATTAAATTATTTGTCCCAAATAACTTACATAAAGTCTTATCTTTGTACTTTCATCTTTCCCCTTTTCTTTTTATCTGGATTATTCTGCCCCTGTGCATCACTTTCTACAGACCCTGCAAATGGAGCTCTGCATCCTTTCAGTCACCCTTCCCTGAGGCAATTCCATTTCAATTTTTTATGAAATAATCAAGCCCCCAAAAGAAAGAGTATTTAAAACTAACATTAAGTTGCATGGTTTGGGAAGTATAAATAAAATCAATATTAAATCTTTCTCTGGATAAATGAATCCTATCTTATACCTCACAGCTCTCAGTCACTGAGGCAGGAATGAGTCTCAGAAGGTCATTAGTAAAACAACCTGCTCAAAGCATGGGAACAATGATATCAGACCATGATGTTTCATGTGCCTTTGAATAGTCAGGCCTTGAAATCCTCCAAGAGATGAACACAAAAAAACCCCTCTGCTTCACAGTTTAGCAAAATTCTGTATTTAAGCAGAACTTCTCTAAGCATTCTTTCAGTTTAAGTCTTTATACTTACTTCCTTTCCACTATGTTCCTCTCTTTTTCTATACTGTTGTGAGGGCACACAAAATATGAAAAATACATAAAAGCAAAAACGAGTGGCAAATTCTGCCTGAGATAAAACTTCATTTGAAATACACAACACACCGTCAAGAAAGTTGTGAACAACTGTGGAGAGACAGAGCAAGTAAATGGCACACAAACCCTCAGAACAGAGCTTTATACTTTAGGTGATCTTTCCTTTGCACACACAGCAGCTCAACTCTACTAGAACAATACACTGGCAGCTCAGCAGAGACCACACTGAAGTATTCGGCCCAGTCCAATTGGAAACAAGAAAGAACATAATAGAGAAAAATCACTTCCAAGTAAAACTCTCAGAAAAAAATGTGAAATAACTGTAGTTATACCATTATTATTGTACAATTAAAAGCAGGTTTGCATTTCAAGCAATATCAACTATCAACATTGTAACAGAAATAAAGCATTCGTAGTTTTCTTCCAAGTACTTTGTGTTGTCTGCTTTTAGTTGCTTTTCATGCAAACTACGAACTGCCAAGAAGTCAGTGATTTTGCAGCCCTTCCCTACAGACAGATCTGTTTTCAAAGAAAAACCAGACTGCAATAAATACCTACTATAATCACCTTTCCTCTTGATTTTTATTAGGTTGTCTATATTACTGCAAGTACACTGGACATGCCAACAGGCTTCATCTATTTTTCTAATCCATCTTCAACTGACAGGACTACACTCACAATTTGCAACACTTATTTATAGGTATTTCTTTATTTTGCAATTCATTGACATTCAAATAGAACACCTGCCAGTTTGAAAGTGTGCTATCTAAAGCAAGGATACACTAAATAAGTTGCTATAACCATTGTGAAATGGTTGCTTTTTCCTCACTGAGCTACCTAGATGAAGTGAATGTGCAAATATAGTCTCAAACTATACCACCAAATTTAACGTATACAAATGGTAGTATCTCATCTTTTTAAACCATCACAATGATTATTTACAGTGTTTAATCTCCTTCCCTCTACTGTAACAGTACAAGGATTCATTAAAAAACCAAAACAAAACAAAAACCACAAGATTTATAAATTTTTCAAGATACAAGGAAAATCTCTTTTCCTTGTAATATTGTTCATTTTAAAAATTCATTATGGAGCACGCAGACATTTTCAGTGTTCTGTAGCTGCAGTAGCTTGACTCTGGCTCATTTTTATCCCACCTTAGGGTTTTCCTGTCATTAGTAGGCAGATAGTCAAAAAAGACTATATACATTAGACAGGAAAAGCTTACATAGTTTGGCACTATTACCCTTAAAAATGGAACAAAATGAAATGCACACAGCAGAGGTGGTGAACTTTCTACAGACTGGTTCTGAAAATTTTTCCCACTAGCAATAAACCACTTTCAGACCTCCCAGTTCTGGCCACCGTGATAGTGCTTTACAGGACTATAATTTCTTGTTTCAGCTGTCGATAAAAACTTCAGATGATAGCTTTCTAAGTCAAATAAAGCTATAACAAAAAAAAAAAAAACACACCACATTGACTTCACTGAGACAACAGAAACACAATGCATAAAGCACACTGTTTAGATCTAGACTTATTGTTTTACATTTTCTCTCATCGTGTGGCAAAGCGCCATTGGGCTCAACATCTGATCCAATTAATACAGTTTGAATGAAATTAACTATACCCATCCAAAAAAATCCATCTGCCCTTATTTGTGATATCTGCCATAACATCAAATAAACAGATACACTCATCATGCCTCTCCCTAGTAGTCTGCATCCTGCATATTAGGAATCATAACATAACTCTGTCTACACCACTGAGTAAAGTCCTGCACCTGTATATGCTGGGATACACCAGATGGAAAGCAGCTTTGCAGAAAGGACCTCACTCATGGTCCTGGTGGACACCCTGTTGAACATCAGGCACGGGCTCTTGCGACAACAAGGCAGACAACATACTGACCTGCATTAACATAGGTGTTGCCAGCAGGTTGAGGGAGGCAATTTCCCCTCTAATCACTGGTCAGACCATTCCTGGGGTTTTGTGCCCAGTTCTGGGCTCCTCAATACAACAGAGACATAAGCATACTGGATAGAGTCTGATGAACAGTCACAAAGCAATTGAGGGATTAATGAAGGGCTTCATTAAATATTTTGAGCATCTCTCATTTGACAAAAGCCTAAAATCTAGAACTGTTTAGCCTACAAAAGCCTGTGACATGACTACATGTTCAAAGTTTTAAAATAACTAAGAAAAATACTGTTTCTTCCTCATTTGTCCTGGGTTGACAAACCACTAAGTACACAGTGTGCTTAGTTCTACCTATATAACATAAAAGATCTTATTCCTCTGATTTTAGATGCCCTACATCCCCTTCATAAAGTACAGGAAGGAAATAAAACATCCAGCCTATCTTAAACTGATTTCAAAAACAATGAGGCAATCAATATTGATCAAGATATGTACATTATTAAAGTATTTTAAGACCAGGTAAATTGCTGACAATCTAAAGTTTAACATAGTTTATTTAAAGTCTCTGCCTCATAGGTAAAAGGTGCATTACTCTAATGTTATCTTTTCAGAAGTAAGTAAGAGAAAATTTGAGGCAAGTTAATTTATCTCCCATTTAAAATCTGCTATTAGATTGAAATTATTTGGCAAATCTTTGTAAATAGTGTCTACATCAATACATGTGAATAACTGGAATCAGAACTTGTTTTCTTTATGTTGCTTCTAACGCATCTCAAAATGTACCATATCCCAAAAAGAACCATAAAATCATGGAATAATAAGGATTATTTGGGTTGGTAGGGACCTCCAAAGGTCATCTAGTCCAAACCCCCTTCAGTGAGCAGGGACATCCCTAACTAGATCAGGTTGCCCAGAGCCTTTTTGAGCCAGACCTTGAATATCCCCAGCAACAGGGCCCCAACTACCTCCCTAGGCAACCTGTTCCAGAGTTCCACCACTCTCACGGTACCTAACATCCAGTCTAAATCTACTCTAATTTGAACCCACAGCCTCCTGTCTTATCACTACAGGCCTTTGTAAACCGTCCCTCTGAAGTCTTCTTGTAGTCCCCTTCAGGTACTGCAAGGCTGCTATTAGGTCTCCCCAGAGCTGCCTTCTCTCCAGGCTGAACAACCCCAGTTCCCAGAGCCTGACCTTGTAGGACAGATGTTCCAGAGCCCTGATCATCTCCTCTGGACCCACTCTATCAGGTCCACGTCCTTTGTGTGTTGAGAGCTCCAGAGCTCGACGCAGTACTCCAGATAAGGTCTCACCGGAGAACAGTGAGAACTGATTCTGCTACTTTAATCTGTAGGCAGCCCAGGGTGCAATCAGCCTTCCAGCCAGCTGGCTCTCATCCAGCTTCTCATCCACAAGAGCTTTCAAGTCCTTTTCTTCAGGACTGCTTTCTATTGCCTCTTCCCCTAGCCTTTACTAATAATGAGGATTGTTGTGACTCAGATGCAGCACCCTACACTTGTTCTTGTTGAACTTCATGATGTTCGCCTGGGCCCACCTCTCCAGCCTGTCCAAGTCCCTCTGGATGACCTCTCGTCCTTCTAGCATACCAAACAGCACCACTCACTTTGGCGTCACCTGCAAATTTCCTGATGATGCACTTGCTCCCACTATCTATGTCGTGGATAAGACTATGAAACAGTACTTGTCCCAGTACAGACCCTTGAGAGACACCATTTGTCACTGACCCCCATCTGGATTTCAACCAGTAACCGCTACCCTCTGGATTCACTGAACCATTCAACTAATCTGCAATAACTGGGAAATCAAATTAGTGGAGGGCAAATAGAACTAATCACCATCAGCAGTACAACAGGCAATACAAACCTTGCAAAACAAATTTGCAGAGCAAAAAATTTATATATGCAGTCTTTCCTACTCAATAGATAAACTGAGGTCTGACAAAACTGCTGAAGTTCTTACCCTTGCTCTGTTACTATTATATTATATTATATTACACACATACACTGGCTAGCCTATTAAAGAAGCTAGAAATTCCAAAATTTCATCTGTATCTTTGTAACACAGAGAAGTTAAGACTTACAGCACAGAGGAGTAATCGGAACCTCAGAAATACTTGTTCCCTGCTACCATGAAAATGATGAATTTAGGTTGTTTTTTTTGTATAGCAGCCATAATAAACAGGAAAGCAGCCTCTGAGAGCAGAATGGGAAGAAAGACCCTCCAAGGATGGGAAGGAGAAGGACCAGGAAAAGCTCAAAGCCCAACGAGAAACTCTCTATTTTCAGGCAGCTTCCCCCTTTTATACTGTGTAATGTTTACAGTCTGAGACACACCTGTAGCCAACTCAGGTCAGCTGCCCCCCGCTGACTCTGAGCTGTTAATGGCCTACAGCTGGTCTAGGATTCCATCCCAGTGAAACCAGGACAAAGGGGTACACATTAAAACTTCTTCATTTTCACTCTAGTTGGTATTGTGTACTCCAAGTCCATGAAGTGTTTTAAATGCATAGGAAATTAACTAAGATACAACATTTTAAACACTGGATTTACACATTTCATAACATACAACAATCCTCTCAACTGTATTCCATTAGTCTTATTTTTATGATCTATCTTTCTAGATACCTACAGAACCAATACACTGGCTTCTTTTAAAGACTGATATTATTCATACTTTTAAACAAATAGATTTCACATGAAAATACAACCAAAGACTAATATCATGCACCTTTCAACAAATCCCTTTAAAGCTACATCAGTAGCTTAACTCTTCAGAAGAGAAACACACCACAGAAAAGAAGCATAAAGTCAGAACAATCAAAAGGAAAAGTCAACCAGCTAATAGATGCAAAACCAAGGAATGAAATCACAGCAATCAAAACATTAATGCCCAGACTTCTCCCATTGAAGCTAATAAGAATTAGGCATAAACAATTTCTTAAAATGCAATCACAGGTGCTTCTAAAATAACTCTAGAATAAGAGCAAGTGTACTACCAAAAAAAAAAAATTTTTTTTTAATTGTAATTTAAAGGATTTTGAAGTATTTCACTATTCTTTAACAAATTACCTTCTACACAAACTTGCAACAAGCACATAATCACCTTGACACATGCTATAAACAAAATATTTCCATTGCATTTTGTGATTAGAAGATACAATACCTCTGTCTGAAGTATGGCAGCTCTCTGTTCTTTGGCAGTAAGAGACTCTTTAAGCACTTCAATGTGTTGCTTGCAATCTGAATTTTGATTGCTAAGGGTTTCAAGCTTAGTTTGTAAGGCAAGAAGTTCTGATTCCTTCTTTGAGAGTTCTTGTTTCAGTTGGTCGATCTATAATAGGGGGGAAAATAGATCATTAATTTCATTTCCAATCCACAGTCATCCTTGAAATTTGAAAGATGTGAATGACCATGATATGAAAATTCAGACACCTGTAAATTCTGGAAGAAAATTAAGATTCAGACTTTGATACTCAAAATTTCAATAATTTCCTGTAATTTAACGTGCCCTGTCTTAATAATTATTGCCCTGCAGTTGCAGAAGTTAAAAGGAAACTTTTAAAGATAATACATGATTATTTGGCATATAAATTCACCATGGACCTCTCTTAAGTTCAAAGGAAATTATCTTGTGTGAGGCAAGTCTGGCAGAATACCAAAAATGCATAGGAAAATTACTGTTCATAAAAGTATACATTCAATCCAATAGGCTCTTTCTTCCAACAGCACAATTCTTGTGCTTTTTCATTGGCCAGTGTGAATCCAGGAGGTTTTTAGGAGCCTGATAAAGAAAAGCAGGCATCTTAGTAAGGTGAGGAAAACTGGGAAGTAGAATTTTAACCTTACTCTTCTTGTAAGTGTCTTGGTGACTGCCATTCTCAACTCCCTTTTTAACTCCCTGGCAGTTCATATGGAATTCTCAGGTATTAGGAAAGCCAAGTCAAAGAGATTGATTTAAGAGAAGTCTGGGGGAAATGCTATAAAAAATTCCACAGAGTCAAAAGTCTGTGAGACTGTAAAAGCATATCCTAGGAGAAACAGCAGAAATGCAGTCACTAAGAATGCTTCTGAACTTAAGTGAATTTATGTTTCATCAGCAAATGTCACAGAATTGTGTTACATCTCCTTTTGCACAAAGTAGCCACAGAAACCAGAAGTGTGGTGGATTTAGGATATATGGATCTGAAAAAAAACACTGGACAATGCACAGGATAGTGAATTAGGTGACAGAGCTATCCTTTCTTAAAGTCCTGTGTATTAACAGTGGTCACCAGATGGGTTCAGATACATCACCTCATGAGGATTATTTGAAATAAAAAGCCTCAGTGCATCTGCATAACTCAGAGAGACCACACTTCATTTGTGTTTGGAAAATTGTCTTGATGACTGTAACACCTAGATATTTTTCTTTAAAATTCAAGCTTCAATTCTGCAACAATCAGAGAAGCACCAGAAGATGCTCTCTCATCAGATGCATCCCAACAGACATTTAAGATGCAAGAAATTTAAAAGGGTTAAATGAAAGGTGATTAAAAAATCCCCAGGGGAAAAAAAAAAAAAAAATCATGTATCCACAATCTGACCCTACTCAATCACATCCCAAAGACCCACATATTAAAATATTTCACAGATTGATTATATAGCACAGTAATTGGAAATATTTACTGCTGATCAAAGTATTTTTATTTTGAATTCTAAAAATATTTATTCCAATCAGAGTTCATATGCACGTCAACATATTTATTGCTTATTTCTCTTGTCTAGCTGGTTGCTGTGCTTGGCTAGCCTTCTCTGAGCTACTGTATCAAAATCAAGAATCTGTACCAGCACTAAAAGCAATCACCTTCACAGTCTGATAATATCAGAATAAGAAAAAATACAGAAATCAGATGTCAAGAAAATGTAAAAGACTGCAGGTAAGAAACTGCAAAACAAAACTTTGTCTTAAAATCAAACTACCTTCTCCCATCCCTTGCCAGAACACGTAAGAAAGTATGGCAACTGAGACAAAAATGTGTACACAATGAACAACAGGAAAATCTGTCTATAAGATATAAAGACAAAATGTAGATCTGCAGCCAATCTGAATTACATCACATGCTTTATATGAGATCCATGTGAACATCACAGACACCTAATCTTTCCTAGAAACTCTTCCTGATTTTTTCCATGACACAATCTACACCCTGAGAAATAATCAGAACCTAAAAAAAAAAAAAGCTTCATTTTCCTTGCAGGTATTTTCTCTGTGTTCTAGAAACAAAATCTGTTTAGTATAAAGTTCTGGCTGCAAAACATATTGCTAGGAGTTTAAATGTGTGGTAAGGGACCTCAAAGTATTTTTTTTACAGAAATAAAATAAAACTCACCCAAAAAATGTATTGAGTATTTACGCTTTTTGGTTGGTGTTTTCTTAAAGTACAATTGTGAAAATGTAATAAAACTTCAATTAAAAAAAAAAAAAAGTATCAAAAATACCAAAGGCATAACAACAAACTGCAAAATTTTTTACAAGACATTTTAAGACCTGGTTACATTAAGGAAAAAAAAAAAATCTGCATTATCTAATAGCGTGTAAAAAAAATTAATTACAGGGCATGAAATAAACTTCTATCTCCAGCAGATGTGTGCAAACATTTTCATGTTGCAGTATCTTAACTGGTGTGGAAGACCAACAGTCACAATTCAGTGAGATTTTCTGATCTCAGTACAAAAAAAGACAATGACTAAACCATTTTTGTACTTTATAAAGACTACCATGAACAGCCTATAAGTCTGTGTGTAAATGCTGTAGCATCTAAAGAATTCCAGGTTTGTCCTCTGACCCTGACCTTCCCACTACCCTCACACATTTCATATGTGTAATTCGCATGTCACTGCTTTTTCAGCATTGCCCAACCTGATGGTGCTTCACTGCCTTTCCTAAAACCATAGCTCCTCTGTCTTCCTTCTCAATTTACAATTCTCTGTCACCTCCCATAATTTCATCTTCTGAGATAATGGCACTTCCAGAAAGCCATTACCCTTTTTCTCACATTATTGTACTTATACACCAAAACCTTACATAACATTACAAAGAGTTAGTGGGAGAAAAAGAAAACAAACCAAAACAATCAGAGCTCTTCCCTTGTATATTACATATTAAAATCAATGGGCTAAATCTTTAAGTAAATAATTTAATTAAATGAAGCCACACTGATTATGCCTCATAAGGATATCGTTCTTCTGTGACAAAGGAAAACTGCTTTCTAAAGTGAAGGACTTAAGTAAAGGAAAAACAGTGGCAATCAAATGGGCTGAAGTGGCTGCATATAGCAGACTACAAGTCTATCTGTAGATTCTAAATGTTATATTAATAAAAATGCTGTAATTCTTTTCCTGTACATTTCTTCTACAGGATCACATAGAATTTGCACGCTTCCTTCATACAGTGTGAACAGTTCTCATACATGCAGTGCCTTATTACAACATAATTAATTCTCAAAACTCAACAGTAATTTGCAGAGTTCATACTAAACTGTCACTAGATTTTCTTCACTCATTCCTGTTGATAGCACAAAGAACTACTTAAACTCCAGAGTGCAAATTTACACCTGAGAAAAACAGTGTTACTTTAAATATTTAGCTCCTAGCCAAAGAATGGACCCTAGACAAAAAAAAGGGGGGGAAATCTTGCAAAGCAGAAATTATTTTTTAAAATGTGTATCACCCTATGCATTTTCTCCATATCCATAATGAAGGCATTTGAAGCTTTATGTCATTTAGTTATGAAAACTTTAATATTTGTTTTGACAATTTCAGTGTGTGTGAGGAATCGCAACTTCTATCCCTTCAAAACCTGAGCAAGGGGAGTCCTCATTAAGTGGGCAAAGAAAGAAAATAAAACAAAGTATTCTTTCTCACTTGTACAAACTCTATTCATTTGCAAGTAAAAATTAAAGCCTATATATTTGAAACAAGTTAATATTACTAAGAATAACTTAAGAAAACATTTCCCAAGATTCCCTACCATTTGCATACAATAAATTCAGTATTGGCCTCTATTTAATAAATCCTCATTTATTTAAATCAATAACAGATTTAAAGAAAGTTACACTTCACAAATAAATGTGAAGTATTAAGAGCTTTCTAGCACCTATGACTGTTAACTGTGAGAAGAGTTTTGTTCTGCTCTGCCATCAATCAATACTTCTGTTTATCAGAATTTTTCAACAATTTCAGGTTCAACAGATCAGGTATAATAAGATCTGTTTGTTGACAGGTAAAAATTACTTTTCCACCTTGAAAGGTTCTTAGATGAATGAAAAAAATACTATCTTCAGCTGCAAATCTTAATTTTAAGTGGAAGAAAAGGACTGGTGAAAGAAAGCAGACAAAATTTCATCAGAATGTGGCATTTATCAAAGATCAGAAGATTGTGATAAAACAAGGCATGTTTAATAGTCTTATTCATCTGCTCTCTGTGCCACTGAAATATACTGAAGCTCTTCCTCTAAAGAACATCAGAAGACTGTTAACAAAATACTAGGCCTTGTAAGTTATTTTTATATCATCAGAATTTCTGTGGCATACTAGGAGTTTTGCTATAACTTACTAGAACCAAATTGCTTTAAGTTAACAATGTTTAAATAGGCAACATAATTTTCTTGCTGATAATGTCACTAGGAACTTTAGCTACTTCATATAAGAGCTACTTTTTTTCAACTTCAGAAGTTTGGGGTTTTTAAAATAAATCTGGATGAATTCCACATAGCCGCTAACACATCCATTTCTACCATAGCAAACAGACACAGGCCAACAAAGTCATAACTGTGTCCCAATGTCCCGAGACACCAGCATTTCCTGTGATAGTTTTAACAAGATCCTACAGTTTCCAAACTAGGCAACAGCAACAGCTCTACAGAAATCGAAAAAATACTCAGTATTCAACACCACACACGGTGTTGAACGTTCTTACTCCTATACTCAGTGTGGAATTTAGAATTTAGTATCTTGTCAAGAAGATAATGAAGGTGTAATTTACACGAGAAAATGGAAAATCAAAGAACTCAGATTCTCCAGAAGGTGCTGACACTATTTCATTCTCTGACCTTAGAGTAGCCACATAGTACTTCTGAATCTCAGCTTGCCTAACTCCAAAAGAATGGTAATGGTATTTATCTACCTGGTACTGCAGACTACTTAAATAGCTACACTGCTAAGTATTTTTACCACCAACAGACAACAGTAGGCAGAGAACTACTCTTGCAATCAATTAACTCCTACTGGGTTTGCTTACTTGGCCTCTAGAGAGGTAATAGTGTCAGTTCCTTCTCAAGCTGTTTTTTCAGAGCTGCAAGAACATAATTTATGAAAAGTGAACCAACCCATCTCAGTTGCCACTCACAGACAACTTCCACATACAAAAACCCCCCATAAGTATTAAATAGAACAAATACACAAACAAATCACTAGGATAGAAAGATTTTGAAAAGAAATTCAGATTTCATAATAAACATTATCAATAAAGTCATCTACCTAGATTTTACTCTAGCACTGCACAAGATGAGATAGTTGGCATTCCTCTTCAGTGTTTCCACTTCAGACTACCATGACTTGTTTCATCTCATCTTAATATAGCTTACAAATAATATTTTTTAAAATATTATTTCCAAATCCTAAATCTATTTATATGAAAATGGGAGCATCAGCTTCAATTTCCACCCATTTTTTTCCCTTTTATTGAGTATTCTAATTCAGTATTTTATTCAAGGTAGAGAACTGGAAATAAATTATTATGAATTGTAATTATATATATATATTTATTACAAATATTAAGGAAATTATAAAAAATATCACAAAATAAATATTAGAATTCACACACACACACGAAATAAAGACTATCTGGAGTGTTCATCTTTGCTTAGCAGCTGAGCACATCAAAATGAAAGGAGGTAAAAAGACCAGCTGGGACATCAAATTAGACATCACATTTGATATATTTTAAAATAACAAACAAGGAATACTGTTTTGTGAGCCTGATATCAGGAAATTGTTACATCACTACACATTTACTGTCTGCTGTGGTCAACTCATAATTATCTATGTACAATAATTTGAAATTAAAGGTACTTTGCAGCAACAAAGTCATCAAATTGCAAGCCTTAGAATACTAAAAGATTACAACTTGGCATTATCTATGAACAATAGCCCTTACTGTAAAACTACAGTCAAAACCAGGGAAGAAAAGCACAACTGAAATTCTGCCAAAATGGAGCACGGCAAAAGTACAAACTAATTTAAAAAGCCAACCCTAAAACACCACACATAAGAAAGGGAAAAAGGAATATACTATAGATATAGGATTGAAGATGCCTCTGCAGAAGTGGTGAGATAACCTCTTCCTAAATCAAAACATAAACACATTATTTATCCAAAATGCTTTACTTTTCCATTGCTAATTTGCATTGCATAGCAGAGATTTACCAAATGAGAGGATGCAGGGAGCTGCTTGTGTTGAAAAGGGTCAAGTTAGAACTGCCACTTCCTTTATTTAAACACGATTACACTATTTTCTTAATAGACAGTACCTTATTTTTCATGAACTTCGAGTGACTCTTGTAAACTTCTATTTGTTTGATTTCTTCTTCTCGGTCCTCTGTATTCAGAACTCCATTTGTCTTTAGCATCTGTATTTCATCTTCAAGATCTCTTATATTGCGCTCAAGTGAAGCTATTTTTGTATCCTATGTCATAAAAACAAGAAGTATTGAAAATTATATTAAATGCTTATTGAAGTGTTGTAGAAGTATAACTGTACCTGTATGAACATCACATAACAAGATACAAAAATAGATGATACAAATACATATTGCATATACTGCTACAAACTAGAAAATGCAGAATCAGACCTCTTTCACCACCAGAAAAGAATTTGCAATGATATCTCATGTTGCATAGTCTGTGGAGAATACACTGTGGTCAAAAATTCCATCTTCACTCCTGCACAATGAGAGATGAAGGGTGAATGGAAGATGCTCTCTTTTCCACGCATGCAACATAACATACCTCACTGCTTTGCTAAGCATCGAAGCTTGGCTGTTCTTCCAAACTTAAACACAAAGTTTTGCCTAGGAAGGCAAGACAACAGGCCACTTCATTATGCAACTCAGCCTCAGGCTGCTTCCTGATTTCCATAGAATTCTGCCTGATTTCAAGAGCAGAAAAGTTGTCTCATACTTTTCCTCCACTAGCTCAGCCACATCACTAAGAGGGGATTTAGCACTTTTTATTATGGGTCCTAAAATAAACAAAACCACAACCACTAAAAATTTTCTACACTACAGCCAATGGCTGCCATGTGTACCAACACAGCACTGAAAACAGAGTGATTTTTGTTGTTGCTGTAAGTCATTTGGAAATTGACTCAAATCTCTTCAGTAAGAGTCAAAGAGATTTTCAAAGTGATTGCCCAAAGTCCTCAGATAATTTTCTGTTTAGAAGAGAGTTGAAAAATGACTCATTAGGAAATCCCCTTCAGGGCCCTGTTTGCAGACAATTATGAAGAAACTGAAGACATTGTGATTGAGAAGAACAAATACTTCAAGAATGTGAAGGACAAGGAAGGAAGGAAGGAAGGAAGGAAGGAAGGAAGGAAGATAGATAGATTAGGCTGATGTTCTTGTTTCACCGAGGTCAAGGAAAAACCACCTAAACAAAAGAATCTGGTTCAGTGAGATCAGGATATGTATCACTGCATACAGATACTTTCGGCTAGAACACCTAAGCAGAGCATCCTGGATATCCTTTATGCCTTCAACTAAAGAAATAAAAGACATCTGTTCTCAGCTAATCCTGTTCCTGTGTGGGACAAGACATTTCAAACAGTATTTACCCTAGTTAATAACACTGTTCTTTTGTGACGTAAATTAGAAGTTATTTGCCCATATCTTTACTATAGTTAGTGAGTCAAATTCAGTAACTGACATGATAGGAGCTGTGAGAGAATGCAGTTTGAAACGGGCCCACCAAAATTAGCATTAGAACTTCACAGCTTCTCGTCAAAGTAATGTCACACAAAGAACCACAGAGAATATTCCCATATACCCTTATTAATGAAAGTATTTGGGATACAGAGACAGTTTGCCTAGAAAAGTGAGCTGTCACATAATAGTTCATTTGATAAACAATAGCACAGATTGCCCCAGTTAGAACATCTGCTAAGAAATAAGCTATCCACACTACCTTCAACAACCAGAGAAAGTGAGCCTAAATTCAAATTAATCTGAAAAATGCAGGAAACAAGCATTTACCTTAGTGTTCAATGACAAGGTCTCTCAAGCCTCGGTGTTTAATTGAAAGGGTTCAAGAAAGAGGATTATCAATCAGGGCTTGCTTAGGAGAACTCAACTCATACAAACCCATAGCACGCAACAGGCTACATTCAAGGGTGCTGAGACAGCTGGTTCATGTCCTTGCAAGTCCAATTTTTACCATCTTTGAAAAATTCTGGAAACCAAAGGAAATCCTTGGCAACTAGAGGCAGGCAAATGTTGCACTTAGCCTCCAGAGAAGACTAAAAGAACAGACTAGGGAACTACAGGGTTAACAGCCTCACTTTGTTCCCTGGGAAAATTATGGTGAAGTGCGGAACAAGATTTTTAATGAAGGAGATGTTCACATGATAGAAGATAAAGTTTAGACATCACTGAACAACAACTAAGCTTTATGAGAAATATCTCATCCAACTTCCAAAAGCATTTTCTGTACTTCTACTTTATCAAAAGTTTGAACTCTCCAAGGAAAAGTTTATATTTAATCAGCCCCTGCATTGTGTGAGTACAGCTGTATAAAACTAGTTTTCCTATTGTGACAGTCCAATGACTCCACTGTCTCAAAACAATCTGGTATCTGAATAGAATCTGATCTGAATAGAATCACAGAATCATAGAATTGTCAGGGCTGGAAGGGATCTCAAGGATCATCTAGTTCCAATCCGCCTGGCATGGCAGGGACACTTTACACTACATCAGGTTGCTCAGAGCCCCATCCAGTCTGGCTTTAAAGACCTCCAGCAATGGGGCTTCCACCATCTCCCCTGGGAAACATACAGGGAGATGGCTTTGATAGCCCTCAGCATCTCTGGAGGACAGGTGCTGGCCTGGCAGGTGGCTTAACAGTAAGAGATAATTTCCGGTAAGAATTCACTCTCCTTATTTTAAAACCACTGCAACAGCACCACAGAAAGGCCGATGGCAGACATTGCACTGGAGCGCTCACCTCCCTTTGTGATTTGGACAGACTGACACGCCCCTACCCGCCAAAAGTTTGTAAAAGGACCACAACTTCCAGGGTCCACGTGTTGCATCTAGCACAGAAGGCCCTGCTGGGACGTACACCTGCCACTGAAGGACTTGGACTATGTCCATAAAAACACCTCTGGATCCAAGGACTTGTGATATCTTCTCTCTCTTACCTTCTTTCTATTTTTTCCTCTCACAGGATCACAGGATGTCAGGGACTGGAAGGGACCCAAAAAGATCATCAAGTCCAACTCCCCTGTCAGAGCAGGGCCATAATCTAGCTCAGGTCACAGAGGAATGCATCCAGACAGGCCTTGAAAGCTTTTATCTTCCCATTTTCCCTCTGCTCTGGCCCATTACTTAAGAGTTTTCACCAGCTCTAATAAACCAAACTCATCAATTTACTTTTATTTACTTCAAGGGAATTTTTTAAATCTTAGCACGACCTTCCCTGCTGCCCTAGGTTGGCTCATGGCACCTATCTCTAAGAAAAATTAAACCTCTTCTACTGGAGCAAAGCTAAAAATTTCACAAATTCTGCAGACTAAAATCTGTTCCAGAATAATTTATCAAAAATATCAGTGGTGACAGGACAGAAGAGAAGCCAGACATCACCTTCACTCACAGGCTGTTCAAGGAGTCAGAGGTTCTGCTCCATTATGTCAGAGCAACAGAGGGCTGGCAAGTCTGCAAACAGAGCAGACAGGTTGGTGGGGTGCCCAGGAAGCCTGGAACTTTTCACAGCTCTGCAACTGGTAGAAAGTGAGGAACCTTGCAGGGCAGAGATAATACAGACATAGCCTGAGCACCCAATGTGTACTGCTCCAAAAGGAGCAGGGCTGGTTGACTTACAGGACGGAAAGAAAGTTAGGTAGCTTTGTTTTCATTAAAAGTTTTGACAGGTATATTCCCATAAAAATCATTGGATTCAGCTGAATCAGCACTTTCCCACAGAAAAGTTTAGTTGGAAAACTTTCAACGTGCTGTAGTGGCATAGGGTCTGGCAATCTTTCAGAAACTGAAACAGGAACAGATGCAATATTTCCTTCAAACCTCTAAGGCTTATCCACATTAGCAGCACTCTAAAAAAAACTACACAGGCCTGTTCCTCCTCGGCAATATTAGGGAAATAGCTTTGTTTTAAATGGTACTAATAAACATCTTCTGTGTTCTACAACATGTCCCAGGTTGGGAACTACAGAGTTAAAAATTCTCTAGGGACTAGAAAAAAAATTTTTCTTCAACCCCACAATTCTGCTACCTCTTTATAAACTCAGGGCTAAACCAGCTCGCTCTTCTCTCCTCCCCACCTCCAGCCCTGTTTGGCGGGAACTGCGCTGTGGGGACAACCGTGTAAGGAGCAGGCCTCTTCTGGGGCCTCCACAGGCTTGCCTTCAGGCCTATGGATGGCAGAGGCGTTGGGGGAGCAGTGGGGATTACAGATTCAGTTTTGGGTTGGGGGGAAAAATTCAAGGGAGTTTGCTATAGATTTTGTACCTGCTTTGTAATTTCTGCCTGTATCTCTTTTTTCTGAATATAATTCTGTTTTCTCTCCAAGACATTTGAGAGCTCCATTCTGTCAGCTCGTTAAAAACTACAACATACAACATTGTGCAGATTTTTTTTTTTTTTTCAGTCAGCCCCTCTAAATCTGTTTAAAACATAAGATGGTACAGCAGGATTTGTGATATAGGTCAGGGCACTCACCCTTAATCTATCCCCTCCCTCCAGCAGTAACCAAAAAAACTTCTTCCTCATCTCCTTTAATAGAATAGTGTTGAAGATACTCTGTGAGAAAGAGGTTAAGACCATTTCTATGCTGGACCTAGTAGAAATCCATCTCTTTTGGAAAATGAAGCAAGTAGTATGAGTCCTGATGCTGAAGAAAATAATACTCCACAGTGGAAAGAAGAACTACTCTGTGAACAAGTTTCCACAATAATGTTTCATGAATCTGATGTCCTTACACCAAGAGTGCAACAGGACACTTCCTGAACACTTAGTGGAAGGGGGAAGGGCAAAACATTTGTAAATAACACAACATTCCACTCTGTCTTACAACATCATTTCGAATACCTAATAAATTTAGATATGTCTAACAAAAAAAAAAAAAAATCCAACCTGCTTGTGGGGCATTCAACAAGAAATCAGAAGCAAATATCTGAGACTTCAGGTTTAATAAAACTTCCATTTAAATATGTGTATATGCATACATGCTATCAACAGACCACACACAGCTGCTCTTACTATATTCTTTTCTTCAACTTTGTCAATTTAATAGAGAGAAGATTCAGGTTTACTTTGGAAGATGAGGGAAAATTAAAGTTCATGCGATCTTAATAAGGATATATTGCACTGCAAACACACATACACACGTTTTGAGAACCAAACCCATACCTGAAATATCAAAGCTGGATCAATACATAAAGATGGCTCTTTCTGCAAGTAAGGTAAACCACAAATATAAGTGTATTTTACGGCCTACCATTTTAAAAGGTGTTACAATTTTATTGTTAGACTACACATATTTCAGGGTGCTCAATACATGAGCTCCATGCCATATATATAGGCACCTCATTTCTGATTTCCTCTCTCAGGTAGTGTCATTGGTTTAAGCCTGGAAATGTCAGAACATCATAAAATTATGATCTTGTTTGGGTTGGAAGTGACCTTTAAAGAGCAAAAAAGAACAGGAGCTTGAGAGAAAAATGGCAGCACATGGGAAAAGGAAACATATTGCCCTGCTTCTGTCCTGTGACTACTTTCCAGAAGAAAAAGCAGCTTCTGGAGAAGGTCTGTTGCAGACAAGAGACCAAAGATTAAAGAAGGTAAGGGAAACGAATGATCAGAAGACATGGACATCTGGAAGCAAACGTGTCTAAGAAATAAAACCAGAGAGTTAAGAAACAAAAGCCTGTGTAATGCATCTGAAAAGACAACAGATATCTGAAAAGGAATAAACACAGCAACAGAAAGCAGAATCAGGACATGGGGTGTGAACGTCTTTTTTGCTTGCCCCTTTATTTTTTAAATAAAAATACCGTTCAAGGAGACAACAGTTCTGCATAAAATTCAACTGCTACAGGAAAAGGCAAGTAGATATTTGCAAAGTTTTCAGAGAGAAACAAAGAGCGTAACAGGGCAGGAAGGGCAGCCCAGAAGAAAAGCTGTTTTGGACTTTAAACAAATCACACATGAGGTGATAGGTAAGTAAAATTAGTATACCTCTTGGATAAAAGGGAAAACAGACCAGGAAAAGGGACAGAAAGCATCCAGTAGTGGCAAGAGAAAATAGCAAACTGCAACAAAGAATAGAGGGATTTAGGAAGGAGGGGAAGCTGCCTCCTGGAAGAGCCATGGAGGGGACTCAGACAAAAGTTAATGTGGCGAGGGGGTGGAAAGGGTTGGGTTTGGTAAAGAGAAATGTACACTGCTTGGAGCCTCTGCATGGGGGAGTGTATGGCCTCAGCTTGCCATATTACAGAGTAATCCCCTCCCTCCTCCTACCCTCAACACTGTAGGGAAATTATTGCTTCAATGCCTGATCATTCAAAACAAATGTTCCACATTTTTTTCAAAACAAATGCTGTCTGGATTAAGACAATTTAAATTTACTTGAAAACATTCCAAAGCTGGAACTTGTAATGAAAACTGCCATTTAATCATGTGGATTTCAACATCTTTCATTTGTCCCTTTTCTTTTCAGTATTAGGCCAGGGCAACCCCAAAGGGGTGGGTGTTCGTAGGAAAGAGAAAGAGCTGTATGCCTCAGAGCCAAAAAGCAGCTCCTTATCAGAACGCTCTGGCAACAGGATTATAGCCTCACCCATGACAAAGTCTTCACTACAAAGATCCCATTTTTAAAAAGAGGAACAGTGCACCACACCCAACTCTCTTGGGAGACAAACAGAAAAGCCTATCACTGTCTTCAGGGATAGGCACTGCCAGGGTGACGGCAACAACAGTTCTCATCTATTATTCATGTGTCATGTCCCCACAATCTCCATTCCTTTCAGAGTTCTGTGCAGGAAAAGAAATTACAGATTATTTTGAAACGCAACCTTTACATTGTTAATAACCCACATAGGAGACTATAAATTATCCTAACATGATATCTGTATCCCAAAACTTTTACATGTAGAATTCTGAATATTAATAGAAAGAAATTTCTCAGCCTGTGGCTTGCTTTCCCATATACTTAAGTCACTGCAAAAACCACCCATTTCAGGTTTCAACCATCGACTTCTGAACTAGCCTAAACAGGGAAGGTTCAAGGCAAATACACATCAGAAGACAGGATACAGAAATTGATGTACCTTCTTTGTTACTTATATAATCCAAACTAATTATTATCTATTAAAAGGCAGATACTGTATTTACAAAGATATACTGCATATTTACCACGATGTTCAGACATGCTGAACTCATTTGCTCATGACAGAAGTCACTGGTAAAACAAGGTCTTTAATTTGCACTTCCCTTTAAGACTGAAATGAAAGACCATCATTAATGTATTTCAGGCAGCATTGCCAACTGACAAATTATGTCAGGTTTCTTAGAGATGTACACTCCAGATCTGTAGAATTATGTGACAATACCATTTTTTCACTTTCTAAATTATTATTCTAACATTTTGTTATTGTGAGGAAAAAAAGCCACAATACTTTGGTAATATTATATATATAAAAGGAGGACACTATATTCAGGACTAAGGAGGTTTCATCACATTTTGTCACATCACATTGCTGATGCAAAACTGTTTTCTTAGGTTAGATGTAAAATTTTGGCCAACCAATCACAAACAAAAGTGTTGGATTTGAAGATAAGGAAGAAAAAACATTTTATACGGGCCTGGGACAATTTCTGTTTGCTTGTTTGTGAGTGTTTTTAAAAAGCAATACTCAGTTCTCTTAATTCAGCAATGTGGTTCTTTATGGTTTCTAATCAAGTCTTATTAAGAAAGACTGGGAAAAAGAAATTCCAATTCTTATTTTCACAGCAAAATAAATCGAGAAGTGAAGGGAAAAGTTTAATGATTTCATAGTGAAATTTTAAATTGAGTTGTCTGTGTTAATCCTGGTAGGTAGCTAAGTGGGATAGGGGAGAGACTCGAAAAGGCAAAAGGAAGAAAGCTCATGGGTCAAGATAAAGTCAGTTTATTATGTAAAGCCAAGCATATGTTGGAATTCATTCACTAGTCCCATCAGCAAGCAACAGCTTAGCCATTTCCAGGAAAGCACAGCTTCATTGTGCATATCAGCTATAGCTATTTGGAAAGGCAAATGCCATAACTCTGAAAGTCCTCTCAGTTTTATTGCTCGTATAGCATTGGATGGCACTGTGGTACAGAATATCACTTTGGTCAATTTAGGTCAGCTGCTCCAGTGCATTCTCTCCCAGTCTCTTGTCCACACCTAACCTACTTGCTGCAGGGACAGGGGGGTGGAGGGCGGAGGAGTTGGTGAGGTGGTGGAAAGAGTGAGAAACAGAGAGTTTTGATGCTGCAAGCAACAGCTAAAACATCAGTGTGTTATCAACGCTGTTTGGTCCCAAATTCTAAACTTAGCACTCTACTGGATGCTATGAGGAAAATTAACTCCATCCCAGTACACAAGTTCATGCTACAAAAATAATGTATGGGAAAACATGCAAAAAACATACCTTCATTTCTATAACTGTTTGAAGAGCCTTTGTCTTTGCTGGCTCAGGCTGAAGCTGGGTTCTTCTATGTAATTCCTGTGGAGGGACACGATAGAAATAAGCCTGATGAGTCATCTTTCCATTATTTTAATCACTCATGAATTTACTACAATAAAATAAAAGTGTGATGATTAGAAGCATGTAACTCCAAATGCTACAGGTGCTTCCCTCTATAATCCTGTTAAGCATCACTGCAGTCCCTATCTTATATTACAGCCAACTCTGACAGCACATGCGCTCTTTCTGAAACCGCTATCAATAATTAATGTCAACAGTGACAAAGCCAGCAAGTAATTTCTTAGTCCAAATACAATGCTGCTTGCTGTTCCTGCCTGAACATCACGTCTCTATTAATTCAGTTGTGTTACTAATTCAAGCATTGTTAAGTCATTTTATATCTTTCCCTGTACTTTCTTCTTAGTTTTTCCTCTAATATCTGAAATAAGTAATTTAAAGACATTATATTTAAATTTGACATTTTAAGGATAATAATTACATAGTGGGTTGACACAGCACCCTCTACAGTAGCAATTAAATTTCAGTTTTCACATTTTCATACTATTTTTGATGCATCTTAATCCACAGGTAAAAGAAAAATAGATTGCAGTAGTTAATACATACAGTTAACCCGAATATTGGTCTGTATTAAAGAAGAGTTAGAAGAGAGCAGCACTCAGTCTCTTATACAACACAGGATTTGTGTCTTGGTGTGAGACAGCTCAGAAAGAAATATCCCATATCTACACAGAACAATGTAAAGCTAAAATGAAACATCACTTAAGAATTTGTTGATGCTTATTTCCCTTGCACAAACCATCTGAACAGGACAGATATAATCCTGGTTTTAGTCTAGAGTTCTAGCTCTCAAAAGTAGAAGACTACCATGGTAGATGCCTGCCTTTCATTGTTCTTTCTACCCCAGTGCTCTTTGCACACACTTGGACTAACTTTATGATCAGAAAACTATGTTTATAGCTGGAATGCTGAGAAGCTAGGCTCATTCGCCACAAAGCATTAGTTTACTCTGGAACCCTATTGTGTCTTCCAAATTATGCCCCTCTCAGCACATCCTCATAAATTTAAGGAAGGAGGATCACAAACACCTAACTCTGTGGGGCCTAATTAGCTGTATTCCCACCTCTCAAATCCCCTTTTCTTGAGTGAAGCAAACAATGTGCATCTCAACAATCAACTAATATATTAACAATCAAAAAATAATTAACTATAGGTTGTGTACATTTAGTATTCTAACACGCCTCAGTTTATCCTAGCTTATTTCTGAGTCTTGCCTACCTTATAATCCACAAGCTCAAAAGATTTTTGGTTTTGGTGGCTTTTTGTTTTGTTTTGTTTTTAATCACAAATTATCAATAAGTTTCTGATTCTGTTTAGCAATAAGCACATTGCTGTTTGGTGTTTCTGACAGCCAATCACTCTTCAAAATCTGAGGGATTTAGGGAACATCATTAAATTAAAATCTACTGATAATATACATCTTCATGAAATACCTTCCAAAAACTGTCAGCCAAATACATTAAAATAAATTGAAAAAAAACAAAACAAAAACAAATTAGTCAAGTGTGCTCCATTTAACTGAGAAAAGATTACTTAAATTGAAAGGTAATACATGATGGGACATAAAATCAAGACACCTATATTGAAATTGACAGGTTTGGCATGCATTTTTGGTTTAAATAAAAGAAGCTGTCCATAGGTTACACATAAGTTTATCTATGCAGAAATAGATCAGTACTTAGGATCTGTAGGATTACAGTTAAGAAGCCAAGTTACTATCAAATTGCTAGTAAATTAAGATAATTTAGATCATACCAATTTTATCTCATTTTCCAGACTCCTCTTTTTTCATTATCTTAGTTTGCAGACATCTAGGGTCATGGGCAGTTTTCTCTGTATCATAGCTAATAATGATGCTTTAGCCAATAACTGAGCTCTTAGGAACCATGGCAATGTAAAGATGAAAGAGTTGGATATGCTCTGTCTTGCCTATTCTGTTTTGCCACCTTTCCACAGAAGGTATGCACAAAAACATAATGGTTAGATAAATAACAGTTTAGATTCTGACCTGAAATTGCCTACTGATATCCTGATAAACCACAGCACTGCCCACAAGAGTCAGTTTAGGTGCAAGTGCTCAAAAGTGTACCTAAAGCTAAGTAGGTCTGCATGCTTTATTACATTAAATATATTACAGATCTATGTATGTATACTTAAAATATACTCTAATATACGATGACAGTGAACTAATTTTGCACTGGGTATTTATTTTAAAAGTGGTGAATGGTCCTTTTCCCTTGGTTTTGGGGTTGGGTTTTTTTTGTTTGTTTGTTTTTGTTTTTTTTCTATACAACTGATTCTCCACATTACAAAATAAAAGAACTCTGCAAATTAGCTGTACAGGGAATCTCTAAATCACAACCAGCTGTTTGTTTCAGATAAAACAAGTATCTTCACTATACAAATGTTTTAAAAAATAAAAGTATGTCATAGATTTGTCATACAGTTCTCCTGCTAAAATCATGGAAAAATAGCTGGCCAGCCATACCACTATCTGATCAGTAAAAACTACAGCTAATTCTAAGACCAGACTTCGCTCCCCAAGGCCACATAAACTGAGTTGGAATATAAACAGGATTCCACACATTACCCAGGGAGACAAACCAGAGTTTCCACCCCCTTAGCCAAAGATGAATAGACTGCCAAAGATGAGTATTCCTAGATGTCTATCATAGCATGAAGCCTTGCCTCATAATACTTTTCCTGTTTGCTTTATGAATCAATCTGATGCTGGCTGACTTAAAAGCTTTTCTTCTCTATCCCTGATGGTAAAATGAAGCAGACTTTGGGATTCTGGAGAAGATCAGAAAATGACTCCCACTTTATTATTTTCTGTGGATTTTCTCCCAATCAGATGCAAATGTTTGGAGACTCCCACAAGGCTCAGTTCTTGAATTTATGTTGTTCTATGTATGCATTTTTTTCTTTTGGGGTACTTGATTCAGGGGTACACTTCTGGGATACTGATTAAAGGATACCACCACTTTATGTACATGGTACCTTAATAATGATTGTTTTACTACCTCAGGTCATCTGGAGGGTTTCAAATTTGTCTGAACAGCTAACCAAGAAAGATTCAGAACATTTCATGACGTTCTCATAGCCTAGGGAAACCAGATTTTTATCCATTACATCACTTTGGAAGGATGCCACTTTGTCTTCTTAATTTCTTTTAATAAAAAGCTAGGGAGCATAATTTTAAAAACAAATTTTAAAGAACATCAGGGATAGTTTCTTATAACTTGAGATGTATTGAACAGTATTTTTTATACTTATATTCATGATAAAGTACTTACACCATGATCTCTGCAACCATCACCATCTGTACTAATAACCCCTCTGAGATGTACCCGTTTATGAAAGTACACTTTCATATGTTCCCTATATGATATCTGTATCACTGCAATTGGTTCTGAGCAACCACTTTGCACATACAAATCAATTACAATTGTGCATAACCAGATGCCTACACTTGGGATTTCATGATGATACTTAGTTGTCAGGGTGATTAACACACCCCCACAAAATTGACAGTTAACCAGATCCTTTTCTTCACATTAAATTTAGTCTGTTATTCTTTGCTTCTAGACCAAAACGAGTCTTAAACCAAACATGGCTACTGCTTTCTCTTTCCACATGTATTTGGGATATTAGACTAGCATCTTGTGTTAGCCTCAAAAATAACTTCAGCACACAATTTTACCACTAATTTAAAAAATCAAAACTGTCTCCCAAGAGGAGACAGTTTCTATTCTATGCTTTCTAATATCATGGTGGAAGTTGAATCATGTTCTTTTGTTCAGAAATAGAAAAAAAATCCTTGCAAGCTTTTATCATTGTTGACCGCTATTCAAAATCCACATTACATAGCATAGCCTGAACCTAATACTAATTAAAACACAAAACAAAACCACCTTTTCATCCCAGCTTTATGATAAGATGCTTCATCACTTGGCTGTAGGAAAGCCAGGGTGCTGCAAACTGATCTTCCCTTTATTTCTGATGTATTTTATGAAGGGTCCTAAAACATCACTATGGTGTTCTGATTAGACAAGACTGAGCTGAAATTCTACAATAAAAGGCTAAACCAATGCTGTTAATACAGTTCAAGGTCTTACTTTCTATTTACATAAAACTGCCTAAAAGAGCATAACAGACAGTGCTAAAAAGAGGACTTTTTTTTCCTGAAAAATAGGCAATTTAGGGATGGTATCATTAAAATGCCAAAGTGCCTGCATTTCAACTGGTAAGTTCCTACTGATTAAAGAATAGAAGGAAAATAGAATCATAAAGCAGAACGATTTTTTTTTAATTAACATAAAGCTCAAGTCTATTTTAAAAGTAAAGATAATAGGAGCAAATACGTTTTTTTGGTTTTTTTTAAAAAAGGAACAAAACCAAACCAAACCCAAACCCCAACACCAGAAGAAAGGCAGGTAATTAAAGATGGCAAAAGGTATAGCTAAAGCATTGTAAAAAAACCCAAGCCTGAGAAACCACTGTGTCAGTAAATCTAGCTTCTTGTATTCCTAGGTAAAATATACAAATCTGTAAATCACAGCAAGCCATAGAACAGGAACTGCTAGTTCTCTAAAACACCTCAAAGCAGACTGCTTCCATTCTCCTGGAAAGGAAAGCCTTGGTATTGGTCTTATATTCTAAGAGATATTCTATGAGTATGTCCTAGGATCAGCACTATATTAATATTTCAATCATCCTTAAATTAAGTAAAAGCACATTCACTTTGATAAAGTCTCTAAACAGTAGTGCTTCTTTAGCCAAAAATACCGATAGAAAGACTGATCAAACTCTCTTTAACTAGAACAGTTAAAAAAATAATAATTTATTATTAACATATAAACTTAACTTCTCTTTCCTGTTCTCTAATCTTTTCCATCTACTCCAAGCCAAAAGTCTAATAGTAATTTAGATTAAAGTATATTTAAGGAATTCTGATCAAACTTCTTTATCTTTCTGGAAACCATAAACAGACAACATTGAAAATTTCCATGTCTGGCTCCAGTGTGTAGGAATAAAAGCCCTATTATTAGGAGAGATTCCAAAAATCGCATTGCTATTGTCTTTTAAAAACCCACTACCATAGCTATGTGAACTCTGTGAGAACCTGTTAAATAAATTTTGTAAAATCCCAATTAATTTTATAGTTTGAAGAAATGAAAGTTTGACTATTTGAATATGGAATGACAAAAATACAGGAAACTATAAAGAGCTGATAGCTATGTGAGTTCTGTATTAAATAAAGAGCTTCTTTGGTAAATTAGGTGTATGTAAATTTATCGGCTTTTCCCAGTTTAGCAAAAGACTCATATCCATGCTTAATTCCATCTCAACACCAAAGTGTAAAACAAAGACCACAACACCACAGACAAGTCCAGCAATAATTCCATTTGCTTCACTGTTACTCTTGAAGAACAACTGGCACGACTCCTGGCCTACATTGAAAAACTTGGGGATGTGAAGGACAGGAGAAAAGAAGGGCAAGTTTTCACACCAGATTAAAACCATCATATTGAATCGCTAGCCAAAATATTTCTTTACAAAGATCATACTTCACTTTCTGAATTCATGTATAATAGAAGAGCTTGTGATATGCTTTACCAAGACGCCTAAAGACAGACTATAAGGAAAAGAAATTCAGTTTTTCTTTTAGTTGCATGTCAAAAACACCTTAAGCAAACATGTATGTTGTCATACTGGAAGAGTGTCCTCTGGCAAGAGACCACATGAGCTAAAAAAATAGTCTCAAGTGAAAAGACAATTTGTGTATGGAGCTTGAAATTCATGTGGGACAATTTAGTTTCTAATTGAAAGCACACAGAATATTTCCTGAAAGGAGCTACTGAAACTCCATTTCACCAGAATTCTTGAAAATTTATTTCTTTTATTTGTAGAAGAAACATCTTGAGGATTTTTTTCCCCACTATCATCAATCTTTTTTTTTCTCTTACCAAAATTACTTCTCTGAAGTTAAAGGAAGGGGTAAGTTACTGATTCAGAAATAGCTTCAGAGAAATAAATTTGGTAAATACTTATCTCTCTTTTCCTCACCCTAATTTTATTTTGGAACCCAGAACAAAATTACTAGGCAAATGTACATAAAAGAAGCCCCTTTTTTTTCCAGGGTAGTCCATTAAGATAAGAAAATAAAAATTCTAATTGCTGCCTACACTTCTGCAAAATGCCTATGTTCTGGTAAGATCTTGCCTAAAAAAGTTTGGGTTGTTTTTTTTTTTTTGCAGTCCATATGAAGCTTTACAATTGCACAGAAAAGTTTGGCAATTTTTTTAAAACTACATTCTAAAAATAGACATCTATTAATAATCCAGCTGAACTAAAAGAGGCACTTCATTTGCATTAGGATGTACTAATGAAATGTAGCTGGAAGTTATAAATTAAGTATTTTAGGCATTTGAATTTGGGGTTCTTTTAAGAAGATTTTTATACATTTGTATTTAGGGGTGTTTAGGAAGACCTTTTTTTTAAATTCATATCTTCAGCTTCTAATAATGCAAAATCCTTATCATAATGAATACTTTGTAATCCATTATGTTCAAAAAATCCTTATAAAACAAATCCATTATTTTAAAGATTTATTTCCAACTTCCAAAACTGTTTACTCCTTCCTTCCTCGTTAGAATTTTGAACATGCTAAGAATTTAATAAAGAAATATCACATCAGCTTTACAGTAAGTGTAACACAACACTAACCATAGAGTACTGTTAAGTAATTCCACCTTAGGACATAACTGAGTAGACTTCCCTAGCTCCAGCTATCAGAAGCATACAAGAAAAGCAAACAAGGATAAAATCACAGGAAAGATTACCGAATACAGTCCTAAGATTCAGAACGTGCAAATTTTTTTTAATTTTTTTTTTTTTAATGCAAACAAAGCTTTGCAGTGTTTGTGGTGGTTTTCAGCAGTATTTGGACCAATACTATTTAATATCTTGAATATCAAAGACAGACAGTGGGTTGAGTGCATTCTCAGCAGATACACCAAGCCAAGTGGTGAAGCTGAAAACTCAAAGTTCAACAAGACAAAATGCAAGGTCCTGCAGCTGGGTCAGAGCAATCCTCATTATCTATAGAGAATGAATGACAGATGAATGGCTTGAGTATAGCCCCTATGGAGAAGTACTCGGAGATCCTGGTAGATGAAAAATTCTAACATAATCATAAAGGTTACAGTTATCACATTGTTATGTCACAGAATGTCAAAGTTCTGAATTAACAAAATTGCACTAAGCACTATATCCTGTCTCCATAGAAAATGATGGGCTTTTAAATAAACATGTGTATTCTTTGACTAGCTTGTTCCACTACACACAATCTGAGTGTGCAATGTAATGTTATTTTGATATTTAAAAGTGTGTATTTGTATGTAGGACAGTAGTAAAAAGGATCATTGATTAACAGAAATTCTGTACAGGTGTTAAATTATGAAAATATATGACAGAGGGACATGAGTAGTAACATAAGAGATCCATAACTTTTTATACAGCTTGAGTTCTGGAAATTTTTACAGGGTGGGTGTTTTGCTTTGTTTTGCTTAAGAAAAAATTTGTAGGCAGCATTGTAACATTTTTGTTTTATTAAACTATTTTTTAAGACTTTTAAAAGTCTAAAGCAAACAAAATTTTTCAAAGTGTTACATGAAATATTAGGGGGAAAAAAGAAAAATCTTTCATTTCCATTGCCTTTGATCTTCAAAACAATTGCAATGCAACTCTTAAAGCTTTTTTTTTTTAATTATGCTTGCCAAAAGTTCACCAGCCCACAGCCCCACCCCCTCCACCCCTACAAAAAAAAAAAAAGTTAAATTATTTCATATACGACTTAAAACTTCTTTTTATCTGCTAGAAACTAACCCAAATTCACCAATTCAATGCAGATCTACCTATCAGCTGAGATACACCAAGTCAGTCTCTCAGCATAAAATAGGTAGGGAGTAATAACTGAACATTGAGAATGCAAAACACTCATTCTGCTCTGCAAATTACATTCTGCAGAAGAGAATGCATCATTACAGGAATACAGTTAGATCAGAGTTGATTGAATATCAGCACAGTGGAGTAAAGCGAACAACAGTAATGGAATCTACAAAAACTAGCTGCAATGTCTTGCTTGCCGCCTGTACAGAGAACTAGTTATCATCATGTGTAGTTACCATCCAACTGAATATTTCTCATTCAGACCAGAGGTACGGCAGCAACTCCAGCTCACACTCTAGAAGCAGAGTTTCTCTTCCTTATTATTTCTCCTCTCTCTTGAGAAGTCTCATTCACCTTCTTGTTCCTGTCACACTTTGGGGACCAAAACGGAGCTGAGCAAGCAAAGGAAACATTCCTTTTCAAGGAGGGACAGAGGCAAAAAATCATTGTTACAAGAACAGAACCACTCAACATTCTGCACTCTTCCTTACAGATCTGAGAGGATTGGAAAACTTTGTTTATAGCACACAATCCACAGTTTCTCAGCATAAACAAGTGCAGGCAGATTACCATCAAGGTTACTGCCTGCTCTGTCCCCATTACAAGCTGAGTGAACAAGCTAGGGTGAATAGACCAACTTAGCTGGGTTTGCCATATTTCATGGTTTACAATGACGTCCCTGCACTGATACATCTAAATGGTCTCATTACCTTTTTCTCTCTTTACTGGTACTTCAGCAACATTTCATTTTTAACAGTCTTTACCTGCCTTTTTGTACTCTAGTTCACTTATCAAAACACAGTGAGTCCCTTAGCCTTGCTTGTGCACTGCAGCTGGATTTTAACTTACCCAACCTAGGGCAAATTCAGTATGTATAGAAAGGATGCCACCAGCTCTTTGGATTCTGGTTCGGACACTTCCTAAAAAGTTCTAGATATCTTCTGTATCTATAAACTGAATTTTCAGATGGAGTTCTGTGGTTTAATAAAGCCCTACACCTCTTTTTACAGTTACCTTTTAAAAAATTAAATCATTTGGGAGCACCATCTGCAAAAGCTAATATCTTTTACTCTTGCTACTGCAGTATTTTTTGCCTAAATACCCAAATTCCTCATATGTAAAGAATTTGGGTACAAAGAATCACAACAATGTAGTTTGGTAGTGTGCAATTCGCTTTAACAGATTGACACCTGAAATAAATTGGTCTGAAAGCAAACATTTTAAGCACAATATAGTCTTTAAAAAAATAAAACATAAAGATGTCAAAATGACCACAAGAACAGCACCACCACCTAAGTACAAAGACTTTTAAGGTTAAAAAACAGTGACATACGCTTCTTTGAACAACTTTTCCCAGATGGTGTCTATGCAAATTCAGAAGATCACAATAAACTTAGTTGCTAACCCTTCTATATTGTAAATGCAAACTAGTGGAAAAAGTAGCAACTGCATGTGCACACCACTAAGGCTTTATCATAGTTTCTACAGTCATTGAAATTCAGCCACCTGCACCAGCTTCTACTTTTTGCTGGCTCTGTACTGAGAAAAGATACTTCCATATGACAAACAGAAAGCTATAAATCTGTCACTGCATAAAACAGTAATTTTCAAACAGGTCATCATGGATTAGTTTTCTTCCAAGATAGAATCACAGAATCACAGAACTTTAGAGGTTGGAAAGGACCTTCAGAGAGCATTGAGTCCAATCTCCCTGCCAAGGCACGATCACCTAGGGTAGTTCACACAGGAGGTATGCTCACACAGGAAGTACGTTCTAGCAACTGTCTCTACTAAAATTTTCACAACCTAATTAAAAAAATAAATTAAAAACCTACAAATCTATTAAAAGTTTTTAAACCATGCAGAAATGAAGATGGCCTCTCCAGTACAACAGGCTTTCAGAAAGCTAAAAGATCTACTACCTATAGCTTATTAAATGGTCTGCTGCTTATAGATTTGTTTCTGTTTCTCAGTTGACTATACACACATATTCATGAGATCTCAGTCCCACAGATGAACTAGGAATATATAAAAAGCAGATGGGTTATCCATCTGGTTATCCATTAAAAATTTCAACTTAGATTTTTTTACTTTGGACTTCCAGTACAATTACATTAAGATTGATCCATAAATCATGAAAAAAATGGTTTCTGATTATCAAGTCACCATGTTACATTGACTAGACCCAGCTACAACATGATCTAAAATTATTTCCCCCACATATTACTAGACATCTTTTGCCCTGCAAGATTTGCACGTATTGATCTGCAGTATTATTGAATAGAAAACTACATGGACTTTCATACACCTAAATAAGTCTCACATAACCTCAATTATATACATGAGTATCAGAGTGTCAGTTACTATTGATTAAAAATGCTTATTTTGTGGAAAAGTGGCAAGATTCCAATGCTATGTGGGAAACCAAAATAATTTATTCCACCAATGTCCTCTTCCTTTTGTCTTCATGGACAGTTACAGCTTCCTGCACACTGCTACCATCTTCTCAAAAAAAATTCAGCCTGCTACTTACTAGTATGACCAAATGCATCAATTTCATCAGCAAACACACAGGCATTTTCCACTCATAAACTGGTACATCCTGCCACTACTTCATGCCAACAGCATTTTGATCATGCATTAGACCAACTTCTCATTTTAAGGTGTGACAGTAGTTCAGTACAGACATTCAATGGGACTACAATGATTTGTCCAGTCCAACAACTGCACAGCCCTGTAAGTGCCACTTGAGGACTACTTTATCAGACACTGACAGCTTATACACAGTCCATTAGCCGTTTCTGCAACATTTGTCTTAAACAAATGCTATATAGTTACTAGCTAAAACTCTTCTTCATATCACTTTTTACTCCACCACAAATGAGCCAAACACAAAATATCTACAATGTAAATGGGAAAGGACATATTATACATGGTACTGGAAATGGTCAATGAAATCATTGATCTTATTCCTACATTCTAACTACATGACAAAGACTGGTTTTATAGCCCTGTGAAATCACCTTCACTTTGTCAAGCAAGTTTGTAAAAGCACAGATTGGCAGCAGATCTACAGTGTTACTATGGAGATTTGTATTTGTACAGCTTCACTTGAAAAGAGCAATCTGGAAAACACAATCTGTTGCTGAGAATCCCTAGCTGCAAAAAGAAAAGCAAATCTGAAATTTAAATTATCATGTAGTAAAGGCATCAACACTTCAGAGTCTATATATTGTTGATAAAATAGTATTTTAAAAATTGTAGATAAACATAAATGAATTCAGAATTGAAATTCAGAATTGAAAACAGAGCAAACCTCAGTCTATGTGCTGACTCACACTCAATGATTACTCACAATATGTATATGACTATGGAGAACCACACTTTCACTGCCTCTTATTTTTGAAAGCTTCAAAATGTAAAACATCTCCCTGGCTTTATTAGTAATGTATTCATAAAGCTATTGGAAATAACTGAGCAAAAGGTGCTAAACAAATGAAAATTACAACACAGATGGAGTAAAATTTCACTCAACATTTGCTTTACATTACTTGTTGCCAAGTCTCCTCTTTACTAGACCACTGAATTTTAGGGTATTAAATAATTTTATTTCAACATTTAGTCTTAAGCTCAGTTATCAGAACATGAACATTAAGATTCTTAATTCATTGATTATCATGTTAAAAGTTATATGCTCTGAGACCACAATATGGTATCACTCCTTGCTTGAACATATTTATGCTTTATCTGTCCTTCAATCCATCCACTTTGACACTTCTCTATTAGGAGTTAAGTACCTGTAATTGCTGACACCTCTCTTTAGGGTTTCTGTAATACACATTGACTATTTTTTTATTTTTCATACTCAGCACAAACCTGACTTAGTCAGTCTCTCACCTTCATTTCTTATAACACTTCTCTTTTCTAATACTGCCTGAGATGTTGCATTTCACATTTATTTTATATCTACTACTTATGTTGTTATGAGTTTAGACAAGGTCAGTCCTAATAATCCTTTCAAATGTGATAGTTTACTTTCAATGCCTTCCCAAACCTTCCTGTGAAGAATTTGGTCTAGGCCTTCTGTAAATCATTAGGGAGCCTACCTCTTATATGTCTGTCACTGGTTTAAGTGCATACTTTGATTGAATATGTCAAATCTTCTGTCCAGATATAAAATCACAGAATCACAGAATTAACCAGGTTGGAAAAGACCTCTAGGATCATCGATTCCCATCTATCACCTAACCCTTCTAATTAACTAAACCATGGTACTAAGTGCCTCATCCAGTCTTTTCTTGAACACCTTCCTTAATTTAAATGTAGCAGTAGACTGCTAACAAATATTGCCCAAGCTTTGCTGAGTTCAGATAACAAAGCTTGTACATAAAGAGATTTTGACACAACATAATTTAAAACTAATAATTATAAATAGTTTAGGGGTTAAAAACTATAAGATGTAGGATAACTTTATAAACAAGAGAAAAACCAGTTAGAGTAGCTGAAACCTAGACAGCATAAAGAGTTACCTGGTGGAAATTTGCCAACTACATAACTCTGTTGACATACTACAGAAACAACTTATTTCATAGTTTACTGACTCCATTGCTCACAGTTAAATGCTATCCAGTTATTTACAGTTCTCTATGGACTCTCCCGGCACAGTCTAGCAGATTTTTAGGCTTCTATATCTTGCCATATAACCTCCACTTCCAAAAGCTCTTCTTCATGTATCCTGCCAATTGATGGACTTAACCCACAAATGTCAAACATTCTTGGCATCAACTCCTACCTAACAGAACTCTCTTCAGTAACAGGTTCATAGTATCTCAGCATGTTAAAAGCTCCCTTTACATACATTATTCATTTTCTACTGGGATATTGCTGTGTGTCGTTATTCATAAGACTGAGTTTCAAGGCTGAACTTCAGCAGCCAGTGGGTCCTTGTGAATCAAAGGTTTGACTCCTTCCTTATTTACATCAGCATAAGTCAAGTGTAACACTAATCAATGACATCACTGCAGCAAAGTCCTTGCAGATGAAATCACACTTAAGTCTGCTATGCATTACGGAATGGAAAAAAACACCATGAGTTATGTTACCTTAGCTTCACTACATTTAGTGGTAATAGAAGGAAGTGGCTGTGATATTTTTATTTAGTAGAAAACACCAACAACAAAATGTCTCTAGAAGACAGATCTCTTAAGCACACTTGTCACTTTGTTCAGGTACTCCACACCATACCTCTGTAAGCAGGGGTTTGGAAGTGCAGGATTTTACGAACTAATTAACACCAAACTGTTTTGCATTTGTAACAAAAACATACTTTAGAATAACTGTTTTATATACTTTTATTGTGAAATTTTAATTTTATGGCAGTTTTGGATGATAGCATTGTTCTTTTCTAGACAGTTTACAAGTGGAGGAAATACTTCTAAAAGAAAAAAATGAGTGCAACATAATCCTTTTTTCACAGGCTTCTTCTGATCCTCCAATCGTCCACATTTTCTAGGAGGAAAGTGGTGGTAGTGGATGATCTCATCACAGGAGTGATCTAAGAGAAAGAGTAGTACAATGGTACTTTAATTTTTTACATAAAGCATTTAGGTTTGTGAATCTGTATTTTGCTTCATTAATATATATCAGTGCAACATTCTAAGAAAATGGGTTCTTACATCAAATAGGAAGAAAACCAAGGAACTGCATCATTACCTGCATCAATAAGCTGGGACCATCAATTCTTTTTCTGACTCTTGTCTTATGCAACGCGTTTCCTACCAGATGATAAGTATCTGCAAGACAGGAAAAGGAAAAAGACCCCTAAATTGATTCGTAGCTTAAAATAAAAAGATAAACAGAGAAACTGAAATATAATGATAAAAATAAACTCAACTGAAAATTAGAGGGGAAAAAAATGATTCCAAGATACATGCACAAATTGTTTATTATGTGATCACAAACATAAATACAAGTATAACTGACAAAAAATTCATTCACTATAGCAAACTTACCACAGAAAGGCTTGTAGGACTTCTGTGGTGCTGTCATGACCAGTACCCTGTGTTCACCGAAGTGGGCCACCCTGAAGGACCCCCTTTAGTTCTTCTGCTACACCCTGATGTTCTCCCCATCTGCAGATGTATGCATACAGAATAAGCCCTATATACAGAATAAGTACCAATTTATGGGGTTCTTTTTAATTAATCAATGACTGCTTCAGAAAATGAGAAATGATCAAGTTAATGAGGTTTTGCTAATAAAATAGAACTGAATGTGGCTCAATTTTTCACTTTACACGATGGCTCCCTTTCCTATCTATAGGAAAGAGCTCTGAATCTTGGCATATCTTTTTTAGAAACATCAATATACAAAAATTATTTTACAACAGAAAATTAGACTAAAAATGTAGTAGTGTGCTGAACTATTAGAAAGACAAATCTTCCTTATGCTTTTGCAGATGGGAGGAGATTTGCACATTATCTGAGCATTAATGCCATACTTCAACATATATAAAGTTCACCTCAAAGGGCTTCAAAAGTCTATGTCCTGAACATATCTTGTGATGACTTTATTTTTTAATTCTAATTTCTGAAATTTTACTCAGTGTCCTGCAAGATCAACTGTAAAGAAACTAAAGATCACATCCTACTAAGTTACAAACATCCTGAAATAGCAGCAAAGCCAAGTCAAAGAAATCAAGCAAAGTCTGACACAAGTACATCTCTCCTGCTTCTCAGACCACTGTGCTGATAATATTACAGGAAAACAAAGAGTCTTGAATATTCTAAGTTATGAAATTCAATCTTTTCAAGACTTTGTTGAGTAAAATCGTAACAGCATCATTCAAAAGGTTCTCCTGTATTAGAACACACTGCTGCATTTTTAATGCAAGTAATTTCCAACAGAAAATATTTAACAGAAAGCAGTCTGGGTAGTGCTCAGATTACACGTGAATGTACTTTAGCTTTTGCGTTACCGTAACACTACATTATCTCATCTAATTAGATTTTTCCAAAACCTCTGGAAAACAAACTTTCCACGTGCTCTGGATGTTTGTTTATTGACTAAACATGGTATGCATGAACTAAATAATGTATTGTTGTAATAGAATTATGAAAGAGCAAAACTACAGCCTAATGGAGTACAGCAACAGCTCTTTTAAACCATATTATCCCCACCACAATTGTCTTAAAACTTATTAAACACTGTAGAGTTTTGATCTTTATATTTCTCTCTCAAAAACAAAAGGAAAAACAGCTTGTTTTAACAAGCCCTCAAAAGTTTTCTCATTTAACCAAAGTTTGAATTACTGTTATGTTTTTTTCTGTGAAGTTACATATTTATTCTCTGCTATTTATGCAGCTATTTTGGAAAAATACCCTCTCCACATTCCTAATGTATTGATTTCACAAACGTGACTTAACAGCATTCTCATTTATGAGCTGTTCATACTACATAAAGCGTGACATGTCCCACTCACTGATGATTGATTTATTTTTTCCCTAGTATATAATCTGTGATTTCCAATGACTTCACCCACAATTCTAAACACTTAGCATTTACCCAATTCTTAGGATTAGAAGGATGGTAACTCAGAAAATCAGAAACAGGTAAGTAGACATTTGCAAAAGCTGTGTCTGAAACAACTGGCCAGCAGTAAGGAGAAACACAGTGGTGGTGCCAGCAGGAGATATCAGTAAACGTCACATCAGAAGCCATATATAACATCACTACTTCTTCTCCTTCTTCATTCAATGATCATTCTTCCAGTTACTCAAGCAAATGGCACATAAGTTATGCCACAAAACCCCACCACCACGGTTTGACTACACAACCCCAGTATGGAACAACTGATAAAGAGTTTTGTCTTGTAGGAATGCAGCACATATTCTATAAAGACAAAGACATTAGAGGTTCTACAGAAAAACAGGTCTTATGCTTCATAATTTCCCAGTATGAAGCAACATCAGAGCAATTTCAATTGGTAAAAGTTCCTCAGTGAGTCAATCACTAGAATAGGCTCCCCAGAGAAGCTGTCATGGGACCAAGCCTGTGAGTGTGAATCATATACCCTTCGTAATTTGGCTTAGTATTAGGTTGTTCTGCAAGGAGCAGGAGTTGGACTCCATCTCTATAGGCCCCTTCCAACTTGAGCTATTGTACGATTCTCTGAAAATTTCTCTGATTAAATTACATACACAAAATTAAAATGAAAATTCTTTGAAAACTTTTTAGCACGTTGGATTTTCCTTCAACATCACCACACACATTTAATTACAGCTTCTTTTTTTTTAAGAGTAGAACAAAATTAAAAAAAAACCCAAAAACTAATAACTAGCACAAATTCACCCTCAGTGACAATGTGACAATTACTTTGCTCTTTGAGGCTGTTGTTCTTATGCTTTCCTATTATGCTAATTTCAACAGCCTACAAGTCACTGATGAGTTTGTACTTTTCACATGCCAGTCTCCAAGCTGCAGTACATCCTTCTGCATATCCTTCAGATATTTTTGCCTTTCCTCTACATCTGTCCTTCTTTTCATTATTACACAGCAGTACATGAGCAGATGGTCTACTAAACCAAAGATAAATTTAAAAAATCATAGCTTGCACTGTTACAGCCCATATGTTACAAAAATAGAACTTAAACCTATCCTTGACTTCAGAGCTATTTTATCATAATACTTGAAACATGCTGGACTTTTTTCCATTAAAAAGTCACAGAACAACTTGTTCATTAATAAAAATAAATAAATAAATAGAGAACAAAACAAACACAGCACACCAACAACCAAATGGAAAATATCCCACAGCAATTAGAATTGATTTTCCAGTGCACTAAAATTAGATGAGATTCCTATGTAAGCACACTAATTTTTTGCTTTCTGGCATCTAAAAAAAAAGCTTTGGAGGGGTGTTTTCAAGATAAAACAATATATTGCTCCCTGTTATCACCTATAGTGTTGGCAATTACGAAAAACTAATCACATGTCATTATTTTCAATCCTTCCCCCAAGATCAGTCATTAACTCTGTTTCTTTTAAAGAGATTCCAAGACAGCCCCTGAAAATGCAAAAGAATCATCTTTACAGGTCTATTTCCTCCTTTTTTTTTTTTTTTTTTTTTTTAATTGTGCTGTTTTTCCAGGTTTGGCAAGTGTGACAACTTCCAAATTTTATGTCCCTCAGGAATTTGCTAGCAAAGAGAAATACAAAATGTCTCTTATTTAACACTGTTAATAATATCTTGCAATTCTGTCATCACAGTGAAACAATCCCATCATAGATTACTTGGTTCAGATACCAGACTGCATAAATTCTTTTAATACCACAAATTAAATACAGCTGAGAGCGTAATTAAGACCTTTATAGATACTTCCTTTTTCTAGGATTTGAAAGGTTTGCCCTGAAGAAAGAGTTGGAAAAAAATGTTCTCCTAAAATGAACTCCACAGCTTCAGGATGTTCTATAGGAGTACACATAGTTTCAACATGCTTTGTGCATGTATTACCCATCCTTCACGGTAAGTGTCAATTTTTTTAATCTATTTTTATGTTACACCAAGAATTGGGAAGGAACAATTTTGACATCTAGAAAAGAAGGCAGAATTTTGACATCTGCATAAGGCAGAATTAGCACAAACTATAGATGCTCTGATCTTATTTCTGAGTACAAAATAGGTATAGAAGAAAAAAAGCCTCCACATTCCAGCAATGAAACCCTAGAAAACCTCACTTTCTTCTTTCTGCTCTTCATTTAAATTTTACTGCATCGCCAAAGAAAAATTGTAAACAAGCATGGAAAAGCACATGACAGGAGCGCAGGTCTTACTTTTTTGTTACCATTGTCTCAGAATTAACTTTTGCAGAGAGAGTAAATGAGAGTTTGAATTTACATCATGGGGGAAAAAAAAAGATTATGAGAATATCTTTAAATCATCACTCGGCTTTCTAGAAATTCCATCTTCTTTATATGGCATTTGATACAGTATTCCTATCATGCTAAAAACCTAATACAAACCATCACCCAAAACATTTTTACAGATCCCTTAACACCACAAATATCACTTTATACTAAATGCTATACATAACCATTAGATAGTATCTAATAACAACTATAAGCTACTGTGCGAGACTGCATACTTCAGTGTGGAGAGTATCTTGCTATCCAAAAAATATTTTTGTATCAAAAAATTCTCTAACACCATAAGAATATCAGTGCTTTAGCCATACTTGCATTTACTTCAATAGTGGATGGTCCATGTAAAATAAACCTGAGTTTTCTTATTTTTCAGTTTTTAAGCATGTTTCTTCTGTACACTGCTGAGCAGAAGTTCTACCAAAAATAATTGTTTGCTACTATTCTAGAAGTACCTACATTGCAAAACACCTTAGAAGTGTTATATACATTTGAAAATTAAAGTATTAATTGTGATAAAATTAAAGTAGTCATATATATTTACACAAAGCACCTCAGAGAAAATCTACTCATATCCTATTGTATACAAGAAACATGATGGAACCCTGACGCTGCCTTAAACTGCCTTACTTTAAGATCCCAGCTAATATACTTCTGACAAAGACCAAAAGTTAAAATAGATACATATGCACAAGTTCTTGTTGGAGGTTGTGAAACTAAATGTAAATTAACATTAAAAAAAAAAAATCCAGACCTCTATGTCTATGTTCCATTTAACAGGTGAGTTAAAAAGCTGCAGTTAATGCACACAATGATTGTAACAAGTGAATTACCAGACTTCCAACTACACTTCAAAGTGGCATGTCTGAATCTTGACTCAAGATTCTTCTACTATAGATTAAGTCTATTAAATAAGCCAAAAACATCAAGGTATTCACAAAATGCAGACTTCTTACATCAGAAGTTTATTTAACAGAAGCTTGTGAAACAAGTTATCTCTGTCAGTATTTTAAATTATTAGTGAAAATGTTTCTCTCTTGTAACCTAATAGCTGTCACAGTCTTTATCCTATTAGCTATTGCTGAATTTCAGCTTAAGGATAACAGAAACATTAGCAAATTGTGAAGTGTGCAGAAAAGCAAACATTATGCAAAGTATCATATAAGACAAATAGACAAAGTTAATATGTATCAGATTTTGCATTTAATCTTACTGTGTTTACTTAAAACTACAGTGACAGAAAAACAAATGTAAAGAAATATTAAATTGCAGCAGGAAATGGGAGCCTTGCATTTTCATGAGCTGACATAGAGACATACTCATTTTTCTTTGATGGAGAATAGGATTTATCAAGCTCAAAAATATATGGCTATATTTTGAAACTTAAGCTAGCACTTTTCACACCTAGAAGACAGAGAAGATGAATTATTAGTATTTCTAGAACCAGGAAATCCACTCTGAAAAGACAGATTGAGGTCCCTATTTTGTACATTACTTCAATTTTGAGGGTGCTGTTTGGTTTTGTATAAATAGTTGTGCATCCATCATTCCGAAACTATTGACTTTGGATTGGAAGATAGGAAATAACTGAAGTGCTGTGTAGTCAGACAGGTGTGATAGTCAGACAGACAGACAAGGTTACTTGTGTTTTATACAGCTGCAACAGCTGCTACTTATTCTGCACATGCATCCTAGCTACCCTCATAGTATAAAAGGCACCACCTGTTACTCCAAGTGTAGATGAAAGTGGAAGAGACATGAGGGAGGGAGGGGTGGTGGGGATGGCAAGAATTACAATAAAGGGTCAAGGCATCCAAAGGACAGACAAGCTGGCAAACTTTTTCAGTTGCTTGTCCTTGTGAGAGTTTCCCTGTAAGTGAATCCCAAGCAGCATGTCACATCTCTGGAAAGAAAAGTGCTGAATGTGTTCAGAGACAGGTAATTTATAGTAAAGCCTTACTCAGAGAGACTGCCAAATTTTCTTAGTCTCTCAACAGTTCAGGGAAAGAGGGTCTACATCTTCAAATATAAAAGCTCTTCTGATATCCAAGTGCCATGTAATTTTTTTAGTATGTGAATGTGTCTCAAATGGAATGCATGTTACCATATAATCTGATTAAACGTGGAGATCTAAAACTATCCTGAGTCAGAGCTTTGAGAACAACTTCATCAGAATCACCTCATGATGAAATACAATAGACTACCAAAGTTGGGCAAAAGAGTGTCACAGAAAAGCCTCAATTGTTTCATCCTGATACTGGCTGATACTATTGCTGAAGTAATTACTCTTCCAAAGTGGAAAAGGGGTGTGTGACAAAGGACCTCAAATACATTAGAGCTGGAATATTAAACTCAGATCTGCAAAAGGAGAAGTAGTATTCTTGGAGAAGAATAATTCTTGCAGCTCTTTCATGAACCTGAGGCATTGCAACCTGAATGTGGAGCAGTCCATTGAAGAACTAGAAATACTAATGACTGCCAAGTTTGCAATAAATAATTTTTACCTGCAGAGAACATACTCAAATAAATTTAGCTGTTATGGTGGCAAAATAAGTATTTAGAACAAGTAAAGAACCTGGAATAGCATACTCTCTTCGTTAATTCCTTCATGCTCTTACAATAGCCTAAATTTTGCATCTGTCTGGTAAATAACCATCCAAAGAGCATGCTACTTAAGAGAACACAGGTATAAAACTGATCTCTCCTGCAGAGAGAGAAATCTGATTAAGAGTTGAGTGAACATGGCCTCTATAGCCAGCTATGGAAATACAAATGACATGGCAATGTAGGAGATGCTAGCTGCTGCTTTGGCCACAATAATTGCAATGATAGGAATGAAGGTTTTAATAAACTTGACCACTGACTCAGAAAACCATCCCTTAGAGATCTCTGACTAGCCATAGAGCCAAGACTTCTTTGATATACTTGCTCACAGTGAATTCACAGGTGGATAAATGTTGCAACTGGCAAATTAAATATATCATGTTAGTTCTTTTGCTTCCCTGCTGCTAAGGCTGTGAGCATGCTTTAAATAACTGGTAAGCATTTCAGAAATATCTCAACGTGATGATGTATGTACCAGTCCCAGACTCTGATTGCTAGCATTCATAGTTACTCATCCTACTTCCCCTTATTTACAGAGCTTATCACTGTCATATTGCCCAATGACTCTAGCAGGAAGAGACTGTAGGAAATACCTAACATTTTTAATTATTTAAAGCTAAACAATGCTAAACTGAATCTAAGATTCCTGTGAAGCTCAACCACCATAAATGCATACCCTGGGAATACTCATCTTAATAATAATGTATTCATAATTTGTCTCCAAAAGGAATAAAGGAGAGAAAGGGTTTTTTTACAAGTTTCTAACTGTTTCTTTTTTTCTTCGGACATAAAAGGCATCAACATTTTCTGGAGATTTAAACCACTCTTTTTAGACTTCACTGGAATGCAAATGATTGAGGAAAAAAAAAACGGCTAATAAATTAAACAACAAGTTTACATATGGCACCAGGTTTCCAACGACACATGACAGACAAGAAACCCCTCCTGCTGAATGGCTCAATGGAAACAAATTACCAAAGCAGTCCCGATTTGGAATTCTTCCAGAAGCTCTGTCTTACCATCCTGAAGTCCACCATTGTTTTGATAAATTTTATCATCCCAGCTGGTGTTAATTTTTTTTTTTTTTTTAAGAGAAGAAACATGCACAAGAGGGAGCACATTTATCTGTTCCAAATCTCTTGGTAAGATTTCCTTTTTTCTGACCACTCATCCTGTGCCTTCATGATGCAGATGGGATGTAAGCACTGCCAAGACCTCTGTAAACACTCACAATGCTGTTGAGAGGCTGAAAGGTAACATTATATTGATAATGGTTTCTGAGATTGGTTATCAGCAGAAAATCTTTTGTCTGCCAGATGTACTTCTATGTGAAAATATGCCTTTTTCAAGATGAGAGCTGAAAAAGACTCTCTCTAAGCAAGTCAGGAATAACTGAGAACAAACTGATTTTTCTGACTGAAATGTGCAGGTGTTCAGTCCATCAATACTCTGAAACAGAACAACTTTTTTGTTTGGAACAGTAATGCATCTGCAATAAAAATCCTTGCTCCAATGCTATGAGGGTACACTTTGAAACACAATACAGATTCTGCTCTCTTTGTGAGAAAGGTCTCCTGAGAGAGCTCTACAGAAGAAAAAGTTGATAATGGCATGGATAAAAATCAGAAAAAAAGAATTGTTCACCATTACGTGATTGGTTCAAGCTATAAAAGTCTCCACTAGCATCTTCCATAGGAGGCAAAGAATGAATGCTACATCTTAAGGAATTATCATTGTGGACATTCCCTGGGATACTGTAATTCTTCATGAAAATGGATATTTAATTGATAACAGCAAAGACAATTAGTGAGGAGTCAGTATATTGGGTGTTAACTGCCTGACATTTCCTCATCACTTGTGAAAATATAAATAGGAAAAAACTGAATTATCATAAACTGTGTGATGTGAAGGCAGCTATATATGTGCTGCCTTTGGCTTCTTCATTATGGTTATACATCACCGTGCCACAACAAGAAAACCTTCAGAGTAAGCTAAGTATTACAAGCCTATCCTGAAATGCACCGAGTCACATCAGCATAACATCCACCTTCCAGGTCCCAGTCATGTAGTTTCAGTATGAGAGCACATATTATGGTGAAACTGCAATCCATTCAACAGAGGAAGAAAGAGGACGATGACCTCTTAATTTTCTCTCTCTCTTTTTTTTTTTTTTTTTTAATTAACTTACAAACCTTGAACAACACATCTGGGCCAAATTCCTCAAGTATCTTCAGATTGAATTCCTGGTTTCACATTTTCTTTAGAAAGCTGCACTACACTTTATAGCTTCTTTGATTCTGTAACGGAGACAGTTTGTAGCCTGCTCTGCGAAAGCGTCTTTCCACAAATTTTAAATGTAGTCCTCCTCTTCATTCTAGCATCGTAAATGCGCGTTGACAAGGAGCTACAGGCGATCGTCTGTGAAAGCAGGGAGCCGATCCTCATTCACGGCTGCCATCTAGTGACCATAGAAACCCTGCAGCCTTCCCACCGTTACATACAGCGCATGCTTAGCACTTATTTAAGCCACTTACTCCCTTCCCCCAACCCCATTCACCCACCCTCTTATTTTTTGAGGAGATGTTGAATTACAAACTGCAGAATGACAAAGTTTCTCATGTCTATGGGCTACTCCTGCTGCAGATCTTAGTATCACACCTGAAGGTCTGGCTAGATGTGGCCCTCAGCAACCTGATCTAGTTGGGGATGTCCCTGCTTACTGCAGGAGTGGTGGACTAGATGACATTTAAAGGTCCCTTTCAATTCAATACATTTTATGAGTCTACGAAAGCCGCAGCAAATCATAAGACACTCAAGTGACAAGCATACTTTGAATGTCTATGACCTCCAATCCTGAATTAACTTTATATACCTGGAAGTCTGTACCTTCATAAACTCCACATTGCATACCCATGAAAATGCACATCTGCAGAACTCTAACTGTCCCAGAGGAAACAAAGTCAGGTGTATACAAACAGAGAAGTGTTCAGGAATGTGTTGGGTATTGAGGAAATACACAGTATATTACCAATCTTTATCAGTTCTCATTACAAATCTCCTGTGTGGGAATTGGTTTGTTACGTACAGAGAGAAGATATTAGATCTTTTAATTAATATTGTTCCCTATGCTGTGCCACTTCACACAAGGTTCTCTGGGACTACTCACATAAGCACATGCACAGCTGTACTGAGACCTTCATAAAGTCTATCATGTTCCCATTGTATCTCAAAATACCAATGTTAGAACTATTCAGGAGGCACTTTCTTCCATCTTTGTTTTTTAACAAACTATACAATTGGAGTCTGATCAGTAGTTTACACAGGTACCTTGGAAAAAAGATACAAAAGCAGAATTGCTAACAGAAAAAGTGAACCATAAAGCATTAATTACAATGCTATATGACAGCAGACAATAAACCCATGGCTAACTTCATCAATCTTCACAAAGTTATGTGGCAAAAAAGGGCACAAATTAATAACAACTTTTTCCCCCAATGCTTTAAAATGTCTAGTGAACAATACACTGGTTCTTGCTCAGCATTTAAGACCACTGCTTTAGTTAATAAACCTTGTAAAAATTCAATGATAATGAAAAAGCAGAAATGTAATTAACTCACTATGTTCAGGAACTTGGAGAAATGATATCATGAATTGAAATTTCTCAAGTCCTCCTTGTAAAGATCATGTGTTTAAAGAATACTTTTTTCCAAATTTTAATTTTGAGTCAAATAAAGAGTGAAAGAAAAACACACTGCTTATCTTACGTCCATTGCTACAAATCTAAAACTTAAAATCCACATATTTTTGTAAATAAATTTATATTCAGGGAAATAAATGCATTGAGAGCCAAAGCTCATAAAAGCAGTGCGAATAACGAAATAAAACATACAGCTTTTAATTACCTAGTAGCAGATGAAAATAAGGCATTCTGCACATACAGATTTTAAGAATAGTGTGTGAAGCAAAATCTCTTTAGAAAAACGTCCCTTTACTAACCCCTCTTGGAATACTTTCACGAGAAATGCTTGTTTGAAGTGATTTAAGAATCAGATTGCCACTATAGCAAAGCAACAGCAGTGTAAGAATTTCATTAATGGAGGAATACAGTAGCCAGAACTGTGACACACCACTAAGAATCTGTTTGCAATTACCAAGTACAGCAGTTAAAGTTGAATAAGTATTTTTCTCTATGTCAATCATTAGACTGTTTTTCTCCTTCTGAACTGTATCAGTGGAACTTGGGTGATACTTCCAGTATCATGCCTAGGAGAGCATGTAAACTGTGTACTTAGAAAGAATAAATTCAAGTAAATTGTGTAACAATCAGAGCAATTAAGTACATACTGGATATACTTTATAGAACTCCTGCATCTACAGAATAGGAATACTCCAGTTTTGTCTTTCTACATTCAAAAAAAAAAAAAAAAAATTAATCACCATCTATAACAGGGTGTGGCACATGCACCCCTTTTGGTAATTAGGGAAGTATCTCTGATTCACACTTCTCTGGATCACACATAATTTCTATTTCCCACTTCGTTTCTGTCAACAAGAACTTTGAGGTATTATTAAAACACCAGTAGGAGTAATACTCGCTCTTTTGTGTAAACATGGAAGGAACAGGCAAAGACTCAAACCCCACAGATACATGTAATAGTAAGCAGTCCCCTGAGATTACCTAACTGCCTTAATCATGGAAATGACAGTCACAAGAAAACACAGAACCAGAAACTATTCTACATATATTCGTTATGCATATATGGCTCTAAAAAGCCTGGGCGCATTTGGTTTGGTTTGCTAAGCTTTATGTTTTAGGGAGAAGAAAATAATCTGAAGAACGACTGAAATACTTTACATATTAAGTATGCTTACATTAAATGTTGCTAAACAGAGATAAGCCAAGAAGGTGAAATCAGCTCTGTTTACAGAAAAGCTACAGTGAAATTCTTTCCAACCACTGTAACCAAGCAGTTACCAAGCAGTAACCACATCTTTCATTAATAATAACAACCATATAATAACCAATAACCATTAATTCTTTCATTTCTTTCAACATTCTTTCAATATTCTTAAATCACTCAATGATGTAATTCCGGAGTGTAATTAATAAATGCAAGATGATCAGTCAGGTCCACCACAACCAATGAATCCCACTGATGTCATCTGACTCACAAATATAGACAATATATACTTGCTATAGTGAGATAGGATACATTTATACTCATTATCAAATTTCACAATTGCAAATAAATATATTGAGAACTCTACAATCATGTTGGACCATAAGGTTCAAGTTGTCAACAGAAAAAAGATTACCTGCAATCTACATTATGTCAGAAACCAATGAACACACGTATGAAATTAGGATATGATCAGCTAACTAGTGATTAATTAAACTCTAATTCCACTAGATGAAAGGCTGTACATTCCTTCTGAAGAAAGGGGTCAGAGTGTTTCAGCAAGAATTTTACATCTATTCACTAAATCAGAAATCTTGTTTAATTAGATGGCTTAATGTAGCATAAAGTTTTGTTTCATCAAACTGAGTTTCAGGTGAAAATTTAGGAAGAGTTTATATGAGCTGTATTCTACTGCCTAGAATACAATCCCACTTTTATTACTGAGTTAGGCCATGCATATACGAAAGTAGAACTCAGGTTGCACTTGTACAAGGAAAAGGTTCAGAAAATTAAAAGCTGTATTTCCTTCTTAGGGGACATGGGAGGCTGGGAAGTTTGAGGGTTTTTAAAGAAGACAATACACTTTTTCTTCTCTCTGTTCTTTACAGCCACACTAAGGAAAGAATGTGTGCATACACACACATACTAGATGTTGAGGTACTGGAACATGCCCAGAGAAGGGTGACAAAGCTGATGAGGGGCCTGGAGCACAGCCCTGTGAGGAGAGGCTGAGGAAGCTGGGGTTGTTTAGCCTGGAGAAGAGGAGGCTCAGGGGTAACCTCATTGTTGTCTACAACTACCTGAAGGGAGGCTGTAACCAGGTGGGGGGTAGGTCTCTTCTCCCAGGCAACCAGCAACAGAACACAGTCTTGTATAAGGGGTCACAGTCTCAAGTTGTGCTGGGAGAGGTATAGGCTGAGTATTAGCAGGAAGCTCTTCACAGAGAGAGTGATTTGACATAGGAATGGGCTACCCAGGGAGGTGGTGGAGTCATTGTCCCTGAAGGTGTTCAAGAAAAGACTGGATGGGGAATTTAGTGCCTAGTCCAGTTGATTGGATAGGGCTGGGTGATAGATCGAACTGGATGATCTTCGGAGGTCTCTTCCAACATGGCTGATTCTATGATAGTCTTTGACAGGAGGCTAGCCTGTTCAGTACTCTGGATGTCAAGCTCTTAACAGTACAATATCTGGGGGTTTTGTTCAGGTAAAGGTTATATGATTCCTAAGACTAAGGAATCTCAACTTAGCTAAACATATAATGTGCTGGAAATAGCAGTTTTAGCTTATAATTTAGAAGACTAGCCCTGAAAATAACAGGGCTAATTTTACGCTCGCCTCAAAACTATATAGGTATAAAGGATTTAGAACAGCGAGTATTCTTCAACTTACTATTTTACAAAACATTTGTTTTCCTCTACAATTCTAAGTTTTTCTTGTGAGACGATGCAGGAGGCAGTAAGTAAAAGAGATGCCAGTTTACAGCAACTTTAAGAATAACAGATTATTGTTCTCAGTCTCAGTTCTTGCAATATTCTTCTGAAAATATTCATACAGTGGGAAAACACAGTTACAAAAAGATTCAACTGCAGCCTTTAATTAAATGGCTGACAGAATAATTTTTCATACAAATTTTCCTTCTAGGGTGTCAAAAAACAATGTATCTGGAATTTAAAAAACATGCTTCTAACTCCTTATGCCCACTGGCTGAAGGACACTAATTTTAACTTGCAGTAAATGCACCTAACATGAACCTGTTACTCTAATGCTTGCTTAGGAATATGGTCTTAAATTCTTTTAAAGGTTCTAATGTTTTAGGAAGACAGCATATGCCATAAGAGGCCATATTATTAATTAATAGTATCTTATATTGGACTAATGATATAATATTGTATTTAAATATTGTCCAATGACTACTGCCTCAAAGGAAGCTGAAGAAACCTTCTAGAGTCAGTCAGTATAAAATGCAGACAGGAGTAGCAAACATGGGACACATTGTTTGCATGTGTCCAGTGCAAGCAAAAGATAAATGTGATTTAGTAATTCAGCATACAAGTAAGAACCCATTCAACTGAAGCCTTAGTTAATCTGACCTCAACCTGAAACCCACCCATTCACCCCTTTTTTGTTATTTTATACAGACTAGATTAGAACCTGCATTAACACTACATAATCTGCTCTACACTTCTTTTACTAGAAAATAAGATGGCATGATGTTACAAGACTTTGAAAGACAGTAGAAGGAAAACAGAATGTGTTTCAGAATATTACCTCTTCCCCTCAAGATAAAGCTTGTAATTCAATAGACAATTACCAGATGTTTAAGGATGTATAGTCTTTGCCGCACCTGGAATTGAACCGATCCCCTTGGCATTTCAAAATACACAAAATACTGGATGTTCTGCACTTGGCAGAAATGGTAATCTGATAAACTCTGCAAGTCTCCTTGGCTTGAAACAGGGTGCTTGCAAGGAGCACTGCTTGGACTGGAGATGTCACATCTAATGACAACACTTCCACTCCAAGCATTCAGCTGATCTTAAATTGACAACTGTAAACCCTCTTATCCAGGGCCTACTCTCCACACAACTATCAGCACTACCCTTTTGCTAAGCCTTTTCATTTCCAGCTGTCTTCTCCTTAAGGTGATTTGACTGTAGGTGCTTACAGCAGTTTCTAGTATCTCATGCTTTAAACAAAATTTGTTTAATATGTTATCAGATTCAAATACAGTCTTCTATTTTAATTTCAAGTATCTGAATAAAGGCACTCCTTTTTCAACTACTGCAGTTCCATTTGCATAGTGGACTGAAATGTTTAAGAGTAGTCAGGAAATATACATGGAACTCATGCAGGTTCCCTGTTTCATTACTGATTTTCTGAGACTTGGGCAGTTTGCTGGCTTACCTTCATTTTCCTCATCTACAGAGCAGGAATTTTACACTAAGAATGACACTGAGAGATATTTTCTTTAAAATAATCTGTGAGGCATGCAGATATTATAGGCAACACAGATGAGTAAATGGATCAATATTTTTGTTATATTTAGTTCCGGAACTTTAGTTATAGAAGCCTCTTCTGTGAAGTATTTCCTCAAATTTCAGATGGCAGATCCCTGTGAGATGCAAGATGTAATCATTATTTATAAAACAATAAAATGATATCTTAAATAATTTGGTGCTTTGTTTCAGTTTCCTAACCTTTTTAAATCTTCACTGATGTTTCTTTTCCCCTCTGTTATTTAATTTCATTATATTTTATATTAACAACTTAGCATGGCTCATTATATGCATATTTTGTTTTTTAAGCTCTAAAAAGGTAGAAATATAACTTCTTCCTGAATGGATCAAGTGGAACAGCTTCTCTCAGACAGACTGCCTAGGGGTCACATTCTGCAGAGCAACTAAGGAGCTGTCATTCGCAGTTTAATCACCCTCAGCTTAGTATCACTTTTGTTAGAAGCAGCAAAGTTCCACATTCTTTCTGACAAGTTTTTTCTTTTCTGATGACTCTTCTAAGAAAAGTCTTAGCCATGGGATCAGAATTACTAAATTAAAATAATCGTAAAATAAATTATGAAGATAACATATAATACGACCAAATGGCTTTCAAATGCACTTCTAAGCATGATAAACTGTTCTAACCCTAAATTCTATGCAATTTATAAACTATTCTAACCCTAAATTCTATGTGATTTATGATCTGTATCTTGTATCTCCTCCGTCCAATAAGGTTGCTCAGCAGCTCCGGGCAATCTATTCCATGGCTTAACTACTCTCTAGGCATATCTTCTTGCACTCAGAGAGTCTAAAGCAGGAATTCAAGGGTAACCAACTCCTCTCTTCCCCACATATTTCTCTCTCAACACACCAGAGCTGTGAGCCACATACATAAGATGTTATCATTCACATGAACAAGATGATTGATTACATTCTAGAGTAACAAAGTTATTGCCACACAAATGATTAGCATCACATTTACAGAATACTTAAAAAAATAACAGGGAGACAATAAAATTAAACAAAATCTATGACAGTGTCGTGGTAGGCCTGACAGGCCAAAATAGGCTTATAAATGTCCTGCCTTGCCCAAACATGCTTTTCTGCTCTCCCTCTCTGTTTTAGGGAAAAGCAACTGTGGGAAAGAGGTCAAAAGAACCTGGAGCCATGGAGTCTGAGAGACCCTGGCTTGCCCTGACTTGTTTTGCTCCTGTTTGCATCCTGTGGCAAACAAAGTACATGCACTTGGCTTGTATCTGCATCATGCACAGCCTATTATCTTTCCAAAATTTGGGTAAAGCAAGCCTATGGCTTCACCTAATATAGTCAAGCTTGGCTAACTGCCATTCTAATTGGCTATTCTGTGTCCAAAGGCCCATTAGTCTTGGGTTGATTTGATAAAAAGGAGATGAGCAGGTAACACAACATGACTGCCGTTGTTTCTGTGCTGCTGCCTGACGCTATAGCTCTCTGCTTCTGGCAGTGTTCTACATCACTGCCTTATTGCTTTATATCATTATGCTTTGCTAAGCTATGAACTAGTTTGTTTGCCTGGAAAGGGCCTGCTTGTTGTTTACCAGGAGCAGGCATAATTGCCTCCACGCAATCGGCCTGCAAAGCCAGCAGGACACCTGTGCTAAGACTGCACATTGGAAGACATTCTGCCTACAATGGAAAGTCCCCTGCCAAGACAGGAAGTCTTGGAGATACACAGATCATCCAGAGGAGTCAGGACCAGGTCAGAGATCATCTTCCCCTTTTCCAAGCATCCTGTAAAGCCTGGGAAGAATCTGAATCCTCAGCAGCCAACAAGACAATCAACAGAATTCCCTGAAAGCATTTGAGTACTGTCTTAAGTTGTTGCTAGCCTTGCAAGTAGGGAAATAATATTGTGAGTAAACGATTAAAGCCTCTTGTAATTTACCAACTGCCTTCTGCCACAAGCAGAAAGGAGCTTCCTGAGTCCATCTAGTGAGCAAGCGGTATAATTAACTGCAAGCAGTATATTGACTGCGAGAACTTTCTCTTCCAGTTCAATTAATGTTTATATATTTTTGCCAGTTATTATTTCTAGATATAGTAATTCCTTTATGTAATGTGTTCCATGACAGTTACAAAAAAAACCAATTATTAAAATTAGTGATCACGGCTGGTGTGAGTTTTTAATACCAAAATTAATAAACAATATTAATTTTGAAAAATACATACTTGCATTAATTAATTACCCCTCCATTACAGACAGAAACCAAAAATTATCATTTTTCTGTTTCCTTATTGGCTAATCTCTGAAATGCTTACATCCAGCCTGAAAGTTGTAAATGTGACCTGAGCAAACAGCCCTGCAAAGATAACACTTCCACATCTGAGGACAACAGTAGTTTTCACAGGAACTCAAGACAGTTCCCAGATGGCCTTCCAAAGGATGCACTTTCCAGGAAGGCTGGCAGGGTCAACATTTATCATCTCCACATACTGAAACATAAAAATCCACAGCTTGTTCATGAACCTATGAATTTTCTCCTTCCCTAAAATTATTTCTGGAGTAGGTACTCTGAGATGTACCGGTTTGAAACTGACAGTTTTCTCATATTCTAGATTACAAGCTTCTGGTGATGTTGTGGTGATGCCGTCATGGAGAACAATCCTGTCTTTAAATAAACTGATTTCTAAATGAACAGAGCTTTCTAATCCTCCATGTGGACTTATAAAAACTACTGCAACCAAACATCCTGGCAAAAATGATGGAGAATAACAAACTCAGAATGTTAGAAGTAGTAACTATTCTCTAGAGCCCAGTCAGGTTCTGTCTACTTTCTCATGTCTGGACTGACTGCCAAAATTGCAAAGTCCTTCTGTATACTTAAGGGGTCACCTTAAAACCACAAATTACTATTGATATTTTCATAGAAAGTAATCGTCATTATAGCAACTGATAAGATTAATATTTTGAACTGAGCCAGTAGAAATGAAAGAGGCACTAATGAACCCAATAAAGAGGTTCAATCTAGAATGGTTGTTAATCTATATAACTAACTTCAGGAAATAAATGTTTGGTGTCGATAAAGCATTTCCTTAGTAAATTACTACTGGCTCCAGTGTGAGACATTTACAGTAAACACCAAAAGTCTGTAAAGCATCTGTTCTATTCACAGTGGAAGAAGGAACTTTGCTCCATTAATAACTTTAAAAACATGCAATAACTAATTCATGATGGCAGTTCGAATCCTATCAGCAGCCTTCATTATTTGACCAAGCTGAGTTCAAAGATAGAGCAAGTTTTTAAAAAAAAACTTGGAGGTTTAGAAGTGCACTTTAAATTATAATAAAGAAGCTGTGGTAGTGTTCTTTCTACTAAACATAAAAAAGCTGTGGCTTTAAACCACATGCAACAACATTGTGTTAAGAATACATGCAAGATAAGAGTTAAACTGTATATATAAAAGCCTATATGGTCTCAGATTCTGTTTTAGTGAAATTGTATGTTATATAGAGAGGGCATGTGTAATATACATGTATGTATATATAATAAAATACATGGTGGAACTTTAACATTTTACTTTACTAGAGATTTAGTGGGATTTTGCCTAAGGCAAGTTTTTAATAGCAATAATAAAAAAATACTTAATGGTACTTAGGGTAAATAATGTGTGGTCACTACGTTTAAAAAAAGTAATACCAAACATCTGTGCTAGATTTCCACACGATAAAATCACCATATTACATACAGTTCTCCCTAAGTTATAGAAACAAATGCTTATTTAAAATTCTAAAAGAGACATGTGATAACCAAATTAAGAACTTTAAGGCAGGCATCTTCTGTTTTCTGACAGGAACGTACATTTAGTGACCTTCATGGTATTTAATTAGGATATTGGTTTCTGCACACTTACATAAAATGGGCAGGAAAATAACATAAGAAACGTTTCATAATTGACAAAGTGGCAGAGATTGAAGGGCAACAATAATGTTATTTATCTCTATCTAGTTAAGTAAACTTTGAACAACATACTAGCTCGATAGAATCATCCTTGGAATAGCAAAGAAGTCATCCTTTACTATTCAGTTCCTAGTGCGATTATTACTAGGAGGGGTACAGCTCAGGGACACAGAACTGAGAGCCACTGGAGACATGAGCTGCCAGTGTTTCACAAGTTGCTTCTGTTTTTTCTCACAGCAATGTAGTTCAGTTCTCAGTTTTGGTCAAAATTGCACCCACCAGTGATTATTAAAAGCAAAATAATTTTCTACTGCTTCTTATCCATTAGCTTCCTACTTCACCATTATGAGAAATCTGAAAAACTAGGAAGGAATAACAGAAGACAAATTTCAGCTTTGGTGCTATTTCAAAGAATTAATAAATGCAGAGTGTAAAGGAGAAATATATCATTGCAATAGAAGAAAATGCATTCAAACACTCAGCAAAATATATCTCTGGCATTTCTTCAGCTAGTATTGAAAGGTAACAGGATGTTACACAATCAGATTTCAAGAAGTGAAAACTTTCTGATGGAAAGTATTTTTAAACTATATAGCAACAAATTGCTTATGAGAAGTTACTTTATAGATGCTTTTTTAAAGTAGTGTTGAATCTGTAGAAAATCGGTAGTCTTCAGTTACTTTTTTCTACAGTCAACCTCATTTCCACCATGTCTGGCTTTTTTTTCCATAGGTAGCACTCTTTCCAATGAAGATTACAGCAGAATCTACCATTTTAAGTGCAAACTGACCCACTAGGAAATTCTGTTCATTGAATAAGTTAATTTGCTGCCACAAAGAATTTTATCTCCTTTAACTCATTTCAAGTGCACTGGCAGAAAGTCATATAGCAAAACTAACTAAAATGAGAATTTTAGTTCAGGATTTGATTAAGCAGTATCCTGCACCTGATAATGTACTTGTTTCTCAGACATATACTCAATACACGAGCTCTATACTCCAACCTGCAAAAATAGAGAAAGCAGAATATTTTAGATTAACTTCTAGAATAACAAGTATTTTTATAAGAATATAGAAAAATTAACGCAATTTGAGTGGACACTGGAAAATTTGTGAATGTAATTAATTAAAAATGTATCCCAGTTCCAGTTCACTTAAAAGCATTCTTAGGGAAAAAAAAAAAAAAAAAAAAAAAAAAACCAAAGAAAGAAAGAAATAAGAAACCAACAACAAAACAGTTCCAACAACTGTGCAAGGTCATTTACACAGGATGAAACCATACAAAACCTAGTTAGAAAAATAAAATTAAATGTATCTATCCACTGAGGTGACTATCACAGAAGATTCAAGCAGTAATCACTGATTTTTTCATGTTGAAAAACTGTGTTGTGCAGGATAAAAACTATGCAGTGACAATAATTCAAACAAGCACTGCAGAATAACAAGGTTTACCAAGAGACACACAAAGATCAAATGTTGAGCCATTTGGAATTTTAACAAATAGAAAAAACAATTCAGAATATCTGATACTCAGTCTAAGTGTACAGACAATTTCCTTCCCTCAGGAAGACAGCAAAAGGCTAAATGCCATGTGCCACAAGAAGAGAGCAGGAGACAGGCTTCACCCAGAGCCTTGAATTTATAATAACAAGGAAATTGTTAGCCAAAATCTTCAAATCACTAGACACTTACTGCCAATATAACAGGAACAGATTCCAGGCAGAGAAGCTAGTAAATTTTTAAACCTTGACCAATTACTAAGGCATATCAGCATGTCACAATCAGAAACTCCAATAAAACTCATTCTATACTTGCAGTACTTCACAAATTTTCTAGTTTCTGTGCTTCAGATGGGCACCAGATACCACTGAGTCCCCAGAACTTGTT